>JAQQAC010003584.1:23425791-23448350 GCA_029783875.1 Phataginus tricuspis | reverse complement strand
TAGAAACACCAGACCAATTCTCAGGGGTTCGGTTTATATACACCAGAACCATTCTCAGGGGTTCCGTTTATACACACCAGACACAATCCCAGGGGTCCCACTTAGAACCACCAGACCCATTCTCAGGGTTTCCGTTTATAAACAACAGACCCGTTCTCAGGGGTTCCCCTTATAAACACCAGACCCATTCTCAGGGGTTCCGCTTGTAAGCACCAGACCCATTCTCAGAGGTTCCGCTTATAAGCACCAGACCCATTCTCAGGGGTAACGTTTATAAACACCAGAATCATTGTCCGGAGTTCATTTTGTAAACACCAGACACATTCTCAGGTGTTCCGTTTGTAAACACCAGAACCATCTTCAGGGGTTCCCTTTATAAACACCAGACCCATTCTCATGGGTTCCGTTTATATACACCAGACCCATTCTCAGGGGTTCCGTTTATATACACCAGACACATTCCAGGGGTTCCTCTCAGAAGCACCAGACCCATTCTCAGGGGTTCTGTTTATAAATACCAGACCCATTCTCAGGGGTTCCGTTTATAAACACCCGACCCATTCTCAGGTGTTCCGTTTATGAAAACCAGAACCATTTTCAGGGGTTCCCTTTATAAACACCAGACCCATTCTCATGGGTTCCGTTTATATACACCAGACCCATTCTCAGGGGTTCCGTTTATATACACCAGACACATTCCAGGGGTTCCTCTTAGAAGCACCACACCCATTCTCAGGGGTTCTGTTTGTAAATACCAGACCCATTCTCAGGGGTTCCGTTTATAAACACCAGACCCATTCTCAGGTGTTCTGCTTAGAATCACCAGTCCCATTCTCAGGGGTTCCGTTTATAAACAACAGAGCAATTCTCAAGGGTTCCCCTTATAAACACCAGACCCATTCTCAGGGGTTCTGCTTAGAAGCACCGGACCAATTCTCAGGGGTTCCGTTTATAAACACCAGACCCGTTCTCAGGTGTTCTGTTTATAAACAGCAGACAATTTCTCAAGGGTACTGTTATGAAAATCAGACCCATTCTCATGGTTCCGTTATAAACACCAGACCCATTCTTAGGTTTTCGTTTTATAAACACCAAATACATTCTCAGTAGTTCCTTTAGAACACCAGACCCATTCTAAAGGGTTCCGCTTAGAGTCACCAGTCCCGTTCTCAGAAGTTCCGTTTATAAACACCAGACCCATTCTCAGGGGTTCCATTTATACACCAGACACACTCACAGTGGTTCCACTTAGAAGCACCTCTCCCATAATCAGGGGTTCCGTTTATAAACACCAGACCCATTCTCAGTTGTTCCGCTTAGAATCACCAGTCCCATTCTCAGGGGTTCCTTTTATAAACAACAGACCCATTGTCAGGGTTTCCCCTTATAAACACCAGACCCATTCTCAGAGGTTCCGCTTATAAGCACCAGACCCATTCTCAGGGGTTCCGTTTATATACACCTGACCCATTCTCAGGGGTTCCGTTTATAAACAGCAGACAATTTCCCAAGGGTTCGGTTATGAAAATCATAGCCATTCTCATGGGTTCCGTTATAAATACCAAACCTATTCTTAGGGCTTCGTTTTATAAACACCAGACTTATTCTGACGTGTTCCGTTTATGAACACCAGACCCATTCTCAGGGGTTCCGTTTATAAACACCACACCCATTCTCACGGGTTCCACTTATAAGCACCAGACCCATTCTCAGGAGTTCCCTTATAAACACCAGACCCAATCTCAGGGGTAGCGTTATGAAATCCAGACGCATTCACAGGGGTACCATTATAAACACCAGACCAATTCTCAGGGGTTTGGTTTATATACACCAGACCCATTCTCAGGGGTTCCGTTTATACACACCAGACACAATCCCAGGGGTTCCGCTTAGAAACACCAGACCCATTAGCAGGGATTCTGTTTATAAACACAAACCCATTCTCAGGGGTTACGTTTATAAACACCAGACAAGTTCTCAGGGGATCTGCTTAGAAGCACCAGACCCATTCTTAGGGGTTCAGTTTATAAACACCAGACCAATTCTCAGGTTATCCATTTATAAACACCGGACCCATTCTCTGGGGTTCCGTCTCTAAACACCAGATGCATTGTCACGGGTTCCGCTCAGAAGCACCAGACCCAGTCTCAGGGGTTCCGTTTATAAAAACCAGACCCATTCTCACCGGTTCCATTTATAAACACCAGGCCCATTCTCAGGGGTAACGTTTATAAACACCAGAATCATTGTCCGGAGTTCATTTTGTAAACACCAGACACATTCCCAGGTGTTCCATTTATAAACACCAGAACCATTCTCTGGCATTCCGCTTAGAAGCACCAGACCCATTCTCATGGGCTCCACTTAGAAGCAAGAGACCATTGTCTGGAGTTCCGTTTAAAAATACCAGACCCAATCTCAGGGGTTTCGTTTATAAACACCAGAACCATTCCCACGGGTTCCGTTTATAAACAGCAGACCCATTCTCAGGGGATCCGCTTAGAAGAACCAGACTCATTCTCTTGGGTTCCGTTTATACACACCAGACACATTCCCACCGGTTCCGCTTTGAAGCACCTGACCCACCAACCCCAAAACTCACAAGTGGTGTATTTCCCAGCACAGATAACTTTAGTACCATAGTATTTACCTGGATGTATGATACTTTTGGTAAGCCTACTTTTACTCCATATTAGATCTGCTAAATTGCCTTTTCTGAACTAAGTCCCACTAAAAACTGAAAGCTTCATGTCAATCAATCAATGTATTCTACATTAACAGGCCCCTATGTCACCTGTTGTCCGATGGTGACCCAATGCTGTCACTGGTAGATTAATGTAGGGTAGGAAGAAGGAGAAAGAGGAATACACACACACAAACACACACACCCTCAGCCCATATGCCTGCAGTAGTTTCATGGCTCACTCTGGAACCTCTCCTCATTTCCATGGCTCCATTTTCCTGGTGGAAAAGGCCACAGCATTTCTAGCTTTTGTATATTAGCTGTTATAGGCAGAAAAATGTTCTCCCAAAGAAGTCCACACCCTAATCACAGAACTTGTGAATGTTACCTTACATGGCAAAATTAACTCTACGGATGAGATAAAGTTTATAAACCTTGAGATGAGGAGATTATCTTGGATAATCTGGATAGGTTCAATGTAATTGCATGAGTATTTAAAAGCACTGAACATTTCATGTCTACAGAAAAAGAGATTCGTGGGGCAGAAAAGAGGCCAGGAGGGATGAGACTTGGGAAGGCCTTGATCCACTCTTCCTGGCTTTGAAGAGGAAGGGGCCGTGAACAAGGAATCCAGGCAATGTCTAAAAACTGAGAATATACCCTGGCTGAAAATCAGCATGGAAATGGACACGTCATCCTGCAGCCACATGGAACTGAATTTGACCCACTGAACAAGCATGAATCTTGGAGCAGATTCTCCCTTAAAGCATCCAGTAAGGAGTATCATCCTGACAACACCTTGACTTTATCCCAGGAAGACCAGTGTTGGATTTTGGACCTGTAGAATTGTGAGATAATAAGTTTGTGCTGGATAAAACTCTATATTTGTGGAAATTTGTTATGGGAAAAGAAAACGAATACATGACCACACCATTGGGCTGTGCTTAGACTGCCCATTTCTTGCTCCTCCAGCTTGTATGTGGTGGCAGCTTCCAGCTGATACTCACTTTGGTCTCCCTGAACACTTCCTGTTAGCATTTCACCCATTTTGTCACTTGAGTAATCGGTTAAATTCCTTCTGTTTTGAATATAATATTTAACTAACAGTATTTAACTGTACTTGTAGCATTTAATATCAGTATAAAAACTAACACTTTTCCAAATTAGACCTTAGAAAATATGAGCTTAGGGAGAGGCAGCTCCTGTAGAAAATGTTCACCAAATTCTATCTGATAATATTGTTTTCTGTCCTGTTATTTGCCATTTCTAATTGCAAAGGAGGCTGTACAATGCCTCTAAATGAATTCAGTGTCTATTACTAATGAAGAAGAGGAGAAGACTACTGGGCAAACACCAGCAATCTCTGACATACAGTCGATGCTCCTTGGTAACCTAATCACTCTGAGGAAAGTAGAGGAGCTGTGATTGTGCTCTATGCTAGTGAGATAGCTTTTTGGATGTGGTTTGAGACTCCACGAAATCCCATAAGCAACTGATTCAAAGAAAATGAGGTTTCATTATCAAGAAAGAAAGAAGACTCATGGTTGGGAAACTAACAAGTTCTGCTATAGCCAGTTACCAACACTGTTACTAAAGATTGCTCTAAATTCTAGTTTATGGAAAAAAGCACAAGAAAAGAAAAAAATATTAATATCTGCAGATCATTTTATTGGTAACCTAAACCACAGAAGAAACAAACTGGGAAAAAAATCAGAAATGAGATTTCAACAGTCATACCATTTACCATTTAAATATGCAAAAAGTAAAACCAATAGCAATAATACTCATATTATTAAGGATAAGATCATGTTAAGTATAGTAACAAGGTAGTAAATATGCTAAATTACACTTAACAAAAAAATCTGTTATCAGAAAAAAAGTGTAGATATAATATAAATTATAAAATTTTCTTGTGATATTAAAGTAGGCAAATATTTAATGAGACATAAAATCCTTCTGGGTGAAAAATTCAACTTTTAAATTTTGTTCATTTTTTTCTACACTTCTTATAAATTTAATACTATGATATCAAAATTCTACTGGAATTTGCCTTAACTTTAGAAAATAAATCTATTTAATTTAGGATAACAAGATATGAAAAAAGCTAAGAAAACTTTGAGTGAATAAAGCAATGGGAGGGGACCTGCCTTTCCATCATTAAATATACAAGACATAATGATTAAAAATAAATCATGCAGTACTTTGTCAAAAATCAAGTAAAACAAGAAGAAATGAGGAGAGCAGAAGACAAGCCTACTTCTGCAAATTTAATGTTATAAAGAAAACTTAAATTTTCAGTATAATGAATTATTATTTAATTGCAACGAAGAAAAAATTACCTCAAATCATTTATCAAATTCCAGACATATTAGAATTTAAATGACAATTTACCCTTAATAAAATTGAGTTAAAATAATTTATATTTTGCAGAAATACATTTATCAGTGCTTATTGTAGAAAATAAGCAAAGAATGAAACAGTATATGAAAATCCCATAATTCACCTCTACTCCTAGTTTACAGACACCCATGAGTATTGATTGTTGCCTATTTAAAATTCAACCAATTGAACAAGAGAAAAATGGAGTCTCATTTTCTATTACATCAAAGTCTATTTTAACAATCCCAAATCCTTTTACTGCCAGCCTCTGAGGAATTTAAAACAATCAAGTGAGTTTCCTCTTTATGCCACCTATTAGGGATACACTTATATTCTGTTATCTTTTGAAGCTCACAGCAGAAAATAAAATTGCTAGATGATGAAGATTAAGCAGCCAGGATTTCATATTGATGCTCTTCAGAAGTCCAAGAGCAAACTGGTAGGTTACATAACAGAGACATTCTATTCTAAGTCTGTACCACATATATCACACTATTTTCATTTACAATATGAAATGTGTCCATAAGTGATAAATACAAATGCCAAGCAATAACTAAGGAGAAGGAGAAAAAGGGAAAATTAAATTGGAACAAATTTGATTTTATTACAGCTGGAAAAAATACTACAAATGTTTATTAGAAATTAGATAATCATTCAGCAATACCGCACAAATAAATTACTCTTGGAGAAAAAGAACCTAGATATGTTTAGATTCTTGCCAATACTGGATTAGATTGAATGCTTTTATTCTTCAAGTTATTGCATAATATAAACTTGCTTGATTGTTTTTAGGGATGAGTTTATTTTAAAAGAGATAAATAATAGAACTCCTTATTGAGAAAATTAAAATAATAGAATAATCAGGCAAGAATAAATGCCTGATCCATCAATTAGAAAATCATAGAATGTCACCACTTGCAAAATACTGATTCTATCATTACACTTGTTAGCAATTATTGGAGGAACATATGAGAAAATTTAATTTTCCTATGAAAGCAGTGTGAAACGGCCAAAGAGTTAAACACTCATTAAACTGAAAAAAATGGAGAGAAAATACTTTGTCAAGACTCTATCTTTGCAGGCCCAAATGTACCTACAAATAAACTTATCGGCATACTTCAGAGAAACCTAGAAGGTCCAGGGACTGTAGCTTAAATAAAACCATTATCTTAAAGTAAGAGTATGAAGTGCAGAAGGAATAAAGGTTCACATCTATGAATGAGAACCATCAAAGATTTCCATTTTCTATATTATCACCTTATGAAAGAGGTTTTTATGCTAGTGTGAATGATGGTCTCAAACATAATGGTTAGAGTATGCATCACTTATGATAAATGTGTCTTTACTGATAGTAATTATATATAGAAAAGTGCATGTAACTAAATGTCCATTATGGTTAACCAGATGTTCTGTACTTTACAATTTAAACCGTATGGTTGAAAGATTAAAATGCACCACCCAAAATCACATATATCCTATTTTCTTCTCTGATAATCTGCATTGGATCTAGGTCTAGGCTTTGATATAAGCAAGACAAGGACTGGAGATGAATAACAAGCCTAGAATTAGAGTTAAAATCAGCCAAAGAGGGAGGCCCTGAAAAAAGTGGATGTATGTAAATGGAGCACTGACTTATTCCCTTTAAAGGTAAGTGTGCATTAAAAAAATTTTTATTTGAGTCTACCTCAACCAGTAACACAACATCTATGACTTATTTCCATCCTTGGCAAAGTTCTGGTTAAAAGATCCTTAAACAAAATCACTGTGAGGAAACAACCCCAAGGAAAATAGTAACTAACCCAAAGACACTACTCTATTCAAATAATACATCATACTTTTTTTTACACTAGGATCAGAGGGGTAAATGACTTGCCTTATTCTTTACACCTCCTTAATGGAGAAAAGTGGAAGAAGATTAAAGTGGTAAACCTCACTATTTCATAGTCTTGGTAACAGTGATTTTGGTATTGCTATACACTTACTATAGGTGAAAACATATGAATTAAAAACAAATGTCAGATAAAAATGGTCATTTGATCCAAATTAGTAACAATTGGGTAAGAATGCAAAGAAAGTCTGATAACATCAACTGAAAAGTTAGGCAACATGTGAGATGAGCATCTGTAGTCTTGAGTCAATCTGGGTCATTTAAGTCTAAACCTTAATCTTTCCTCACTAATCAGATTTGATCTCAGTTAACATTACATACTGTCTCAACATTCAACTTTCTATCAACAATATGCTCATGTTTATAATTAGTCCTCCTCAGGAAGCTTAATGCACATTATGTGATTTTAGCATTTTTCTTTCATAACATGGCAAGTATTTTACTGTATACTGAGGCTGTGACAAAATGTAGCAGTAAATGTACATCCTGAGACCTACAAGAGATAAAAGTCTACTCCACCAATGATTTTCAAAACTATCATTTTAGTAAGTTAATTACTTGTGCACAGTCTATCTGGAGTCAAACATGAAGGGAGAAAGTTTCTCAAATGTCTGACTGACCTTGCCTTTCACTAACCAAAACACAAATTTGACTTAATTGGCTCCATTCCCATCACTTTTTCTACTGTGCTGTGGTCCTGTGAAGTATCTCCAACTGCAAAATAGCAAAGAATATATACAAAGCAGTCATCTTGCCAAAGGGAAACAATAAGGAATAGGATGCTAAAGAAAAGATTAGGTTCACTGACTTAGTAGTCCCTTTAACATCCTGTGTTTTTTCACCTTTTAGACAACTTCTGACAAACTCATACAGAAGGATGAATGGATCTTCTGAAGAACAGATCGAGTGTTTCTGAGTTTATCTTGCTAGGACTTTCCGGTTCTCAAGAAATTCAGATATTCCTTTTTGCAATCTTCTTTATTGTTTATGTAGCGATTGTAGTAGGAAACCTCCTGATTGTGATCTCTGTGACATTTGATAACCATCTTCACTCCCCCATGTATTTCTTTCTGGCAAACTTATAGTTTTTTGACTTATGTCTTTCAACTGGTGCAACTCCCAAAGCAATTGCAGACTTCCTTAGAAAACACAAGACCATCTCCTTGTGGGGCTGCATGGCCCAGAAGTTTTTCATGCACTTCTTTGGGGGTGGAGAGATGTCTCTTCTGATAGCTATGGCCATAGACAGGTATGTGGCCATATGCAAACCCTTGCGCTACAAAATCCTCATGAGTCACAGGGTGATCACTGTGTTTCTACTGCTCTCATGGACAGTTGACTTCATACATACTACAAGACAGATGGTTTTCACGGTTGGTTTACCCTTCTGTGGTCCCAACGTTGTGGACAGCATTTTCTGTGACCTTCCCCTGGTCATCAAGCTTGCCTGCACTGAAACTTATATCCTCGAGCTCTTGGTGATTGCAAACAGTGGGATTCTGTCCTTGATCTGCTTCATTCCCTTGCTCATATCCTATGTCGTCATGCTGGTCACCATCTGGCAGCACTCTTCCAGTGCATCCTCCAAGGCTGTGTCCACACTATCTGCTCACATCACTGTGGTCACTCTCTTCTTTGGCCCAGCTATCTTTATCTATGCCTTCCCATTTAATAGTTACTCTGCAAGGAAGTTTCTTTCTGTGTTTTAGTCTACCATCACCCCCCTGCTTAATCCAATTATTTACACTCTGGGGAATCAGGAAATGAAGGCAGCCATTAAGAGACTGAGCAGCCAGCATACTGGTTCCTGGCTCATCTCCTAAATACTGTCTGTAACAACTGATAATTATGTGTCCTCCGCTTATTGGAATTTTGAGTCTTAACTGTTTTTTTCAAATAATTGAAGTGAAAATATAAGTAATATGTTTTTCTTCTCTCAAGATTTGTGGAATTATTCATATGTTTCTGATAAAATTCTAATGGAAAATGTTCACAGTACAAACTTAGTATATAAATAAGCATGCAGTCATCATCTCCTTGTACCTCCTTGTCTTGAATTCAGGGAAACAACCCTGATCAGTGTTTAATACACATAAGTATGTCTTCTTACAAAACTAAAAAGTTTCGGTGAATCAATATGTAAAAATAGGAAATGTTATTAAAATAGCATGCTATATGGTGTTTTGTTTAAATTCCTATTTCTAAAGTTATATGTTATAACCCACTAGGTGTTAAAATAACTATCAATATATGTCAACCATGCGGAGGCTTCACAGAGGAACTGTGATTTGAATGAGGATTTAAAGAATACTTTCTCACTGTATGATCTCAATAGGCTAGTCATCTTTAGTAAAATGCTAAAATATGCCTAGGGATAAACATTTCAAACACATCTTTGAGTACCCAAACTCAGTGAGAAAGCCTTCTCAGTGAGAAATAAATTAGCAATGTCCGCTATGAGCTTTGGGAATGAATACAGCAGCACAGGTATATTTACTATCCTCACTTCCTTGTAATCTTTTCAAGTTTATAATTGGAAAAACATGGAAGAGTTACATATAAAGAATAAACACAGAAAACTTCCTCCGGCAAACAAACCTATCTGCCATCATGTACTGTCACTCAGCATTTAGAATATTACCCACTTATTTACACTGTTTTACCGTAAAAGTTTTACTACAGTTGCCCCCTTGACCTTCCTTTAGTAGTGATGATACATCATCAAGTTCTACATAATTGTAAAAGACTAATGGAATTCTAAGTCTTTAGAATGATTGTTAAACCCCACTAATAATCACTTATTGAAAGCCTCTCCTGCTTTTTCTCTCTCTCTCTCTTTCTTCCCTTGTTTGTTAAAAGGATAGTTTTCTCTATGTTAATAACACATCTATAGTCAGTGAATTTCCCTATATGCCTTGCTCAGTGTGGACACTGTTTAATTTTACTTGAACAAATGTATTCAATTACCAGATTAGTTATAAATATTAAGATTGATGAAATCAAGTTATTAGAATTTTTATTCCCACAAGTCTATCATCTATAATAGATCCACTTTTAATAAATGTGCTCACCCCATCCCAACTAAAACACTTGAGTTAGTGTGCTTTATCTAGAAAGCACCTCCTACAGAAAGTCCACACAGCCTATACTCATCCCTCAAATAATGAGAGAAGTCCTTTCTCTGATCTCCAGGGAACACTAGCATGTTGATTTTAATAATTCCCTCTGGGAACTGATCACCAGCCTGCATCTTATGTGTGTTTCTTGTCCTTTTCTTTTTAATCTGCAATGATTGTCATGTGTATTTGTGGAGGTACAAAAGATAAACATATATATCCAGAATTTCACTGTGCCTGCATATTTTTGAAGAGGCTGCTCCTCAGCCAGAACTGGTAGGTATAAATAGCAGTGCTAACAACACACTGCTATTGTATACTTTTTATTTAAAAAGAGAAGACATTTTATAAGAAATCTAGAACTGAATGAAAACCATATTATTCCGATCATGAGGGCAATGGTAAAAGACAAACATTGGCCAACTAACATCTAGACAAATGTATTTAATTTCAGAAAGAAAAGCCAGCCTGTGACTGACCAATATACACGATGCACATTCCTGATCTGAGAGGTCAGTTCTATAGTTTGAGTTTGCAGTTTTGGAATATAAGTTTGGTTTAGTTTAATTCTTATGGGATATAAATACAATACAAAATAATTTAGAATATGGTAGAACAATAGAAAAATTAGGTCTTTCCTTGGCTGAGTTTAGCATTTGTGACAAGTCTGAAATGTAATTTAATAAAATCTCAGGTCAAGAAAATGGGAAACAAGAACATTTTACTTATATTACTTACTTATCTATGTTTTCCCTTTCCTACACTGAGTATTTATTTTAACACAGAAAGCATTTATGGAATATTAAATGAGATAAACTAGTAATTTAAAAATTTTCCCCTCAAGGCTACAATTATTTTTTGATTGAAGTCATATAATCTTTCATTCAATACAATTGTGTAATTGTACTAGTAACTTATTGATTTTGGGCGATTTTTATTCCAAGTATTAGTCCCTATTTATCTAAACACACTGTGTTTTCTTTAACCTACATTTAAAATAATTATTTTAATATTTTTTAACTTGATCAGTATATGTGAAGACAAAGCCCTTTGTGCACTTATAATGTTGAGCATTTTTCTATTAAATGAACACATTTATTTTTTAATTAAGAGAACTTCTATAATGGTTATTTTGGAAACAAATCTGATTTATCACATTCCACACATTTTTTGTAGTAATTGAATATTATTTGTAGGTTATCTCATCCATTCATGACTTAACGCTCTCATGAAAAAGAATCATTAAAATACTCAAGATCAATAGACACTGCACAGGCTTTATCATTATCAAAAGAACTGTCAGTTCTATATTTCCGCATACACTACTAAAGTGCTTTTGTAGAAATGTATGGAAGAGACTTGATTACTGAATACAATAGAAACATACCATATTGGACATCCATAGCTTTTCTTCCCCCATAAAGAAACTAAAGTTGAAAAGAGTAGAGTGATTTTTCATCTTTTAGTCACATGAATGGTATAGCAAGGTCTAGGCTCCCCAAATCAGGCTAACAGTTACATTCTCAGACAAAGATCTTGTTAGAGACAAATCAAACACTGCCTGATCCAATTTGACTCAATTACTTTCTTATTTCTTTTCAGTTCACTGTTATTTGTAAAAATATACCACTCAAAAAATTTAAATTGCCATTTGAGGCTTAACTGTGTCTTAAGTTAGGAAGAAATCTTTTCTTTTTCTTACTATTATTTTTACCAGTGTCTGAGTAGAAAAGTACATATTTTAAAGATATTGCATCTTTGATCATATGTACATAGTGTCATAATAAATAATTTTCATCTATCATAACAGACAAATCCATCTACATGTATAACTAGCTGGATATATTTTATAAATATGCTTGATAATTTCCCAAAAAACCTAAATTAATAAATATCACTTTTGCTTTTAACTTTCCAATTTTATATATTAAGCTATAAAAATTATTTTTATGATTCTCAAGATTTTCTCCTGTTAGTATTTTGCGATTGATACTAATAGTTTTGAAAACAATTTCTTAACTAGCATGTAGACTCAATTACTAAAACATAGAATACCAGGGATTATGATAATAATTCTTTATAAAGAAGACAACTAGTAATTATATCATTTATATTTAATAAGAGAAAAATACTTTCATTAACACTAAGTCTTCTTTATCAAGTCTTCCATAGTGAAATTCTTCTGTGGTCTTTATTGGTTTGAGTATCCTTATAATCACCAGAAAATGAGATAATATTAAACACAGAATTTTGTGAATTCACATCTGTAGCAACTGTGTGTATAAAATGAAACATACAAATATATTCCATATATGTTACCCTTTAGAGTCTCATAACAACCTGTGAGGTTGAAAAGTAGGCATTATTCAATTTTTATAAAAAATAAAGCAATATTTAATAGTTAAGAGTATATTTCCCTAGTAAATGTTGAGGCCAGGACTAGAATTTAAATCTTGACCCTGGTTCAGTTTTTTTTTTTTTTTGGTATGCTGAGTGAACACTGTAAAAATATATACCGTACAAGCACAATAATATCTGAATAATTCATAGACTGTCACACGAAAAAAAAAAAAGAAAATTCAGAGTAGATTTTCCACTCTCTGTTCTGGCGCTCCAGAATTAGGATGTAATATAAGTATATGCAATTGTGTTTGTGTGATTCTGTATCTATGTCTGTGTGGTGTATATCATTAGTAGTTTTTTCAAAAGAAAGCTAGACACGGGGAAGGCAGTATAACACAGAGAAGACAAGTAGTGATTCTATAGAATCTCACTATGCTGATGGACAGTGGCTGTAACGGGGTATGTGGTGGGAAGCTGATAATAGGGGGAGTCTAGTAACCATAAAGTTGTTCATGTAATTGTACACTAATGATACCAAAATAAAAAATAAAATAAAATAAAAAGGAAAAAAAAGGAAAGTTAGAATCAAAAGAATAAAGCAAAATGCAAAAATAGATAAAAGTGAGCCAACAACATCAGCTCAGTGTGGGAAATTATATAGAGAGCTAGTGTCAAGAAGGCAAAAAAAAAAAGGCAGACCTGCTTCATACCTTGGCCCTTGGATGTGGCTTTGCATAATTATGATACTTACTCATGATCTAGCTGATCCTCCTTGTTTTCTTCCCTTGTAGATTCCCTAATATACCAGAAGAGGTGTATTTGATGAGTTGAGGAAATAGGTCCATTTATGAAACACAGAGTAACTAGCAAAGAGTCCCAAAGGATAGGGACAAAATTAAGTTAACTGATTTCCTCCTCCAATACCCAAGGTATTGGCCATGACAAAACCTATCCCTTTGATTCTTCTGTCCCTGATCTGACTGTACCTCTGGGAAGGATACAGTGAGGACACAGGGATAATGCTGGAAAATTCAGTGTATCTCCTTCTAGTGGGTATATGTGGAGATGGTTCTCTAAAACAAGAACCCTTTCAAACTTTGGTCCAGGTATTTAGAATCAATAAAGGTTATGCGTTGCTCTTAAGGCCCTTTATGCTCCATGCCCAGCTGCTTTCCTTAAGGCCCCATGGGCATGAATGGAGATGCATCACTGCCCTGAAAAAAGTAATCTTTCTGACCTGTAGCCTGGACTCTGTAAGGATCTTCAGATATTAAGATCTTTAGTATTAAATAGGGCTCAGAAAAACCAAGCAGAAGTAGATAATTTTGTTCATTCTGTCCCTTAGTTTCCTCTTTTTCTCCAATTCTTCAATAAACCCTACCCCACCTTCTGATGTATATGGTCTTCCTGATTCTGCCCCAATCACTCAGCTTCTGGAGAGTCTAATCTTTCCCCACTGGTGCCCTAGTCACTCAGCTTCTGGAGAGTCTAATCTTACCCCTCTGGAACCAACCAATAGAATCTCCAAACCTTCCAAAGGGTCATGCCTCTGCTATGACATAGGATGGGTGGGGCAGCATGCCACAGTGGGGTGGGTGGCAATGGTCATTTATGCAGAGCTCAAAGGCTAGATGGCTGCGTGTGTTTTATGGCTGAGTCTTCCCTTTGGTGTTAGTCAGTTCAATGGGTGTGATTTCTGGGTAGTATGAAGGCATAGCCCCTGTGTTTTATTTTCTGGTGGATTGAGCTCCCTCTCTGCCCAAGAGTGGCTGTGGGGACCCGGGTCCTGAGGCAGTAGTCTGATCCCATCCTTTCATTAAATAATGTCTTTGCTGACACTCGATCAGTTGATTATGGGACAGGGATAGGACATTGACCTCAGCCAATACAGATTCTCTGGTCTTTCATGCTGGAGCTATTGGAAAAGACTGTTTGATTGTGACGAAGTTGCTAATCTTGTAGCATGGGATTTAGGTGACTGGCAGAATATTGCCACTTAAATAAGGAGAAATGCCCATTCAGGGAGAGGAGGGTGAGAGATGAAGCCCTGAGGACACTGGTGAAACTTCTGGATTCAGCCATGACTCAAACCTCAGATTTTTAGTTCCATAAGGCAACATCTTTTTTTTGATTTTGCTGTAAATTTATACGTTAGCTTAAGTCAAGGTCACTTGCCGCTATAGAGTTCTAATTATCAGTAGTGAGCCATCTGCATTGCAGAGATCCAGTCTCTTACATTTTTAAGATTAACTAGAAGTATTGATGAACTCTATGACATTATTCTGAAACTCTACTTTGTTTACTATTTCGTACTATTTAGCTTATCCTGTAGCCACAGAAATCTATTGACACAGCTGTTTATTACAGAGAATAACTAAAGACCTAATAATGTAAATTAACTAAAATTGCTATGTAAAGTAGAACTACCAAAAATTGTACAGTCGATCTTGGAAACAACATGGGAGGAAAGGTAATTCAGTAGGCAAATCTCAAGGGGGAAAAACTGAAGAAAACATCTTCCCCTCTGCAAGTTCCACCATCTCCTAGTCAGGCACCACTTGCCTTCTTTTTCCAAGGATGTGTTTTGGGACTTAGTGGGGTAAAATGCCCGCTGTCTCAAATGTGAGAGATGAAAATAAGAACCATCTTAGCTCGCACAAAATGCTCCTGTTCAGTATCTTGGGTAGTATGTTGATTAGGAGATCTGGATTTATAAAGCTTATGTGGAGAAACAAGTAGCCCAGCAGACTGATGAAAGATAGGGTAATGAAAAAGAGGAACTGAAAAATCCTGAAAAGAGAAAGCCAAGAAACTGTTAGCCAGATGTTAGAAAACCTGGAACAAAATAGTAAGTCATACCTAAATGCACACCTGGTTCCTTCTTGATATTCAAAGTCTCCCACTAAATGTTGTCTCTGTTCACAGCAACCCCTTGTAAATGTGGTCCTTCCCTTATGCTGGGTTGCTAGTTACTGTCTTCTATCACAATGTTTTATTTTCTTTTAGTATTTATCATTATCTGAAATTATCTTGTGAAGTAGCCACACCAGTTTAAACCCCACTAGCAGAGTATGCATTTCTATGGATCTGTACCCTCTCCAACACTTACCATCAATTTTTCAAAGTTTCACTAATCAAATGGGTGTAAAGTAATATCTCATTATGGCGTTGATTTGTATTTCTCTGGTGAACAGTGATGCTGAATATCTGTGCATAGGTTTATTGGTCTTATGTGTTCCTCTTGCCCATTTATCTACTAGGTTGTTTGAGCTTTTCTTACTAAATGATAAAAGTTCTTTATATGTTCTTGATATCAATCCTTTTCCATGTGTACTTTGAATATCTTCCTTCTACTCTCTAACTTTCACTTGTTCTAAGTGTTGAAGAGTAAAAGTTAATAATTTTTAATAAAGTCTAGTTTATCAACCTTTCCTTTAATTAGAATCAATCCTTTCCATGTCGTGTTAAAAAAACATGCCCTGTACCAAGACCTAAAAGATACTCCTATCTTCATTGAGAGTTTGTAGCAGTTTAAAAATATGTTCACAAATTCTTTGATACTCCTCTCATTTAGTGATTTCCCTCCATTGGGATGTGGACTGGACTTAATGACTCATTCCTAAAGAATACAATATTGTGGAAGGGACAGTATATGGCTTCCTAGACTAGGTACTAAAGACACTGCAGCTTCTTCCTTACTCTCAGGAGAAAACCAGCTGCTATATTGGGAGGATACACTACCAGCCCTGTGGAGATGTCCATGTGAAGGGGAACTGAGACCTCTTGCCAAAATCCAGCAAAAAGACCAGTGTGAAAATAGATCCTCTAGCCCCAGCCAAAACTAATTACTGTAAGTTTGGCCAACATCTTACCTGTAGCCTCATAACGGGCCTGGAGCTAGAACTACCCAGCTAAATGACTCATAAATTCCTGACTCACAGAAACTATGGGATGATAAGTGTTTATTATTTGAAACTAGTAAGTTTTGGGGTAATTTGTTAGGTGGGAATAGGTAACTCATGCTGAATTTAAAGATTCCTTTCTTTCTTTTTGAGGACATTTAAGTCCTTAAGACATTGAGCTTGCTTTTTGTATGTGCTGAATGTTAGTGATCTGATCTCATTTTTGTCTTATTTGGATAACAGTTTTCCCCTACCATATTTTTGAACAATTCTTCCTTTCCCCTATGACATATAATTAGCGTCACATATCAAAGGTCTAAATGTGCACTGTTTCTAAGCTCTTTTTTGTTCTGTTTCACAGTTCAGTTTTCCTAGTCTTGTCTCAATAGTACACCACCATAATTATTGTAGCTTCATTGTAAATTGATATCTGAAATGGCATATTCCCCACTTCTTGCTCTTTAAAATTTCCAGGTTATCTTTGACCCTTTACTCCTCCAAATATAGAATATTTTAGAATCATTTCATTCAATTCCATGAAAAATCTTTTGGGGAGTTTGATTGGAATTGAATTGACTATCAACTGGAGACAACTGATATATTTCTGATATTAAGGCTTCCTATCCATGATCATGGTATTTATCTTCTTTCATTCATGATACTTTTAATATTTCCTAATACATTTCTCTAAACTTCCCTATAGTGGTCTTAATTTCTTCTTTAAATGATGAATTTTTTTGCCCTTGTTGTGTTACTATGATATGCATGAGCAAACCTCCACTGTTTCCTTCCTACATTAACCTTATCCAGCTGTTCTGGGCTACCTACAGTCCCAGGACTAATTCATTACAACCTGCACTCACTAGTCAGAGAGAACCCCTTCTCCAGTACTAAGTTTTTCTTTAGAGTTGATCTTAGACCCAGGAACCAGGATCCATTCTAGTAAAGTATCTTAGAATTAGAATCAGAAGCCCTTTACAAACCTCCTTCCTCCTTCCTCCAGATCTCCTTGAAGCTGGCTTCAATATTCGTAAGGAGGTTCCGGATGACATTCCCAGGGAAAATTTTAGGACTAACCAACTTTTTAATCTTTTGAGTCAGTGACCAGCATACCAGTGCCCCACAGAATGGTGGAGTAAAAAACAAGAGGAAAGATACTTGTCGTTTGATGAACTAAACTTGAACATTCTCCTCCAGATTACCAACTCTCATTAAGGCAGACAGTTCTTACCCTGGGAATCCACATGGGTGATTCCATGTTGGGTACTGATGTTAAAAGTATAGGCGAAGGCAGTCCTAGGAGTTCTAGGGAAAATTCTACTAGTTGTCCCAGGAACACTATATTTACGGATATCAAAATATGTAGTGCTTCATTGATCTTGTATGAAGGGATATCCCCCTTAAGCCAATTTTCCAGACAATTGGAAATTACCTTTAAACACCAATTATTTTATGTTAATCATTTTGATGGAACTCTTTCTAAATCTTATTTTATATGACTTTGGATATATGTTTCTCTATGCCTTCTTAAACAGATTATATTGAACATAATTTGACCTTTTCTTGAAAATGCAAGGGCTTCATGAATACAAATTTTACTTTGCTGTCACAGTGATTCCCTTAGAACTAATATGCACTCAGTTGTTTGAATCTTGAGTTCTTACTCACTTTAACAAATATTTTTGAGCAATTATGATGTGCTGGATACTGTTAGGTGCTATGTGTGTTTTTCACAATCATTTCCTCTGCCTTTTATCTGTTATTAGGCAGCAGTATACTTGCATTTAGAAGTTCTCTCTCTATGTATGTATATATTTTTCGTGTCGGGGGTAAAGAACTGACATCGTAACAAGGTTTGAGGGAGGCATGTGTCATACAATAGGGTGAAAACCCAATCACCATGCTTATGAACCCCATTTCTAATCTACTGATTCTACTGGGGATCCAGATACATCAAGTGAATTCAGATGGTTAAGGGAAGGAGGGAGTAAGTATGAGATTTGCCACATCTCTTTTAGGTGATAAGATTCCTGTTTCTGATTACTACTAGGCCGTTATCTGCTAATACTGGAAAGGGAGATTAGTAATTGCCTTTTGGCAAGAAGTCATAACATTAGAACTGAGAAATTTGGTCATTGATGACACTAGTTTGTTGACTGTGTGTGTGTGTGTGTGTGAGAGAGAGAGTGTGTGAGGGTGTGAGGGTGTATACAAGGTTCTCCTTGTCTTCAGGATGGCTAGTAGATCTCCCAGTTTTCAGGAAGTTTACTCAAAGATATTTACTTGCCTTTTACAGAGCCATGTTCCCTTCTTTCGGAGAGAATTGTCCTGAGAGAATAAAGGATATTGATAAATAAGCAATTTCTGGAAGCTATCATCACTGCCAAGTAATATTCAGTGAGCCATTAGTTATATGTTACATTTAGATACCATACAAATTTTTTTCATAAGCATAAAGAGATGAAAATTTCAAAGACAATATATATACATATATGTGCGAATATGTGTGTGTGCATTTTATTTATATATACATATATATATATTTACATACTTGTTTATAATTTTGTATCACCTTCTTATATACTGATAAGAATAAAGGCAGGCACAGAAACGTAAAGTATATTGCCCACAGTCATACAGCTAGTAAGTGGTAGGGCCAGGCCTGAAGCCTGGGGCCTCTGGGAATCCACATTCTGGGCTCTCATAACTACTCGCTTACCTTCTGCTCAGCCAGTAACCCTTAGAGGAATGAACAGGCTATGGAAACCTGAGATAAGTTTTAAAAGGTATAAAAATGTAAAAATGAAGATATATCCTGAATTTCTGTGGCATTTCTTTTACAAAATATTTTCTTAATTATTTCATTTTCCTTTTAACTTGGGAGATAAAAAGAAAGAGGAATTATGATCACATTTTAAGATTGTGTAAATAAGGCTCATAGAATTGGAATTATGAGAAAATTTCTGGGTTACAAATTTGGTTCTATAGCTTGAGGCAGATTAGGCGACGTGCCACTGATCAGTGCTTAGGTAGTCTCTCTGTAAAGATGGCTCAAACACAGGGCACTGAACCATCATGGGACTCATAATCTTGATGAAGACACTGTTTTTCCTCTGATGGGTAGTCAGATAAATACTTTGATTAACCATTGGGGATAGATGTTGGAACATATCAGAAAGTATGCTAAGCCTCATTCTAGAGAGGGGGAGTCCAGTTAATTTCAGGGTCCAGTTAATTTTTTTGCTGAGTGGAATATGCAAGACTGGGGCCAGAATAACTTGTTCAGGACAATTGGAGTCATGGTCACTGTGGGCATGTCTAACATATACCCAAACATCTGGATGACCCCAGGGAAAATGGTTGATCATTGATATTTGCTTTTTTAGGAAAAGGAGACTTCTTTTTTTTCTGAGATTATCAAGACCATGTATTTCATGCCAAAAAATTTCTGGTGAATGTCAACCTTGCCACTAAAACCAATATACATTACAAATATAAAGTTAAACAAAAGTTTATCTTTTAGCCCTATGGACTTGCTACCACAAAATACCAAACAGGCAAAGAGCCCTGATGCTCTTCATCCAATTCTATGTCCTTCTGACCTTTGCACATGTGCTGGTGATATCATGATGTTAAACATGAACAGACTTCAAGCTGTGTCATACAGAAGCGATGACTTCTTATGTTAACTCATGGGACAACTCTGATCAGATAGTGACAGATAACCCTGGTGCTCTGTGTTTTGAAAGATTCGGGATCACACTGGGGGTCATCTGGAAAGAGTTCTGTGATTTCAGGAGATGGGGTGTGTGTGGTGTATGTGTCATGTATTGGCCTTTTCTCTGTAGAGCGTACCCTCAGTTAATGTTCCATCTTGCTTCCATTCTGAACCTTCTTTGATCTTAGACTAGTTTCTAAAAGGACATGTCGTTTGCATGGCTGTGAGAGAGGGAAGACAATTGTCCTCTTTGTTTCAGGTTGGAATGCTTTGAAATTATATCTAGTACTGTTCTTGGAAAATGCACATGGGAAAAATGTGTGTATGTTTGGTGTCTCACAGTGTTTTGGAAACTCCTTTGACAGGCAGTGGCACTGAGAGGAGATGGGGTGGAATGCTCACCTTATTATTTTGGCTGTTATATTCTTTTCTTGCAGAGATCATGTTCAAGACTTTTGATCTAGGGGGAAATGAACCAAGATAGGGATTGAATAAAGTACCCTCAAATCTTCATACTACATGATGATTATTTTAAAAGTTTTATATTCTAAAGCTGTGCTGTCCACTATAGAAGCCAGTGGCTACATGTAGTTGTGAACATTAAAATTAATTTAAAAAAAAATCAGTTCCTCAGTCACACTAACCATGTTCCAGGTGCCCAGTAGGCAGCCAGTGTCTACTGATTGGATGGCACAAAGTTTTACTGGGCAGCTCTGTACTAGAAACTGAGCTTAACAGTGAAGCCATACTTAATGTTCAGGAAGGCTCTCAGGAGACTTGAAGGTATCCTTCAGGATTCCAAGTCCTGGTACCCTGTGGCCCTCCCAGGCCACAATGCATACCAGGGCTGTTTAAAGGTGGTATGAAATTTGGGTCTCTTTACCTTGATCCCAAGATTCTAAAATAATTAATAAATCAAGTACTTCTTGACTAAGTTAAGATTTAACTTCTAAAAAGGGGCCAAGAAATGGGACTGAGATTTTTGGCTTTGTTTTCTCACCATTTCATTTCTAGACAAACTCAGAAAGGAGGGGCTTTTGTCTTACCATTTCTAACCTTTAATAGTCATAGTTTAGTAGTTAATATAGTGTACAGTTTGAGTTTTGTAATATGACAGCCTTCATGTATCTAGAACTTAGTTTCATGCCTATCTTATATGGTTGAATCTCTATGTTTTGGGGGGAAATAAGGGTGGCATTAGTTTTAAGGGCTTTTCTGTGAAAGTAGGAATGTCCTACTCATCAGAGTGCCTGGCCACCAGCCCTTTTAAAATCAGATGCTCCTGCCCTTAATATAAACCTGAATAATTGAAAATGTGATAAAAACATGAAGAGGTGAAGGGAGATGTGTTTCTGTGTTTTTGTTAAGAAGGGTGGAAGAAGGACCTGCATTTTAAAGTTGGTGTGGTTTAGTGGGAGTCAAGCAATCATTAACAGAAGGGAGAGAGACGCGGTGCTGGGGCTTGCTCAATCCCAAGTAGGGATTGGTCAGAGAAACGTTTGCTCTGATCCAGGCTGAGATGGAGTTACTACTAAAACCAGGATGTTCCCTTTGTTTGCCAAAGCTCACACTTCTCTCTCAAGGAGCCGAGTCTCTACTTCTTCTTCTGTTTTCCTCAAGGTTTCGTGGTACATCTTCCAAGAGAAATAAAAGAAACCACAGTTACTAATTAGAAGCTGTACACTTTCTCTAATCATAAAAAGCATGTAGTATCACGTGGTAACATGAATGTTTGGTCTCCTTTTCCAGCCCCCACACCCGCCACTACTCCTGATCACTCACTGCAATTCCTGCCTTCCCAGGCAGGCCCCTGGGTAACTGGGATTATAAAAGGGAAAGCACTCATTACGAATTTAAGAGCACAGAGGGCAGGAGACCAGGGCTGTAATAGAATGATATTGGTGGTGGGTTGTCAAGGACCCAAAGCCCCTTTGTAACGCCACTTTGAAGAGTTAATACTGTTCTAGAAAGTGTTCTTTGAAAAGCCTGGTTTCATATTATCCTGTACCTTACAAACGCTTTTCTGTCCTGTTACTGAGAAACTGTACCTTAATGTAGCTGGCCTGATCTTCACAGAGCTGGGCCACAAATGCATAGTCTTCCATTACCTGGGAAACCAAAATTCAGTCTTAAATTTCTTTCAGTAAATTTCCCTAAGAACAAGAGTATACTTGTTTCCTCCTAAATCCCAGGCCCTAAATGTAGTCTTCTAATGGTTCTAAATATGTTTTTTCTGTATATATGAACTCATTTCTTTTTTGAGGATAGATAAGCTTTATTTTGGGGGGAATTTTATTTTGTGACAGTTGGTAGAAGAATAGATACCAATTTTTGAAGATACAGATATGGAACATATCCTGTAAAAATTGTTGAAGAGAAGGTGACCTAGGACACTGCATTCATCTTTCTTTCCTTCATCCCCCCCAACCCCATAATGGTTCTGGATCTGGAACCTTATTAGAACTCAATCATTTGCAGAATGCATTGCATCATCTAACTGAACATCAAATTTTCCTTCCTCTGGGAGAAG
>JAQQAC010003584.1:23384727-23425291 GCA_029783875.1 Phataginus tricuspis | reverse complement strand
AAAAGCTATCACTCTCTTGCACATGTCCATCAACACAAATACACACCGTTTCCTGATGTGAACACAATATACAATTGCCAAATTGGGACATTTAGAGGGACCACTGCTACTGAGTCGCTTGAAGTATACTGACAATGCTTCAAAATAAAAGTGTTTTAATTTTAAATAAAACTGACTTCATTTTTAAGTTGGCTCTGGTTAAGGTTCCTGACTGATCTCCCCTACCCCATTACTTATTTTCCCTACCTCATTAGCTCCAGGTACACAAAACTCTTATAGTCATAGAAAATGCCTCTTCTCAGAGTGTAAAAGTCCTGGAATTGAGTCTCACTGTCTCTGATTTGTCTGATTTGGGTTACAGGGTTATCCCCAAACCAATCAGAACCATGGAGGTTAAACCAACTCAAACCAAAAAGCCTGAAAATGAAGAAGGGATGATTGAAAGAAAAGTAGGGAGCTCTTAACAAAGGTGAATCCAAGAATGCTTGGCATACTAAAACAATAAATGACCATTATAATACTGAAGGATGGAACAAGGGTGTGGATTTAAGGCTAAAAAATAATTTAAAGTGGGTGACAACATCATGAAAGAGTATGCAATATATATGACAGTGTTCCTTGAATTGGAAGATTACTGAAAACAACAAAAATGAGACTAAATAGGAATCCTACTGAAGGTCTTTCATATCCAAAAGAAACTATTCTAGACTTCCATAAAGGCAGTATACCATTAAATTGTTATATAATTATACTGAAAAATTAATCAGGAAAGCTTGGAATAGTCAGGAGGCTGAGACAGAAAGGCAGATATGAAGATGCTCTTTGAATCCAAATGCTCATAGCAGTATCTTTAAAGATGAAAGTAGAAGGCAGAATACTACATCTATTCTTTTAAACAACACTCACAGATCTGATAATATGAAAGAAAAAGGGGGTACAAAAAATACAGGACTCAAAGGTAACCTCCAAGGCTGTAAGTTTCTAAAGATTTCAGTCCAGTGATGCTGCATACACTGTAAAGGATGTAGAAAATAAGTTGCAGTCAGTTAGAGCTTTTGGAGGGAAAGCTCTCAAAAGCTCTAACAGTCAATAGCTATGATGGAAATGGAATTATGCTCTTGCAACTGAACATAAGATGCAAAATGTTACTACAGAAGGACTGGAGTCTAAGACATTGGAGGTGCATCTAAGTCACACTATTTCTCATCTCTGCGACTTCTAACAGGGTACACTGACAACCTCAGAATAATAAGACCATGTCATGGGGTTATTGTGAAGATTAAGCATGACAATATAAGTGAAAGTTTCTAGCACATGGGAGGTATTCAGAAAGAGAAAAACGAGATGCAGAGAGATGTAGTTTTCATATGACCCTGAAATTAGCGGTACAAAAAGGAAAAATGGGAGCTGTTTCATTTCTTTTAACTTTTTTGTTATTTTCAAAAGTTTTGATTCTCTTTAGTGAGTTCTGTTTTGAGTCATTTGACCTTACAATTATATTATTGGAATCTGTAGGTTTAACTCTTCCACTTATGACATGCTTGAAAATTTATTATAATGGTATTATTAATATGCCTATTAATATGATTACTTTAGCAGCAACACATTGTCCTTTGTAATTCAACTAAAATAATATTAACAACTGCGAATGCAAGTACTAGGTGGGAAATAGGCACAGATTTTACTTCTTTGGTACAACCTATAGCACCTAGAGTCTGTTTCTTTTTTATCTGAAAATGTTCAACAAATTCTTATTAGACATACTACAAAAAATTAAAAGCCCCTCCTAAATCTAGGACATTTCAATTCTGTTATTTTCATATCTAGTATCTGATAACTCTAGTGGATTTAAACATCAACATTTCAATTATAGACAACAGCATAAACCCAGACTAAATTAGACAAAAATCTGAAGCAATTAGTGCCAAGAACAATAACAGAATTATTATAGACACAGAGGATATTTTTCATACATCTATTGGTCATTTACATTTCTTCATATGTCAATTACTTTTTGTTAGGACATGTATTCTTAGGAAGAGTTTAATTATTTTCTTGATTCATAGAAATCATGTTTCTTCTCAACCAAACTAAATTCCTCTAAACCAATATTCTTTTCAGACACTAACTCTAAACGAATCTTCTGTTAACTTTGTTACATTGGGCATTTACCTTTCCTGAGTTGGTTTTTCATCAATAAAATAAGTTATTGTGGTCATGAAACAGTGATTAAGTGCTGATCATAGCTCTGAGTTAAATAGATAATGAAAATAAAAATACCATATTGCTGGTTCCCAGATTTCATAGAGGGCTATGAACAGCAGTCATCAAGAATTAGTAATGACTGTTAAGATAATTGATCCATTGTGGCAAAGCCCTTAGATCCAGAAATTGTTTTTAGAAAGAAAGAGGAGAAGGAGGACAAGGAAATAAAGAAAAAGGAGGGGAAGAAGGGAAACTGGAGAGAGAGAAAAAAGTAAAAAGGGAGAGAGAAAGACTATAAATCTATTTTCCTGTTGATAGGACTGTTAGATTTAAAGTAATTAATAAATAGCAAAAACAACTTGTTTAAAGACAAAGTTTATCTAACTTGGTAAGAAATTTAATTAGTTTGTAAATGCCATTGACTCTGCTATTGCAAAAGAAAGTTTTCTGCCAAAAATTGTTAGGAAGAACATAACATACTTCAAAAATCATGGTTTCTCAGGCTAAGGCATATGATACTGAATGGAAATAGCTTCCTATGGACAAGTTGGAAATGGACAGATTTACCTAATTTTGAAAATGTGTAGCCAGAGCCTCAGGTCCCAAGGACCTTTTCATTTGTAACACTAAAAAATCTTTTTCTCAAGTAACTTGATGTATAGTCAGTCTCCCAGAGTTAATCACAGACTTTGGAACATTTTAGCCCCTGCAGAGATTCCCATATTTTAGGTTCTCAGAAGCCATCTTGTTTTGAATCAGAAACTTAACACCAGATTATGTATTCTATGTTCCTACAGCATGTCTGCCAAAATGAGCTTTCAAACACATTTGAGTTCAATATTCAATCCTCAGGATTCATTGTGGCTGAGATATACCTCAGGCTGAAAATTTTCTTACCAGTTACATAATCTTTACATTTCATGAACAGAAAATACTCTCGCTGATGCTTATGATTTATCCTTTTGGCAGGCCTAGAACATTTGTTCTTTCTATGATTGTTAACCACCTTCCAACTGATAAGTTTATTTACTCTTGTACTTAGTTAACTATACTCATTGGCGAAAAGTTTTGTCATTTTGTCAAGACTAGTATTACTATCTCTTTTTTAAAAACTGACTCATTCATTTATTCATTAACAAAAAAATTAACCTTTAATAATATGGTAAATATCATTTTAGTTTTTCAAATTTATATATAGAAACATTTCATAGAAACAAATTTATATATACATAGAAACAAATATGCATAGAACATATATATATGAACAAATTTATAGAGAAAGAGAGAAATTTTTCTACCATATAGCCCCTAAACAATCAAATGTCATTTTAAAAAGTTATTTTACCTCAGGTTCTCAGTATTGAATTGATCACAATTATTGATTCTAACATACTCTTATCACTTTTCCATGCCCATTTTGTGTTTGTTTGCTTGTTTATTTAATAAAATTATACCTATGAAAACATGATCTAATATAAGATCTAAACAATTGATAATAACATACAACTAATTGCTATGTGCTCATCTTCATGCTGACACCTCACACCTGAGATTACTTACCTCTTACATCTCTTTTTGTATACACTTTTATCATTTATACAAATTCCTGCAAAGTATACTGTTGTTTTCCTATTGCTTTTTATCCTACAAAAATTATGCCACATGGATACATTTTGGACGTTTTTTCCCACTTCATTATTATATCTTACTAAGATATATCTGTATCATTTTATATACCTGTTCTTTGTTGTAGTTCTGAATAACATTCCATTGCCCTATTTATGAACATTATTGTAAATTTCCCCTTATATTCAGAACAGTTTATCTTGGGCATGTAAATGCAAGGGAAATTGCTGGGGCATAAAATGGGTGAATACAAAATAAGCCAAACTGTTTTTTAAAGTGATATCAATATACAGTTTCATGAACAATGTATAAGAAATCATCTTTATTCACATACTGTTTGTTCAGAAATTTTAAACTCATGTCTTTTCTTCAGATGAACTAAATGGAGGAAGGAAATAAGTCTGTGGTGTCTGAATTTATTATTCTTGGACTTTGTAATTCATGGGAGCTCCAGGCCTTCCTCCTAGTGATATTTTATTCACTTTATTTGATCACCGTTTTAGGCAATATCTTCATTATGCTCCTAATTATTGCTGACCTTCATCTCCACTCCCCTATGTACTTCCTGTTAGCCAATCTTTCATTCATTGACTTCTGCCTTTCCTCAGTCACTACCCCTAAAATGATCACAGACTTTCTCAAGGAAAACAAGACCATCTCCTTTGGAGGCTGCAATGTGTCAGATTTTCTTTGGACATTTCTTTGGAGGGTGTGAGATGGTGCTGCTTGTGACAATGGCCTACGACCATTACATGGCCATCTGCAAGCCACTCCATTACTCCAGCATCATGGATAGACAAAAGTGCATCTGGTTAGTTTTGATATCGTGGATCATTGGCTTTGTGCATTCAGTAAGTCAGCTAGCTATGATTATAAAGCTGCCCTTCTGCGGACCCAGGGAATTGGATAGTTTTTCCTGTAATATTCCATTGGTGATCAAGCTAGCCTGCATGGACACCTATATTCTAGAAATGCTGGTAAATGTTGACAGTGGAGTACTAGCAGCTATCTGCTTCATTATGTTGCTGATCTCTTACTCATATTCTGTTAACTGTCTGCCTTCACTCTAAGGATGGGGCATCCAAGGCTTTCTCTACCTGCACTGCTCACATTACTGTAGTGGTGTTATTTTTTGGGCCCTGCATCTTCATCTATCTGTGGCCACTCAGCATCACCTGGGTGGACAAATTTCTTGCTATATTTTATGCAGTCATCACACCTCTCCTAAATCTAGCCATTTACACTCTAAGAAACAAAGAGATTAAAAATGCCATTAAGAGATTATGATGTTAGCATATGAATTTCTTGTGGGTATTTTAGGGTCTCACATAGAATGAAAGGGTCTGAGGCATAAAACCTTAAATAAAATAATTACTATTTCTGTGTGTGTGTGTATTCATCTTCTGATTTTTTTTTAGTCTTTTGTATCTCTACACATCAGCTTGGCTATCTATTGACTTATCTTTGCATCTACTCCTCCTTTTTTCTGCTGTGTCCAGTCCATGTTTAAGCCTACTTAAATTCATAATTTCTCATGTTTCTTCTTTAGGGTTTTTCAGAACCAGTTTTTCACTTCTTTCATAGACATTCCATTTCTGTTAAAATTCTTCATTGTGTTTTTTCCATTTTTCAACTTTTTAACTTCTTTTTTAAGTATGAGTTATACTCTGCTAATTTCTTTTTTTTATTAAGATATCATTGATATACACTCTTATGAAGGTTTCACAAGAAAAACAATGTGGTTACTACATTCACCCTTATTTCTCAAGTCCTTCCCATACCCCATTGCAGTCACTGTCCATCAGTGTAGTTAGATGCCACAGAGTTGCTACTTGTCTTCTCTGTGCTACGCTGTCTTCCCCATGACCCACACACATCGTGTCCACAAATCATGATGCCCACAGTCCCCTTCTCCCTCCCTCACCCCTCCCTTTTTGTAAGCACTAATCCCTTACTGGAGTCTGTAAGTCTGCTGCTATTTTGTTCCTTCAGTTTTTTTGTTTATTTTTTTAATTTGGGTTTTTTTTGGTATCATTAATGTACAATTACATGAGCAACACTGTGGTTACTAGACTCCCCCCATCATCAAGTCCTCACCACATACCCCATTACAATCACTGTCCATCAGCAAAGTAAGATGCTATAGAGTCACTACTTGTCTTCTCTATGCTATACTGCCTTCCCCATGCCCCCACCCCTGCATTATGTGTGCTAATCATAATGCGCCTTAATCCCCTTATCCCTCCCTTCCCACCCTTCCTCCACAGTCCCTTTCCCTTTGGTAACTCTTAGTCCATTCTTGGGTTCTGTGAGTCTGCTGTTTTGTTCCTTCCGTTTTTTTCTTTGTTCTTATACTGCACAGAAGAGTGAAATCATTTGGTACTTGTCTTTCTCTGCCTGGCTTATTTCACTGAGCATAATACCCTCGGGCTCCATCCATGTTGTTGCAAATGGTAGGCCTTGTTTTCTTCTTACGGCTGAACAATATTCCATTGTGTATATGTACCACATCTTCTTTATCCATTCATCTACTGATGGACACTTAGGTTGCTTCCATTTCTTGGCTATTGTAAATAGTGCTGCGATAAACATAGGGGTGCATATGTCTTTTTCAAACTGGGCTGCTGCATTCTTAGGGTAAATTCCTAGGAGTGGAATTCCTGGGTCAAATGGTATTTCTAGTCTGAGTTTTTTGAGGAACCTCCATACTGCTTTCCACAATGGTTGAACTAATTTACATCCCCTTCAGCAGTAGGAGGGTATCCCTTTCTCCACATCCTCGCCAACATTTATTGTTGTTTGTCTTTTGTATGGTGGCCTATTCCTTCAGTTTTGCTTCATTGTTATACTCCACAAATGAGATAAATCATGTGGTATTTGTCTTTTTCTGCCTGATTTTTTTCACTGAGCAAAATACCCTCTAGCTCCATCCATATTGTTGCAAATGGTAGGATTTGTTTTGGCTGAATAGTGTTCCATTGTGTATATGTACCACATCTTCTTTATGCATTCATCTACTGATGGACACTTAGGTTGCTTCCATATCTTGGCTATTGTAAATAGTGCTGTGATAAACAGGGCTACTCTGCTAATTTCAACAATCGAGCCGTCTGTGGTCTCCTTCTATATTTCCTCTTAATTATGAGTCATATACCACTGTTTCTTTGTATGTTTCCATGTTCCATAATCATTTTATGATTTTATACATTGTATAAAAGATCATATATTTCTGACTTGATATGTTCTTCCAGAAAGTATTTACTCTTTCCTCTATGAGGCATAAAATTTTAAGGGGGGATCACCCCAACCCAATCAAGTAATATGTCTATTTGTATCTGGATTGTAGTTTTGTAAGAGTCAGTGCACTTTTGGGATGTTCCTGCTTCTTTGATACATCCCTTGGAGGTTTCCATTATAATTCTAGTGGATCTCTTTCCCCCCAGTCTGAAAGATTTCAGGTGATTCCATTTTGCCCTTCAAAACTTTTGAGCTTAGAACTTAGTCTTCTTCCTTCCTTCTACTGCTAGCTTCAAAAACGTGGCAAATTCCTCAAGCAGAAATCTGGCTTTCCATTTGTCCTGTGTAATTTAATGTAACCAATAGAATCCATTACAAATAAATTTATAGAGCAACGAAATAATCATAAGCAGGAAAAATATGAAGTATTACTGCTTATATAATTCAGAAAGAATTTGGGATCACAAATAATCAGGACACAGATTCCTTTCATAGTTTAACAGTGAATTTGGCTGCCTTCCAGCTACAAAACAAAATGTAAATTATACGAGTTTCACAATTACTACAGATTGTACACACACATATTTGGGACACATGTCTTGAGCAAGAGCTATACAAGACAAATTATTAGAGAAAAATTGTCAACAAACAATTTGGAAGAGTAGTTGTTGGATAATAATAATACCAGTCATGGAATGATCCTATCAACATCCATTTGATTTTTAAAGAATAGTCATTGATTGAGTCATAGACATTAAGTCACACTTGCAAAAACTGTGAAATAAGCAACATACATAACTGGAGATAGTCTGAATCCACTGGAATTGAGACAAGTAAGAGTGGGAGTAGCGTCATATGTCAAACACATGAAACATGCTATCTCTGAGCCTCTCCCTCTTGTTTTCCCACCTGCCATATGTCAATCTCCCCTTATTACACTACCTCATCCATTTTCTTTCTACCTCACTTCTTCAACTCTTCTTTTTTCCTACAGGTTTTAATCCTCTCTAACAAACTTTTTGTCTTTTAGAAAAAAATATATAAATTTAATTATTCATTTCTGGAGTCTAAATAGAAGGAAATGGTATATTTCACAGATGCTTCAAAAGTTTAAAGATACATTAGCTCTAAGTTAATTAATTTTAATCCAGGCAGTCTGATGTCTGAGGTCATACTTGCAACAGATTCCATGTCTATAATCTATGCTTTTTAATGAATTTTCTTAAACAATTCCTAGGACTTTAATTAAGTTGCCAGATAATATGTTAAACAGAGAGTTAATGTGGTAATTCAATGTACCCTCATAATCAATGATCTATTCTGAATATTCTAAAATGGTGAATTTAGGAAAAGATAGCCACAACTTTTGTAAAATCACTTAAACATTTGTGTTACATGAAGTTGTTTCAAAATGCACAAAGTAACTTGTGCTCTTGTGAGTTATTTAGGAGATCTTCCTCAAACTCAGGAGTTAACTACTCAGTCTCCTCATTGCCATCTTCATGTCCTTGTTCCTCAATGTGTAAATGACAGGATTCAGAATGGGTGTAATCATAAAGTCCAAAATGGCAAGAAACTTATCCACTGGCACTGTAGGAAATGGCCACACATAAATAAAGAAGCATGGTCCAAAGAACAAAACCACCACAGTAATGTGAGCTGACAGAGTAGAAAGAGCCTTAGACAAATCACCTGCAGAGTGATTCCATACAGTGACCAGGATAAAGACATACGACATAATCAGTAAGCAGAAGGTGCCCATGGAAATGAACCCACTGTTGACAGTAACCATGATTTCCATTCTGTAGGTGTCTGTGCAGGCAAGTTTGATAAACCTAGGGAGGTCACAGTAAAAGCTATCTATCTTATTAGGACCACAGAAAGGCAGGTGGACAACAAAAGCTAACTGGGCCACTGAGTGAATGAGGCCAACAGCCCAAGCACCAGACAAAAGTAAAATGCACATCTGTGGGCTCATGACAGTCAGGTAGTGGAGGGGCTTACATATGGCCACATATCGGTCCAAGGCCATGGCTATGAGCAACACCATCTCAACTCCACCCAGGACATGAAGAATAAATATCTGGATGATACACCCCTGGAAGGATATGGTTTTGTGCCCAGAGTACAGGTCAGAAATCATCTTAGGAACCGTTAAGGTAGAAAGACACAAATCAATGAATGAGAGGTTAGCTAAAAGGAAGTACATGGGTGAATGTAAATGAGGGTCAAAGGTCACTGTAAACACAACAAGAAGGTTTCCCAGAATAACTGTTACATAAAACACTACAGAGAAGGCAAGGAGCAAATGCTGCCCTGGGTTGGAGGTAGAAAGTCCCAGTAACACAAATTCAGACACTGGAGAGTAATTTGTTTTATTCATTATTTTATGTTACCTAAAAGGAACAAATAAAAATAATTAGGATTATTTCACTGAGCATAATACCCTCCAGCTCCATCCATGTTGTTGCAAATGGTAGGATTTGTTTTTTTCTTATGGCTGCGTAATATTCCATTGTGTATATGTACCACATCTTCTTAATCCATTCATCTACTGATGGGCACTTAGGTTGCTTCCATTTCTTGGCTATTGTAAATAGTGCTGCAATAAACATAGGGGTGGATCTGTCTTTCTCAAACTGGGCTGCTGCATTCTTGGGGTAAATTCCTAATATTGCTCATGTAATTGTAGGTTAATGATACTAAAATAAAATAAATTGTAAAAAAAAAATTAGAAAGGAATGCACCAGAGCTATTGAAAGAAGCAGACGTCATTGGGTTTCAAATTCCAATTAAAGAAACACCTTTGCTCTTGGTCACAAAAGTTCTTTGAAAAAGCCATACAATTGTTTATTCATTTAACAAATATTCTTTGAGCAGCTACCTTGAAAACCTCCTATGTACATGACATTGTGCCACATTCTAGGATACAATACACACCCTGGTTTTATGTAGTTTGTAGTCTAGTTGCAAAGCTAGGCATTAAATAACTAATCACATAACTAGATGATTATAATGGTAACAAGCTATTTGAAGAAAAGAACAAAGGGCTATGAGAACAGTAAGAGTTCACAGCAGCGTTATCTGTCCTGATCTGAAAGATGTTTCTGCTAAGACCTAAATAATGAACAGAAGTTGAGTAAGTGAGGAGGAACAGGAAGAATGAGCTCCACAGAGGAAATGCATGGGAAATACTCTGACGCATGAAGAAACAGAACAATTTGAGGAAACAAAAGCCTGGTAAGGGTCTAATCCACACAGAATCCTATAGGGCGTGTAAAGAATTTGGTCTCTACCTTGGAAGGGGTAGAAAGCCACTGAGGCAAAACAGTGAAATAATTATATTAGTGTTTTAAAAAGTTTACAGTAACTGCAAAGTGAAGACAGTAATAGAGGGATCAAGAGGGAAGGGAGAGAGACCAATCAGGAGTCTATCGAAGACCTGTACCAAATCAGTATAGAAAGGATGAGTTTGTCAATAAATGATGTTGACACATTTACCAAACTTGACAAAAGGGATTTTGAATTCTTGACCTTACAACAGTAACTAAAATGAATTTTGAAATTGTACTTAAATAAAAAGAAAAGAAAAAAGAGCAGCAAATACAGGCTTACCGTTAGATAATCCTTTGTGTGAGAAAAATCTTTCTAAGCATATCCCCACAAGTGCAAATTATATAGAAAAAAACTGATACTTTCAGATTCAAAAATTTTAATCTACATGAAAATTTTTAAGTTGTTAAATACAATGATAAACCAAATTTAAATGAATAAACACATAAAACTTGCACAAAGTAAGAAATCTAAATAGTTAACTTTACAAAGTTAACTTATTACTAGTTAAACTCCCTAGCAATCAAAGAAATATAAATAAAACAATATGGAGTTGCTATTATGTTTGGATAAAACTGTCAGTTAGAAACAAATGAATCATATATCATGAGAGAGGCTGCAAGGAAACAAACTCACATATACTGAAACTCAATACAACTTCTTCAGAACACAATTTCAAAGTATAAACCAAATGTTTAAAAATTGCCTTAAGACTAAGACTCGCATCAGGTAAAAACAACAGATGAGCTAAAATATTTAGCTATTAGGCAAATGTTGTGCAATTAATTATAGAAAAAAATTGTAAACAACCTAAGTTCAAACAAAGAGGAATTAAATTTTTTATAGTACATCCAACTGGGGAAGGCACTCAGACTTATATGAAGAAAAACATCATGAAAATGTTTATAATAAACATTTTATTAAAAGGGGTAGCTGACAAAAAAAAAGTATAGAAAACACATTTTTAAAAAATTAAGCCTAGAAAATAGAAATAAAGGATAAGCACAAATTTTTAATCTCTGGGTATATATATACATTAGTTTGAACCACAGGAGATTGGTATTGCAATAGGTCAAAAAATAGTCAAATATCAATTTCACAGGATCCCACTAATGTATTAATTAATTTATTCCTTATAATATTTTCTAAACTACCTTCCCTTTTCACAATCAAACACTGTGGATGCTTATTCCATACCTGAACTGAATACCAAGGGTTATCCACTTGCACTGCCACCTCTGAGCTTTCCTCCAGGACCCACATCACTGACAACCACTCTTTCTGAGTCGTCACTTCTCCCTGTGGCTTTGCCATAATGCTCAGGCTCCCACGTGGGCACAGCCCTGCACTTCCTAGGCAGGAAAGCGGCATCCCTCGGTGGGAGCACCATATTCCATCCCAGCCAAGACTAGACTTGAGGGGAGCCAGGGCGGCAGGGACAAGCACCATGAGGGTTAAGGACGTGGAACAGGTACTGTAGCTGAAAGGAAATACTGCAGGGGTGATGGTAGGAGACTCCACCACAAGGGCACTCGATGGAGAATATTATAACCAGTAATTGGGGAAAATATAGCAGAATTGAACCAGAGAGAATAGGACAATAACTAAGGTGAATGACAATGGATGTGACTTGCAAAGAGCTGCCAGCTGTTTTTATATATTGACCATGTAATGTGTGGATTTTAACAGATGCATATTCTGAAATGCAGGATACACATTTAGTAAGATCATGATACAGAAGATGAACAAAGAATTGTTTTAAAGACACCAAGATAACACAGTAAAAGAAAATTACTAATCATTTTCTCTGAGTAATGAAAATAAATGGGTGGTTTTGTTGCTTCTCCTTTTTTAATTTTCTAAAATTTAGGATTCTTAATTTAACATCAGTTGACTTCCACTGATACAGTTCAAAGGGAGAAAAGAACCAATATCACTATGAAGTAAGAATATAGATGATTTATGGTAAAATAGGATAGGATACAAACTCCAGAATGAGAGTTCTGATTAAAAAATAGGAAAAGACACAAACAAGGAACCGACAACTGAAAATTTCAAATGACAGCTAAACTCATTTGAATATGGTCAACCACCACAACCATTAAGAAAATGCGATTTTAAAAAACAGCTGTTTTTCTTTCAAACAGATTGACAAAGTAAACAACAAAAAAAACCCAGAGAGATTAATTCCCACGTGTTCAAAGGTTTCTTATGATAGGAATTCCTCTGCATGATTGATGAGAATGAGAATTAGTAATATTTGTTAGTATCTTAAATTAAGAATATAAAATTTTCAGATCTAGACACAGAGACCTTGAGGCCCCTAACCCTAAACAGAAGGTTAAATTCCTGAGAAGTATCATAATTAAAAGGAAAACGTCACAGCTTAATTGCACAGTGTTGATACATATATTCATATGGTCAGTTCATTATTACTAAACAGTACTGACCAAAGAATTAAAAATAACCAAAATATAAACTAACAAAGAACCTTTTAATTATAATGCAGTTATATGAAATACTATGTAGCTATTAAAAACAATGGTATAGCTCTACATAACAGAGACCGATACTGAAAAATATTGCAGAAGAGAGTCAATAATATGATTCCATGTATGCACATAAAAACATCTTAAATGCCTAACTTTTAAGAATTATTAGTATAGTAAAATGATTGCTTATACATGACTTTAACTTCTTCAAATCATTATATATTTCTGCATTTTAAATAGCTTTTGTTAATAAAAAATATAGATTTTTCAAAATACAAAAGTGAAAATTGAGAAGCACAGTATGTTAAGTGAAGAAATACAACATAAATGTTTGGAAAAAATGAAATGAAACTTTACTAATAGGGATCAACTCTCTCTCATCAAAAATCAAAACTACCAGTATGGCAAAATTCTCAGCAAGGGGTCCACCTTGAGGTGAAGCCTTTATCTTTTCATATTTTTAGCACTGTCTTTTTCTGGAGGTGCTTGTGTAAGTAAATTGATATATTTCTTGATTAACAATGGAGATGATAAAGAGAGAGAAATAGAAGAAACAACTGAGAGAATAAAAGAAAAAAGAAAAGTGAGAGTCATCTGATTGATTACAGTCCTACTTAAACGTCCTTCAATAACTTTTACTCCATCACAAAAATCTAGAATCCATATAGGCGATCTAGCTTCCTTCTATCCCCAGCCTCATATCTTTTTCCTTGCTGTTCTTTTTTTACATAGTATTTATTGAAGTATAGTTGATATACAATATTACATTGGTGTCATGAGAACCCAAGAACGGACTAATAGTTACCAAAGGGAAAGGGACTGGGGAAGGGCGGGAAGGGAGGGATAAGAGGGTAAAAGGGGCATTACGATTGGCAGACATAGGGTGGGGGGCACGGGGGGGACTGTACAGCTCAGAGAAGACAAGTAGTGATTCTCATCTCACTACGCTGATGGACAGTGACTGTAATAGGGTTGGTGGGGGGACCTGATGAAGGGGGTAGTTTAATCATCACAATATTGCTCATGTAATTGTAGGTTAATGATACTAAAATAAAATAAATTGTTAAAAAAAAAAGAATACAACACGGTGATTCATCAGTTATATGCATTGTTAAACCCTCACCCCAACTAATGTAGTTACTATCTGTCAACATAGAAAGATGTTACAGAACTACTGACTGTATTCTCTATGCCGTACTTTCATCCCCGTGATGAATTTATATTACAATTGAGGTTTTGTGCTTCTTTATCCCCTATATCACTCACCCACCCCAACCGCTCCCCCATAGTAACCACCCCCAGCCTCATATCTTAATTATCCCCTGCTACCACAAAGTACTTTCCAATTTTCTTGAACTACTTGGATAATTCTGTTTTTGTTTGTTAATGTAAGTTTGTTTGCTTGCTTGCTTGTTATGACTGAACTGATATGTGCACGCTTTTGGTTCTGATGACTGTTTCTTACCTGTATGTACAATTCATGCAACACTTCCTCCAGGACAGCTTTCTCTTTCTTCCATGAAGGCACTGACCTCATTCCTTTATGTTTTCATGTCAAGTTGTGTAAGCTTAATGTTTATAATTGACATTTAACTACCCTGTATATCACTCCTACCACATCTGTGAGTTCTCTAAAGATAGAGAGTATCTTATTAACAAATTTTGACTAATAGTAAATGTTCAATAAGTATTTATGAGTGCATGGATAAATGGATGAATGGACTTATGATAACAGTTTCTTGGTATGTAATATATCATCTTATATTTTTTATTTGGTTTGTAGAATAGCTAATTACACTGTCAATCAAAAAACTGTTTTAAGCATCTGGCAGGGTGAGTCAATCCCTCATACCCTTCCTGGCACTTTATCATAATCTGAGAAAATGAATCCAACAAGTTTAAGAGAGGTTCATTCAATGGATGCTGTGAATGTAGAATTTACTTTTGAAACATATATGTGTATTTTATGTTAATTAGTTATGATTTTTAAAATTTGATAAGAGAGACTTCAGCTAGCACCATTTCCCACAGAATAACATGATTCAGTAAGATAGAAAAGATAGATCTAACAAGTGTGCAAGCCTACTGCAACTGGTGTGCTAAAGAGGCTGCCCAGGTCCACAGAGTTAGGGATGTCCAGGCAGTGGGGCTGGGTCCTGAACATTTATGTTGATGTTCCCTCCAGATATCCCACTGTCCAGGTGAGTTCTACTTTCTTATTGGCTAAATATTTGTCTAACCACATTTTGCACTATTCATCACTTTTTTTTGTACTCATCTTGATTAGTTCAGAATGATCAAAATGTTTGTGAAGGTGTGTAAAACCGCTTGTCTTTCTCTAATTCCTTGGATGAGTCCTCCCTTTGTTATTATTCCTTTATCTTTCTAGTATAGACTAGAAATAATTGAGATGAATATGCTGTTTTTTAACTTTCCATACTGTCCAAATTTTCTAAAAATTAATTCTGGCATGCTTATATTAATTGATATTCATGACACCCACAAATTTAAAAAGTCTCTCAGAAAATTATTTTTTAATGTTGGTTTGTTTATTTACTTATATCTCCCCCTCCAGAAACTCTGAAGTCATTGTAGAGTATATCTTGGGAATTTTTCTCAGATGGTTATATTTGTATATTTGGAGAAGTCTTCGTGAAGAGATTCCTTTTGAATACATTCCCTTTTAGTAAAAAAATCTATGCTCTACCAAGTAACATCCAAACATACTGTTCATGCCCTTGAAGAAATGTTACACATATGAAATAAATATTTATCAACATCTCTAATGTCTGTCCAAAACAAAAAAAAAATCTGAAAATTCTATAATGTTGAATATGTTTGTGACCAAAGGAACCAAAGTTTCTGTTCATTCCTCTGATTAAGTCTGTGAGAACAAGAAAGAATAAAAGTACACTACTACAAAGGAACACAGGGTGATCCTGGCAGTGAGGAGGCAGAGTCACTGAAAACTTCTCTCTTTTCTATTTTTTCTGCATTCCTCTACTGACTCCATTCTCACTGCCCTGACTTGGGTTCAACAAGACTCTGTGACCCACCAGACAAAATAAGGTGTCTTCAACCCACCAACCCTCTGTGAAAATCTAGATACTTATTTAATGATTCTGAATCCACTTATTTGTGATCTTTAAATGACTTTCTTTATGCCTGAATAATAAATCTTGTAAGTGTGATTAACTCATTTATTAGGTGAGACTCACACATTTTTACTTCCAGAGAAGTATCCACTAAACCTGACATGGCTGGTAGAATATTCCCCCTCGTCACTCTTTCCCCACTCCTACACCTGCTCAGACACAAGCAGGAAACTCAGATCACCACTACGGTCATACTTAGATTTTCCTGTAGTTTCAAGGACAATACAACATCAAGACTGGAGAAGAAAATTCAGTACTCTGTGGAATACTTTTGAATAAATAGAAACAATCAGCAGAATTAATCTTAGAAAGTATAGGACATGAAAGGAAAAACACATCTCTAGTCTTTTTCAGAAATCTTCAAGGCACAGTCCAAAGCAGGTCACCTAATAATCAACTGTCCAAGTTCTAATCCTTCCCAAAATGTGCTATGATCAAAACATAAAAAATCTTCCTATAAATCAGGGCATAATCTAGACATATCAAACAACTATATAGCCTGAAACAAAAACTATCATTTTCCCCTGCTAGAAGTTAGCACCTAGGAGGTATTCAAAAATTGAATTGAAAAAGGACAGAAACCTTTTTATTCTAGAATTTCAGCAGACTACCAACTTTAGTTTTATCTTACTTACCTGATCAAAAAAAAAGGACATTAGAAAGCAATATCTTCAGATATGCCTGTATTGTTTTTTTCTATTTTGAAGCCATGTGATTATTACTGAGACATAACTAGACTAAGTTAGAGCTGCTCCAGCATAAACATCACCTCTCAATGACCACTTGATACTTCGGTGACCTAATAGTCCTCACTTCATTCATCTTGGGAATTCTGCCTTGGAATCCCCAAGGCCTGAAGAAAGATGGAATCTTAGCAATTTAATACAGAGTAAAATTGAATTAAAGGAAAACAAATATTTGTGCAAACAAGCACACCTGAGGAATCCTTTAAGGGAGAAACAATATTTCCAAGCAGTAGAATGTTTATGTTACCTGTAAAACTAGTATCAGTAAAGGGGGAAGAGCTATTAATGCATTTAATAAACCGTTTAAAATTCTATTGTGAAGCATATTCACAATGAAAAAGCTTATGTGAGAAACTGCACATGCATTCCCATTTTAATGAAGCCAAGTCTCAGGTAAAATAATCAACTTTACAAATGCCATGCTGCTTATTGGGGAACCAAGACTCAAATACAGATCTGTCTCATTTCAGAGGCCATCCCTTTTATAACACAATGATGGGTTCACAGATTTATGTAGCTTTTAAATTTCATAACCAATATGACATATATCTCACGTCACATAGTAAGGCCATGAGGTAAAGGAGCAATATTCTTTTGTCTTACAGCAATGAGAACTTATAACTTATAGCATATGATTCACATAAGTTTGGTTAGCAAGACAGACAAGAATTCACATAACCCTGGCATTCTGCCCTAATTCCAGACATACTAAATGTTTGAAATACTGCTAAGAAAAGACAACTAAACAAATACAAAATTCAGTCTCACATACTTAATCATAGGCATTCAAAACTATAAGAATTCCTTTTAAACATACTTCAGGTAATAGAAATATAAAAACTTGTTGTTAACTAAATTTCTATTTATCATTTCTTGTTTACTAAATATTATGCCAAATTCTTCAGAAGGGCTAACCTGGGGAGTTTAAAAATAGCTGAGAATTTTTGTGAGGTAATTGTTTAAAAATCTTACAGGTGGAGAAGATATAAAGTTAAGAGTGATTTTAAAAATCATGTTTATCCAAAGTGAATGACCAAATGAGTAATTAATAATAATAGAAATGAGTCCCTCAAAAAGTGATTAAAATGTCTAAAAATTAAATTAATTATTTAAATTGTGATGAGTGAAAGTACAGAGTGTATATATATCAGCTTTCAAGAAATTATTATAATGACTAGGGAGTGAACTTTCTGTCACTGGCAGAATTAAAGCAAAAGTGAATAATCATATGACGGAATGCCATAAAATAAGATTGTATTAGGTAATTTCTAAACACTATTTATAAAGATGGGTTTATGAGTCACTAATGTAACTTCTTTTGAAGTCTAATTTAGAATATAGATTTAATGGGAAAAGAGAAGTTAGAAAGAAAAGTAATTTATCCATTCTCCATTAGTGTTGAGCTACAAAATACATTTCAACAATGAGATTTAAATGTTACTTTGTCAAATTAAATAAATTGGCACAGTCTTATAACCCACTCATTCAGTACTACGAGAAACAAAGGAGAAGTAGCAAACTTAGTCAATAAATAAATTATTTGATTTCCATGATATTAAACAGAATTTTTGACTGAGAATTAGTTGGTATTGGATTGGGAAAGCAGCCCTAAACACGATGCTCAGTGCATGCCTATACCTTTCAGAGAGAAATGTCAGAGATGACGACACCAAACATGATCACTGTGAGAGTGGGCAACATATTTAATGGGTAACTAACAATTCTTTTAGTCAGTAATGTTTACTGACTACCTTCTGCTTGTAAACAAGAACAAAATGTTTTTGAACATTAATCTTTCATTCCTGACTTTAGAATACTTTCTATGGAGGTCAAACCTGTGCTTCATGATTCGAGTTCTTGACAATTTTCTGGCTAAAAATTCTACTGCCTATTGAACTGAAAATATATCTGAAACTTCTATTGTAAAGTGACTTTTTTACATTATGATGTCCAAAATACCCAGTTAATATGTAAAATATTACTTTAAGTATTTTGATATATCTATCCATTCAATATGAACACATAGATGGTTAAAGAACTTTAAAAGGTCTGAAGGAATGTTAAATGTCCCTCCTTTCCCAGCTTCCCTGAAGTAATCCCTGTTAAATATTTTATTTTGCATCTTTTGAAAAGTTTTCTATGCATGTGCAGTATATCCCTTTTTTAATATAAAAGGAGTCACACTATATATCTTATGTGATTTCTCTAAGAGCTATACCTGGCTGAGTTAGGAAACCAGGGAACTAAAACACTAATCTCTAAAATTCCTACAAAACATGTGGAACAGTGCATTTGAGTGGACCTCCAAATCAGAGTGTGAACTGTGGCATGGTGGTGAACAATTTTTTGTTAATTTTTACTTTTATTATTAAGGTATTATTGATATACACTCATATGAAGGTTTCACATGAAAAAACAATGTGGTTACTACATTCATCCCTGTTATTGTGTCCCCTCCATACCCCAATACAGTCACTGCCCATCAGTGTAGTAAGATGCCACAGAGTCACTACTTGCCTTCTCTGTGCTATAATGTCTTCACCTTATAACCCCCACACCCTGTGTGCCAATCATAATACTGCTGAATCCCCTTCTCCCTCACTCCCCACGCGGCCTCTCCCACCCCTCCCTTTTGGTAACCGCTAGTCCCTTCTTGGAGTCTGTGAGTCTGTTGCCGTTCTGTTCCTTCAGTTTTACTTCACTGTTATACTCCACAAATGAGGGAAATCATTTGTTACTTGTCTTTATCTGCCTGGCTTATTTCATTGAGCATAATATCCTCCAGCTCCACCAATGTTGTGACAAATTGCAGAATTTGTTTCTTTCTTATGGCTGAATAATATTCCATTGTGTATATGTACCACCTCTTCTCTATCCATTCATCTACTGAGGGACACTTAGGTGTCTTCCATATCTTAGCTATTGTAAGTAGTGCTGCAATAAAAATAGGGGTGCATATGTCTTTATGAATCTGAGAAATTATATTCTTTGGGTAAATTCCTAGGGGTGGAATTCCCAGGTCAAATGGTATTTCTATTTTAGTTTTTTGAGGAACCTCCATAATGCTTTCCACAACAGTTGAATTATCTTACATTCCCACCAGCAGTGTAGGAGGGCTCCCCTTTCTCCACATCCTTGTCAGCATTTGTTGTTCTTAGTCTTTTCCACACTGGCCATCCTAACTGGTGTGAGGTGATATCTCATTGTGGTTTTTATTTTCAATTCCCTGATGATTAGTGATATGGAGCATCTTTTCATGTGTCTGATGGCCATCTGAATTTCTTCTTTGGAGAATTGTCTGTTCATATCCTCTGCCCATTTTTTAATCAGGTTATTAGCTTTTTGGGTGTTGAGGCATGCGAGTTCTTTATATATTTTGGATGTTAACCCCTTGTCGGATATGTCATTTACAAATATATTCTCCCATACTGTAGGATACCTTTTTGTTCTGTTGATGGTGTCCTTTGCTGTACAGAAGCTTTTAAGTTTGATGTAGTCCCATGTGTTCATTTTTGCTTTTGTTTCCCTTGCTCAAAGAGATGGATTCAGAAAAAAGTTACTCATGTTTTTATTCAGGAGATTCTTTCCTATCATATTTTCCAAGAGTTTTATAGTTTCATGACTTACATTCAGATCCTTGATCCATTTCGAGTTTACTTTTGTGTATGGGGTTAGACAATAATCCAGTTTCATTCTCTTGCATGTAGCTGTCCAGTTTTGCCAACACCAGTTGTTGAAGAGGTTGTCATTTCCCCACTGTATGTCCATGGCTCCTTTATCATATATTAAAAAACATATATGGTTGGGTTTATATCTGGGTTCTCCAGTCTGTTCCATTGGTCTATGGGTCTGTTCTTGTGCCAGTACCAAATTGTCTTGATTACTGTGGCTTTGTAGTAGAGCTTGAAGTCGGGTAGCATAATCCCCCAACTTTATTCTTCCTTCTCAAGATTGCTTTGGCTATTCGAAGTCTTTTGTCATTCCATATGAATTTTAGAACTATTTGGTCCAGTTCGTTGAAGAATGCTGTTGCTACTTTGATAGGGATTGCATTGAATCTGTAGATTGCTTTAGGCAGGATGGTGATTTTGACTATGTTAATTCTTCCTAGCCAAGAGCATGGGATGTGTTTCCATTTATTTGTATCTTCTTTAATTTCTCTCATGAGTGTCTTGTAGTTTTCAGAGTATAAGCCTTTCACTTCCTTGGTTAGATTTATTCCTAGGTATTTTATTCTTTTTGATGCAATTGTGAATGGAATTCTTTTTCTGATTTCTCTTTGTGCTAGTTCATCATTAGTGTATAGGAGTGAAACAGATTTCTGTGTATTAATTTTGTATCCTGCAATGTTGCTGAATTCATATATTAGATCTAGTAGTTATGGAGTGTATTCCTAGAGTTTTTTATGTACAATATCATGTCATCTGCAAACAGGGACAGTTTGACTTCTTCCTTACCAATCTGGATGACTTTTATTTCTTTGTGGTGTCTGATTCCCATGGTGAGGACCTCCAGAACAATGTGGAATAAAAGTGGAATGAGTGGGCATCCTTGTCTTGTTCCTGATCTTAAAGGAAAGGTTTTCAGTTTCTCGCTGTTAAGTATGAGGTTGACTGTAGGTTTGTCATATATGGCCTTTATTATGTTGAGGTATTTGCCCTCTATACCCATTTTGTTGAGAGTTTTTATCATGAATGGATGTTGAATTTTGTTGAATGCTTTTTCAGCATCTATGGAGATGATCATGTGGTTTTAGTCCTTCTTTTTATTTATGTGGTGGATGATGCTGATGGATTTTCTAACATTGTACCATCCTTGCATCCCTGGGATGAATCCTACTTGATCATGATGTATGATCTTTTTTATGTATTTTTGAATTCGGTTTGCTAATATTTTGTTGAGTATTTTTGCATATATGTTCATCAGGGATACTGGTCTGTAATTTTCTTTTTTTGTGATGTCTTTGCCTGGTTTTGGTATTAGGGCGATGCTGGCCTCATAGAATGAGTTTCGAAGTATTCCTTCCTATTCTACTTTTTGGAAAACTTTAAGGAGGGTGGGTATTAGATCCTCAGTAAATGTTTGATAAAATTTGGCTGTGAAGCCATCTGGTCCAGGTGTTTTGCTGTTAGGTAGTTTTTTGATTACCAATTCCATTTTTTTCCTGGTAATTGGTCTGTTCAGATTTTCTGTTTCTTCCTGGGTCAGCTTTGGAAGGTTGTATTTTTCTAGAAAGTTGTCCTTTTCTTTTAGGTTATCCAATTTGTTAGCATATACTTTTTCATAGTATTCTCTAATAATTCTTTGTATTTCTGTGGTATCTGTCGTGATTTTTCCTTTCTCATTTCTGATTCTGTTTATGTGTGTAGACTCTCTTTTTTTTCTTTATAAGTCTGGCTAGGGGTTAATCTATTTTGTTTATTTTCTTGACGACCCAGCTCTTGCTTTCATTGATTCTTCTATTGTTTTATTCTTCTAGATTTTATATCTGCTCTAATCTTTATTATGTCCCTCTTTCTACTGACTTTGGGCCTCATTTGTTCTTTTTCAAGTTTTGTTAATTGTGAGTTGAAACTGTTCATATGGGATTGTTCCTTCCTGAGGCCTGTATTGCAATGTACTTCCCTCTTAGCATGGCCTTAGCTGCCTCCCACAGATTTTGCGGGGTTGAATTATTGTTGTCATTTGTCTCCATATATTGCCTGATCTCTTTTTTATTTGGTTATTGATCCATTGGTTATTTAGGAGCATGTTGCTAAGCCTCCATGTGTTTGTAGGCTATTTTGTTTTCTGCATAATTTATTTCTAGTTTCATACCCTTGTGGTCTGAGAAGTTGGTTGGTACAATTTCAATCTTTTTGGATTTACTGAGGCTCTTTTTGTGGCATAGTATATGATCTATTCTTGAAAATGTTCCATGTGCACTTGGGAAGAATGTGTATCCTCCTGCTTTTGGGTGGATAGTCCTGCAGATGTCTCTTAGGTCCATCTGTTATAATGTGTTGCCTAATCCCTCTGTCTCCTTACTTATTTTCTGTCTGGTTGACCTGTCCATCAGAGTGAGTGGGGTGTTGAAGTCTCCTAGAATGAATGCAATGCATTCTATTTCCCCTTTTAATTGTGTTAGAATTTTTTCCACCTATGTAGGTGCTCTGGTGTTGGGTGAAAAGATATTTATAATGGTTGTATCCTCTTGTATGATTGACCCCTTTATCATTATGTAATGTCCATCTTTGTCTCTTGTGACTTTCTTTGTTTTAAAGTCTATTTTGTCTGATACAAATACTTCAACACCTGCTTTTTTCTCCCTATTAGTTGCATGAAATATCTTTTTCCATCCCTTCACTTTCAGTTAGCTTTTGTCTTTGGGTTTGAAGTGAGTCTCTTATAGGCAGCATATAGTTGGATCTGTTTTTTTATCCATTCAGTGACTCTATGTCTTTTGACTGGTGCATTCAGGCCATTTACATTTAGGGTGATTATTGATAGGTATGTACTTATTACCATTGCAGGCTTTAGATTCGTGGTTACCAAGCGTTCACGGGTAACTTCCTTGCTATCTAAGAGTCTAACTTAACTCACTTAGTATGCTATTACAAACATGATCTAAAGGTTCTTTTTTTTTCCTCATCCATTCTTTATATATTAGGTATCATATTCTGTACTCTTTCTCTATCCCTTTTTATTACCTCTGGTGGCAGTTATTTAACCTTAGGAACACTTCCATCTATAGCAGTCCCTCTAAAATACACTGTAGAGATGGTTTGTGGGAGCTAAGTTCTCTCAGCTTCTGCTTATCTGGAAATTGTTTAATCTCTCCTTCAAATTTAAATTATAATCTTTCTGGATAAAAGTTCGAGGCCCTTCTGCTTCATTGCATTAAATATATCATGCCACTCCCTTCTGGCCTATATGGTTTCTGCTGAAAAGTCTGATGATGTCTGATGGGTTTTCCTTTGTATGCGATCTTATTTCTCTCTCTGGCTGCTTTTAATAGTCTGTCCTTATCCTTGATCTTTGCCATTTTAATTATTATATGTCTTGGTGTTGTCCTCCTTGGGTCCCTGTGTTGGGAGATGGGTGCACTTCCATGGCCTGAGAGACTGTCTCCTTCCTTTCAGCAATTACTTCCTCAAAGACACTTTTTATACCTTTTTCTCTCTCTTCTTCTTCTGGTACCCCTATAATATGAATATTGTCCTGTTTGGGTTAATTCAGAGTTCTCTCAATATTCTTCCATTCCTAGAGATCCTTTTTCTCTCTCTGCCTCAGCTTCTTTGCATTCCTCTTCCCTAGTTTCTATTTCATTTATTGTCTCCTCCACCATATCTAATCTGCTTTTAATACCCTCCATTGTGCTCTTCAACGATTGGATCTCTGTCCTAAATTCGTTCCTGAGTTCTTGAATGTTTTTCTGTACCTCCATGATCATGTTTATGATTTTTATTTTGAAATCTCTTTCAGGAAGATTTATTAATTGAATCTCACTCAGTCTTTTGTGTTGAGATTTTGCTTTGAACTAGGTTCCTTTGACATTTCATATTTGTATGTGGTGCCCTCTAGTTCTCAGAAGCTCTACTCTCTGGAACTGTTCAGCCCTGTAGCGATGTCGGGGGTCGCAGGTGAGTGGTGCTGGTGCCTGGGGGGAGGAAAAAGTTGTTTCCTGTTTCCCGGCTGCTATGCCTGTCTCCACTGCCAGAACCAGTGGGCCGAACACACAGGTGTAAGCCTCTATGCTTTGTGTTTGTAGCCACTGTAGGTGGTGCTTCCCTCTGGCTGGCCTGACACCAGGGCAGGGGCTGCTGATTTGAAAGCCAGGTGCATGCTAGCCGGGAGGAAGACACGGCAGGCTATGTATCATGGTGGGGGGCCTTGGAGCTGTGTAGGCAGCCAGAGTGATGGAGCGCCTGAAGATTGTTTAAGTTCCCAAACTTCTTGGCAGAGTGCACTCAGACAATTTTGTCTACCTGTCCTTTCTCCTGAGCAGTAAGCTCTGTGCAATACTTGCCCCTTTAGCAGCCCTTGCTTTTAGGAAGTCTTTCAGACTGCTGGCCCAGATCAGCCAGATATGAATCCCTGTTTTCCTCAAGCAGCTGGAATCTCCATCTCTCCAGGTATTCCACTTGTCTTAGCTTTCCAACCCCACTAATCACCAGAGAACCATGCAATGTAGGTTCATGCTCCCAGAGCAGATCGCCAGGGCTAGGTGTTCAGAAGTCCCAGGTCTCCACTCCCTTACTGCTTTGTTTCTCTTCCTCCCACTGGTCAGTTGGGGTGGGGGAAGGACTTAGGTCCTGCCAGGTCACAGCTTTGGTACGTTACCCTGTTCCATGAGGTCAGCTCTTTTCTCCAAGTGTATGCAGTCTGGTGCAGCCTCCTTTCCTGTTGCTCTTTCAGGATTAGTTGTATTAATTATATTTTTGTATTATATGTGGTTTTAGGAGAAGGTCTCTGTCTAACCTCTCATGCTGCCATCTTTAATCTCTGTAAACAATTTTTAAATAGATTTTAAAGGTTACAGAGGATAATTAAAGCCCAAGCAAATACCATCTACATAGCTATATGGTAATAAAAGTAGAAGTCACTAGTAAAGATTGCTAATAAACAGCTATAAACTTTGAAAGACAGATATATGAATTATCAAGGAAGAGAGAAATAAATTTATACCATATCTTCTTATAAGACTTTCAGACATTTATCTGTTCCCAGATCAAAGAAATGCTCTTTCACTTGAATGGGTGTCTTCCCACACTTTGGGAATGTCTCAACTGCAGAAGTGCTGTGCTTATTGAAGAAGTGGTTTGTTAATTTTTTTTCATGTAATTGGTCTGCTTAATTTCTTAAAAAATAATTTCTAGCATCAGTTTTGGTATTAAATATCTTCCTTGAAATTAACCTGTTTCATTTTCTATTTCAAGTTCATTTTTGAAAATAAATGTAAAATTGTTTTAAAATTTCTTCTGTGCCTGTGATGATTTCTTCATCTTCATTTAAGATACTGTGAAATTGTGCTTTTTTTTAATATTAGCTAATATTTCACTTACCATATTTTCTTCAAAGAAATTAGCTTGGATTTATTTATTGATTCTACTTGGTTTTTAATTCATTAATATTTACCTTTCTATATATTATTTTCTGCCACATTGCTCAGGTTTACTATATTACTCATCACCTAAATAATAAGTGTTGAGAAGACAATCATAATACTTTGTTCTTTCTTATTTGGTTTTGTTGAAAGTTTAGGAGCTATAAAATTTTTTCTGAGCAATGTTTTAGCCACAACCTAAAGGTTCAGATTATTGCTATTATCATTATTATCATAATGTAGGTTACTTAAAAATATTTTTAAACCTTTGCTTTCATTTGACTAAAAGTTATAAAGGAATATTTTCCTTTTACTATTGATTCCATTTTATCTCTTCTTTTACCATATAAATTATATACTTAAAAAAATTAGTGGTAACCCTGGTTAATAATATACATTTTTAACTAATCTAAATCCACTTTCAAATTACACTATACTGCTTCACTATACTTCACACGTGACAGAGGTACCTTATAACAAAAAAATCCCAATTCCACACTTCATTCCTTTGTGACATTATCATTCATTCATTTACCTATATGTTTCTATATGATAAAACCACTTAATACATCATTACTGCTATTTCTGTAAACATGGAGTTTTCTTTTAAATCAATTAAGAATAAGGAAAAATATTTTATTCTATTACATATTCCTTTTCCAATACCCTTCTTTCTTTATGTAGATCCATGTTTCTGGCTTATGTAATTTGCTTGCTTCCTGTAGAATTTTTTAAATATTTATTGCAGGGTAGACTTTCTCTTGATAGATTACATTTTTGTCTGTGAACTTATTATATCTCCTTCACTACTGAAGGATAATTTCACTGGATATAGAATTCTAGGTGGATGGGTTTTTTTCTCCTTCAATCCATTATGTATTTCACTCCCCTCTCTTTGCTAGCATATTCTTTAACAAGAAGCCCACTGTAATTATTTTCCTGTTTACGATGTTCCCCAGCATTTAGCTTCTTTCAACATTTTCTGTTTTTTATTTCAGCACTTTGTATTTGATATGCCTACATATGGGGTTTTCATTTTGTGTTGTATTTATCATTCCTGGTTTTCTCCTGACCCACTGGATCTAGGGTTCTTTCATGACTTTTGACAATTCTCAGTCATTTTCTTATTACTTCAAATATTTCTCTAGGGCCCTTATTTTACTCTCCTCTCTTGACTTTGGGCCTCCCTAAGTATTCCTCCTCATAAAGTGTCTGTGATATTTAATCTGTAATCTGTTCTTATTATACTGGGGCCCTATTAGTATGGTGGTAAATTGTGGGAGGAGGGAAGTATTCTATAATCTGATATTAGATCTCCATCTTTCAGTGGGTCTCTGTTTTAGAGTTGTGCCTTTTGCAAGTGTTTCTCCAGTGGTATAGCTTGTTTAATTCTTCTGCCTCCTACTTTGTTCCTTGGATAGAGCAGTCCCAATCTGTTTTCTTTAGCCCTGACCCTTTTTGACTGTTGGGGTTTTTTCTTAGTTGATCCATGAAGATGGGAAAGGGTGGCTCAGAATTTTTTACCCAGCTGGGAAAAGCTTTTAAACTGTCTGACAAAGTCCTCTCACCTGTCCTTCATTACAGAGAAGGTTCCAGGTATATTTCACAATCTTTACTTTTCCCCTTCCCCAGCCATAACCATGAGGAAAAGACCTTTCTCAAATCTTTACAGTGAGAACCTTGTGGAGTTCATGGAGGTAAAACTCATAAAACTGTGCCCTCCACCCCAAACAGAATATAGCCTCCAGGAGTTTGTCATGCTGGTCCACACACTATATGCTAGCCAACAACATTGCCAAAATTTTTCAAGTGTCCCTACCAGTTTATGGTTCCAGGGGCTTCTCCTCTAGCTGTGCAGATTTCAGTTGGGTATCTCTGAATATGACTCTCTCCAGGGTTCAGGAAAGCAGTTTGATTTATGACCTCAGTTATCTAATGCATACAAAAAAAGTCAATTGATTTTCAGGGTAAAGTTTTTCTTATTGTACAAATGCAAGTGCCAACTTCCAAGGTCTTCATCTATCAAAGGGAAATAAGTCTTCTAAATTGTATTTTGCTGTACTTTTCAAATATGTCTGATGACCGATCACAAAGACAGCACTTTTTCCTTTATGAATTTATTGTTCTTACATAGGTCCCAAATTGGCTCACTTCTGATTGTTATTCATCCATGAATGGCCCATTATTTCTAAGCCAAATAGTGGTCAGGAATAATGGGCAGGGAGAGTTGGAAAATTAGGAAGCTAAGGAAATAGTAAGTATGAGTTCCCCAAAATGAAAACAATCCCACAACCAACACCCAATAAAAGAAACAGAACATTAAGAGCTTGCCAGAAGTACTTCATTGCATTACAAAGGGGTTTATTAGTTTTTCAAGTTTCATAGTAATCATATACTCCCTCGAACTCTCCTCTAAACCAAGATTCTTCCCCAAATGGTACCTCTTATTGGTCTTTCACTTAATAAATATAAGACTTCGGAAAGTCACTTGGCCTCTTTTGCCTGTTTTCTACTCTGTAAATGTGCTGAAGCATTGTTGTGATTGTTTAATATGGTACCTGAAAAGTGTATTGTAGGCCCCCAGCACATTACTAAGCAATGGATCTTCATATTCCCAGATTGAGATTTTATGGACTCTAGAAACAGGGCACAAATGGCTGGTAAAGCAAATAAACTCATTTCAATGTTTTGCACTCTATAAATGAAAGAAATAAACTCTGAGAGGGAGAAATGAGACAGACGGGAGGGAGGAGAGGGGCAGGGACAAGAGAAAAGAAAGAAATGGGGAATTAATAATAGCCTTTCACATCTAATTTATTAAAATCAAAACTTCAAGCATAAAAAAAAGAAAAATTATCCAATGATACATATTAAAACGTTCACTTATCATTTTTGGCAGGAACAGTAATAGAAGGATGCATTACATGATTGATAGTTGTTACCAATAAGAGTGGATGAGATTGGAAAAGGACAGATAAAGGAGGCCTTCAATATTTGCTCCAAATATATCTATAATTAATTATTTCCATCTTATTAAAATAGACTGAATCTATATATTATTTCTTTAATAAAGTAGTGGATTAAAAGGTATTCTTCCATTATTTTTTCATCACTTATAAAAATGCCTGTAATGTGTTTTACACACAAACCATTATTTTTCAAGACCCTACTGAAGGAAGCACTGAGAATATTGAGACCTAATGTTCCTCTGAAGTCCCAGGAAGCAGACGTTCGGGTAAGCCTTAAGTCATGAGCATAGCTGCAACATGGCAAAGAGGAGCTGGCTGTCACCTACCCATTGATATAACTCACCAAATTTCTGCTGGAACTGTAACTGACATCTTAGTTAACTTTGCGGCATGGTATATACAGAGGAAAAGGGGGAAAAGTATTCCTAGTAAACAGAATAATAAACTATTTTAAGTGTCCTTATCTTATATTTTTAGTTGTATTTAACTGGACTAACTTGAATCAAGCTTTGAAAAGGGTACATTATTGCATCATGCCCTCAATACACAACTTTGCCTCAGAGAAAGTTGGAGGGTAAGGAACCCTGAAGAGCATGATAGGGAATGCTTTTTCCAAATCCTTGTCTCTATTTAAAACACAGAGATGGAAAGTTTCCAAGGTCAGAGGTTACTTTTTATAGTGTACATTTGCTACACTGAGGAAGATGCACTTCCTCCAACACTAGTCATGGCCAAAATTTAACTGGACTCCATTTCAAACTTGAGGTAGAATCTAGCTGAAGAAGGATCAGTCAGTGCAGAATGACCTAGTTTCAGAGATGATCTCTATAGAGCAAGTATATCCCAGATAACTAACTGATTTTTTAACTTTTACTTTCAATGTCTTGCCCCTACTTTAAGACAAATTGTTTTGTCTATAGCACTTTTTTATACCTACCTATGGAGCTTAGAGTTCTGAATTTATTACTTAGTTAATGTGCTTACAGGAAAGGTGATGGGGTTTCTCTTCCAACTAATCCCTGGGACTTCTGGATTCCTAACAGCAGTTTCACATACTAACAAAAAGGACTGCTTCTTATAATCTTAGATGTTTCCAGATGCCCAGGCTGGGGAAGATTGGTTTTCATAAAACCTCCAACTTATCTTGAGTTTCTAACTGCTTCTTGGATTTTGCTTGTTCTCCCATTTGATCAAAGTAGAAGATGCAGAAAAAACTTAGTCGTTAACATTAATAAGGCTAAGTAGAGTCCATTGAAAAAAATGAAGGTAAAATGATTTTTAAAAGCACGAACATCTCTTCCTATTGTTACTGGGCTTTTACATGTGTTTGTGTCTGGGTAACTTCATAGAACAAAATATCTTATTTTAGAAATATTTTTTATTTTCTTAAAATCAGAAGCTATAGGAATAAAGTTATATTGGAGGTTTCTGAGTCAGACAGACCTCAGTTTATATCCCACTTCTGTTCTAGCTTATGAGTTGAAAAATCAAGATTTCTATCTATAAAATAGCAATAAGTGCTGTGATTATTTGAAATATATAATATTTGTGAAGTACTTAACACAGCAACTTGTACTTAATAAGTGCTAGTTGGTCAATTTTATAATCATCTAGTTTCTAGCCTAAGAAAAGTAAAGAAAAAATGAAGAGATGGGGAGATTAAGAAAGAAAAAAAGAAAAAAAGAGGAAGAGAGGAAGAAGAAAAGTAGGAAGGAAGGAAGGATTTAATTTTCTGGCTTAAAAGAAAATTTTCTTTTTCTACAGAAATCAAGATAAATGGTAGAGATTAACAGTTAAAGAACCAATGAACTCAGAGTTTAAATTTCCTCCCATCAAGGACAGTCAGGAATAAAAAGGAGCTTTCATATGTCTGTTATATAAAATAGTCTGAAAAAGGAGATCCCTCTTGCCAGTGAATGTATGGTGCAGATACTGATCATGAATTCCCAGTCCTGCTAATTGGTTTCTATTCTAATGGTAAGAACTAATTACAACTATCTGTCTTGAGTAATGATGATGGATCCAAAAAGTAGCAATCTGTCTGTGTTTCTCAATATCCTGAAACTGCTGAGGGTGAAACCAGAGCTTGTGCAGGTGGTGGACTCACTCTAATTTGCCAGCTTCTCCTTCCATAAGTATCCTCTGGTTGCTTTTGTTTTTCTCACCAAACAAAATCTATTTCTCTTTCTCTCTCCCTTCTCTCTTTTTCCTTTGTTAACTCACTTCTGAGTTAATTCACATTTGAATCATTTTCATTCATGTTATTTATATTCTTACTCTCTTAGTTAAAATTGTACTATGAGATAAATATAAAGTCGTTTTCAAAATGCTGAGATATTTGTTAAAGTGGTATGTGAAGTTATCTTGTGATAACTTCATGTGAATTTTCCATCCCTTTTCTCTTTGAACATTAAGATCACACAACTAAAAATTAATGTCTATGTCTTGGCTATTCTAGTCCTACTGATACAATATAAAAAAGCATGCTGGCTTTATTTTTGCCAGAGGAATTCAACCATTGTTCCCATGGTTTCCTGAAAATTATGAAAATTATTTAGCATTTACTATATATTATAATGGATAACACTTAGCCCTCACAATATGCCATAGCATTTTCTGATGTTTTCTTCTTTCAACTCAGTTAATTCTCAAAACAATCACGCTGACTCTTAATATCTTCTTGAATAGATGAAGAAACTGACACATCAGCAGTTTAGTAACTCACCCTAGATCACAACTAGTATACAGAGGATCTATCAATTCAAACAGTTTGGGTCCTATTTCTGTGCTCTTAAACACTGTGTTATACAGTGTATTAGAAATGGCTTCTGTATAAATCTTCCTCTTCCCTCAATTAATTTTGATACGTTTTAAAATTTTTAGGGCAATAAATATTGTCTCTAAAAAACATACCAAATCGAGTTGTCAATAAAGAAACAGCATAAAATTATTGCAAATCCCACTATCTGTAGAAATTTAGGGCAAATTCTTAACACTTATTCATGCAAATACAATTTGCACCGCCCCAAAAAATAAAGACATGTTCTCTATGTGCTTCATTGATTTATTGATATCTTTACATGCTAGCTAATATAGACATAATAATCTTTTTAAAACTTGTATGAATTTATCCACTTAGTCTCTAATTCTCAAGCCGTTCATAAGAAAAAACACTGATAAGAAAATTACATTATAATTCCTGTCTATTTGTGTATTTTTATTCAATTAATTCTAAGACCTAGGATGACTGAGTCACAGTTAAAATATTTTTTGCTTTTATTACTTAATTGCCCTATGGAGTGATTGTACTACTTCACATTCCCATCAGCTAAGAATGATAAGCACTGCTTCCCAGTCTCATGCCAACAACAGGTCTATTCACTGAAGGAGAATAAGAAATGTAATCTACTTACTGAACTTGGAGTAAAGACCTCTTCAACCTTAAGTTTTACAAATTAATTCACATACCTTTAATTGAAATTTTACAATTTTACATTGTAATTTAGGCCCTCAAATAATCCAGAACTTATTTTGCTGTAAGATATATTATTAAGATACAAGTTTGTTTCCAATGTTGAACTACATGTTTAAGAACTATTGAACACTGAATTTATTGACTAACCTTTCACTAGCCTATATAATTGTTGATGCCTTCAAATCATATACTAAATTCCCTAATTTGTATCTAATTTTAAGTGTGCCTGTGTTAATTTATCTGTTCAACATTACTCCAATCGATTATTTAATTAGTATAGGTTTATGATATATTTTAGTATCTCTAATACACAGTGTTCTCTTTTCTCCCCAATAACCGTTTCATTTCCCTTTCAAAATTTTCCTGGGCTTTGAAATGAAATTTTGGATCACTCTGTAAATTTTCCAAAAGATTTCCACTGGATTTTTAATGAACACCGCAGTTACTTCTCAGAATAGTTTAATGAAAATCAATATTTTTATAACTTTAAGTGTTCTTTTCTCTGATAGCATGGATTCATCTTCCATTTCAGAAAATTTTGTTTTTCAATAGAATGCATATATTGCTCATTTACTTCATTTATAAGAGAATTTTTTATCAAATTTTAATAGGTTATTATTAACTTTATTATATTTATTAAAATGATCTTGGTAGACCTAAGACTTTCCATTTGCTTCAGTTTTTGATATGGACAATTGTATGATTTGTGACTGATTGTAATATTGATACCTTCCTATCAAGAGTATTACTTAGTTTAATCTTATCTATACCACATGATTGAACTATAGTACCACAGGCTTCCTTCTTTAAGTTCTTGATTTTAATATTTTATCGATAATCAGATTTTGACTATTGGTTTAAAAATTATATTAATCATATTAAAACATTTATTACTCTTTCCTATTTTACCGAGTTTTTATTAGAAATCAATTTTGAAATTTATCCACTCTGTTTAGTACATTCATTCCCTGAAAGTTTTATGGAAATGTCCTCTGACATCAAATATTGCTCATCTCTACTCAGGGTCTTATGTGATATAGACATCAAGGATTGACAGACTCATCAAAGGCTTTAAGTAGGAAAGCCACATGATCATAATTGATCTCTAGAAAGACATATCTGGAAACAGAATATAGAATGGAGCAGAAAGATCAGTCAGCATTTTCAACTGTCAAGATGGGAAAATATGTAGACTAGAGTAAAAGACAAAATGACAATGTAAATGATGAAGGAACTGAATTGAGGAATATTTGAAAATAAAAATTGGGTAACTGGAGATGGAAATTAAAGGACAAAGAAGAATGCCACACAGGTGTCTATATTTATTACCTGGGAGAATGGTAATGATATTTATTAAAGTATTGGAATAAATTAAAATATGAATTCAGTTTTGACATGTTAACTGGAGGTGGGGTGGGGCTTCCAATTGTATGTAACATATACAGCTCTGTATATATTACTCTGGAGTCTAGGGAAAAAGCTACAAATTCAGAATTTAACATGTAGGTACTAGTTTAAATGAGTAACTGATATTGAATAAAAACACTGAAAAAAATATTTTCTGGGCAATGAGAATCTTTTGAATGGTTTTGAAAAAATACAGGTGGAGGTGGATGACACAAGATGTGAACTTATAAGTCTTTCAGTCATTAAAGTAAGATAAACTGGCATATGAAACTATTGAGTGAATGCCTACAAGAGATGTTTCCAAAATGCTTATAAAAATACTTAAGACTCGGACTTCTGGGAAGATGGTGACGTGAACAGACCGGCAGAAAAATTCCTCTCAATATTATATTTATTCACGAAAACACAGCAAATACAACTATTTCTAAAAGAGAGACCAGAATACACAGGAAAGTGCACAGCATGCAGGTACACCTGAGAGAGGACTCGGCACCTGGCGAGGCAGGTAAGATATGGAGCTGTGACTCAGCGGGACCGAGTGCTCCTCCCCCACAGCCCTCCAGAGTGCAGGTACACCTGAGAGAGGACTCGGCACCTGGCAAGGCAGGTAATATATGGAGCTGTGACTCGGAGGGACCGAGTGCTCCTCCCCCACAGCACTCCAGCGTGCAGGTACACCTGAGAGAGGACTCGGCACCTGGAGAGGCAGGTAAGATATGGAGCTGTGACTCGGTGGGACCGAGTGCTCCTCCCCCACAGCACTCCAGAGTGCAGGTACACCTGAGAGAGGACTCGGCACATGGCGAGGCGGGTAAGATTCAGAGCCGCAACTCGGCAGGACCGAGCGCTCATCCCCCCCAGTGCTCTGGTGGGCAGCTACCCCTGAGAGAGGACTCGGCACCCGGCAAGGTGGTTAAGATACAGAGCCGCAACCTGGAGGGACCAAGCGCTCCTCCCCCCCAGCGCTCCAGCAGGAGGAGAGGATTCAGAGCTGGGAGGGAGTGGAAGTCTGCGCCGGGAGCGCCGACACACAGCGTGCAGTGTAGCAGAGATTGGAGAGACAGAGGGCGCAGGGTCCCACCGGGGAAGGCGCCAGTTGCCTGTAGCAGGCTCCGGGAAGGAAAAAGAAAGGAAAAAAAAGGGAATAAAAGGGCACGCTCTTTCTCAGCGGTCTTAAAGAGACAGGAGCCCAGCAGAGGGGCCGGTCGCCCCAGCACACTGAGCCAAGCAGGCTGGGAGTCCTTGGGGAACTTTCGATCCCTTAACTGGCGACTGGGAAAGGGTGGCTGCACTTAAGACCCCCACAGAGATCAACAGTTCCCATTCGTTCCCAAACTGGCCAGAGCTATAAAGGGCCATGTGGAGCAGTGTGGCCATGGCTCTGGAATAGTGGAGCAACAGCACCACCTACAGCATTCACACAGAACCCACTCTCAGTGGCGTTTTTTGTTGTTGTTGTTGTTTTTTAGTTGTTGTTTTTTCTTCCCTTTCTTTTCTTTTTTCTTTTCCTTTATTTTATTATTATTTTTCTTTTTCTCTTTTCTTCTTCTTTTTTTTTTTCTTTTTCCCTTTTTAAAGTCATAAACAGCCCAGCTTACATACGTGGCAACTACCAGCAACCAATTGTATGGCCAAGAAAAGACAGAGGAATATGGTACAGACAAAGCTTCAGACCCAGAAAACCCAGAGAGGGAACCTGAAGGGATGGACATGCACAGTCTTCCTGAAAAAGAATTCAGAATAAAAGCCATAGCCATGCTGACGGAGCTACAGAAAAAATGTGCAAGAGATGAGGGAGGAAGTGAGGTAAGTGAGGAGCTATCGACGGGCTAAACAGCAGACTGGATGAGATGCAAGAGACTGTTAATGGAATAGAAATCAGAGAACAGGAATACAGAGAAGCTGAGGCACAGAGAGATAAAAGAATCTCTAGGAATGAAAGAACATTAAGAGAACTGTGTGACCAATTCAAACAGAATAATATTCACATTATATGAGTACAAGAGGAAGAAGAGAGAGGAAAAGGGATAGAAAGTGTCTTTGAAGAAATAATTGCTGAAAACGTTCCAATGCTGGGGAAGGAAATAGTCTCACAGTCCACAGAAGCCCACAGACCTCCCAACACAAGGGACCAAAGGAAGACAACACCAAGACAAATAATAATTAAGATGGCAAAGGTCAAAGATAAAGAGAGTATTAAAGGTAACTAAAGAGATAAAAAAGATCACCTACAAAGGAAAACCCATCAGACGATCATCAGACTTCTCAACAGAAACCTTACAGGCCAGAAGAGAATGGCATGATATATTTAACGTAATGAAACAGAAGGGCCTCGAACCAAGAATACTGTATCCAGCATGGTTATTATTTAAATATGATGAAGGGATTAAACAATTTCCAGACAAATGAAAGTTGAAAGAGTTTGCCTCTCATAAACCACCACTGCAGGATATCTTAAACGGACTGCTATAGAGGGAAGCACCACTAAGGCTAAAAAGATGTCACCAGAGAAAATAAAATCATACCAAAGAAAGCAGACCATCCAAATACTAACTAAAGGCAAATAATAAAACACCTAATATATAAAGAAAGGAGGAGGAAGAATAGGAAGGGAGAGATAAAGAAACATCAGACGGTGTTCACAATAACTTACCAAGAAAGTTAAGTTAGATCATTAGCTAGTAAAGAAGCAACGCATGAACCTATGGTAACCACGAATCTAAAGCCAGCAATAGCAATAAGTACATATCTATCAATAATCACCCTAAATGTAAATGGACTGAATGCACCAATCAAAAGACACAGAGTAACATAATGGATAAAAAAGCAAGATCCATCTATATGCTGCTTACAAGAGACTCACCTCAAACCCAAAGATATACACAAACTAAAAGTGAAGGGATGGAAATATATATTTCATTCAAACAACAAAGAGAAAAAAGCAGGTGTTGCAGTATTGTATCAGACAAATTAGCCTTCAAAACGAAGAAAGTAGCAGGAGATTAAGAGGAACATTACATAATGATAAAGGGGTCAGTCCAACAAGAAGATATAACCATTATAAACATATATGCACCCAACACAGGAGCACCAACATATGTGAAACAAATACTAACAGAATTGAAGGAGGAAATAGACAGCAATGCATTCATTTTAGAAGACGTCAACACACCACTCACTCCAAATGATAGATCGACCAGACAGAGAATAAGTAAAGACACAGAGGCACTGAACAACACAATAGAACAGATGGACCTAACAGATATCTACAGAACTCTGCACCCAAAAGCAACAGGATACACATTCTTCTCAAGTGCACATGGAACATTTTCCAGAATAGACCACATACTAGGTCACAAAAAGAACTCAGTAATTTCAAAAATATTGAAATCCTACAAACCAACTTCTCAGATCACAAAGGTACTAAACTAGAAATAAATTTTAAGAAGAAATCAAAAAGGCTCGCAAATACATGGAGACTTAACAACATTGTCCTAATTAATCAATGGGTTAACGACCAAATCAAAACAGAAATCAAAGAATATATAGAGACTAATGACAACAACAACACAAAGCCACAACTTCTGTGGGATGAAGCAAAGGCAGTTCTAAGAGGAAAGTATATTGCAATCCAGGCCTATTTAAAGAAGGAAGAGCATTCCCAAATGAACAGTCTAAAGACACAATTACTGAAATTAGAAAAAGAAGAACAAAGGAGGCCCAAAGTCAACAGAAGGAGGGATATAATAAAGATCAGAGAAGAAATAAATAAAATTGAGAAGAATAAAACAATAGAAAAAATCAATGAAACCAAGAGTGGTTCTTTGAAAAAATAAAAAAATAGATAAACCCCTAGCCAGACTCATTAAGAGAAAAAGAGAATTTACACACATAAACAGAATCAGAAATGAGAAAGTAAAAATAACGACGGACCCCACAGAAATACAAAGAACTATAAGAGAATATTATGACCATCTGTATGCTAACAAGCTGCAAAACCTAGAAGAAATGGACAACTTCTTAGAAAAATACAACCTTCCAACACTGACCAAGCAGGAAACAGAAAAACTAAGCAGACCAATAACCAGCAATAAAATTGATTCGGTAATCAAAAAACTACCCAAGAACAAAACCCCCAGACCTGATGGATTCACCTCTGAATTCTACCAGACATATAGAGAAGAAATAACACCCATTCTCCTTAAAGTTTTCCAAAAAATAGAAGAGGACGGAATACTTCCAAACTCTTTCTATGAAGCCAGCATCACTCTAATACCAAAACCGGGCAAAGACCCCACCAAGAAAGAAAATTACAGAACAATATCCCTGATGAACGTAGATGCAAAAATACTCAACAAAATATTAGCAAACCGAATTCAAAAATACATCAAGAGGATCATACACCATGATCAAGTGGGATTCATCTCAGGGATGCAAGGATGGTACAATATTCGAAAATCCATCAACATCATCCACCACATCAACAAAAAGAAGAACAAAAACCACATGATCATCTCCATAGATGCTGAAAAAGCATTTGACAAAATTCAGCACCCATTCATGATTAAAACTCTCAACAAAATGGGTATAGACGGTAAGTACCTCCACATCATAAAGGCTCTATATGACAAACCCATAGCTAACATCATACTTAACAGTGAGAAGCTGAAAGCTTTTCATCTAAAATCGGGAACAAGACAGGGATGCCCACTCTCTCCACTGTTATTCAACATAGTACTGGAGGTCCTAGCCACAGCAATCAGACAAAACAAAGATATACAAGGCATCCAGATTGGTAAAGAAGAAGTCAAATTATCACTACTTGCAGATGACATGATACTGTACATAAAAAATCCCTAAAGACTCCACTCCAGAACTACTAGAACTAATATCTGAATTCAGCAAAGTTGCAGGATACAAAATTAACACACAGAAATCTGTTCCTATCCTATACACTAATGATGAATTAACAGAAAGAGAAATCATAAAAACAATTGCATTCACCATTGCATCAAAAAGAATAAAATACCTAGGAATAAACCAAACCAAGGAAGTGAAAGACCTGTACTCTGAAAACTACAAGACACTTCTACGAGAAATTAAAGAGGACACTAACAAATGGAAATGCACCCCATGCTCTTGGCTAGGAAGAATAAATATTGTCAAAATGGCTATACTACCTAAAGCAATCTACAGATTCAACACAATCCCTATCAAACTACCAACAGCCTTCTTCAATAAACTGGAACAAATAACTCTAAAATTCATATGGAACCAGAAAAGACCCCAAATAGACAAAGCAATTCTGAGAATGAGTAATCAAACAGGGGGAATTATGCTCCCTGACTTCAAACTCTACTACAAAGCCACAGTAATCAAGACAGTTTGGTACTGGCACAAAAACAGACCCACAGACTAGTGGAACAGAATAGAAAATCCAAACACTAACCCAAACATTTACAGTCAATTAATATTTGATAAAGGAGCCTTGGATATACAGTGGGGAGATGACAGCCTCTTCAGCAGCTGGTGTTGGAAAAACTGGACAGTTATATGTAAGAGAATGAAACTGGACTACTGTCTAGCCCCATACACAAAGGTAAACTCAAGGTGGATCAAAGACCTGAATGTAAGTCATGAAGCCATAAAACTCTTAGAAAAAAAAATAGGCAAAAATCTCTTGGACATAAACATGAGCGACTTCTTCATGAACATATCTCCCCGGGCAATGGAAACAAAAGCAAAAATATCAAGCTGAAAAGCTTCTGTACAGCAAAGGACACCATCATTAGAACAAAAAGAGACCCTACAGTATGGGAAAATGTATTCATAAATGATGTATCTGATAAGGGGTTGACATCCAAAATATATAAAGAACTCAAGCACCTTAACAAACAAAAAGCAAATAATCCAATTACAAAATGGGCAGAGGACATGAATAGGCACTCCTCTAAAGAAATTCAGATGGCCAAGAGGCACATGAAAAGATGCTCCACATCACTGGTCATCAGAGAAATGCAGATTAAAACCACAATGAGACATCACCTCACACCAGTGAGGATGGCCAACATCCAAAACACAAACAACAATAAATGTTGGCGAGGATGTGGAGAAAAGGAAAACTCCTACACTGCTGGTGGCAATGCAAATTAGTTCAACCATTGTGGAAAGCAGTATGGAGGTTCCTCAAAAAACTCAAAATAGAAATACCATTTGACCCAGGAATCCCACTCCTAGGAATTTACCCTAAGAACGCAGCAGCCCAGTTTCAAAAAGACATATGCACCCCTATGTTTATTGCAGCACTATTTACAATAGCCAAGAAATGGAAGCAACCTAAGTTTCCATCAGTAGATGAATGGATAAAGAAGATGTGGTGCATATACACAATGGAATATTATTCAGCCATAAGAAGAAAACAAATCCTACCATTTGCAACAACATGGATGGACTTAGAGGGTATTATGCTCAGTGAAATAAGCCAAGCCGAAAAAGACAAGTATCAAATAATTTCACTCATATGTGGAGTATAAAAGCAAAGAAAAAAACTGAAGGAACAAAACAGCAGCAGACTCACAGAACCCAAGAATGGACTAAGAGTTACCAAAGGGAAAGAGACTGGGGGCGATGGGTGGGAAGGGAGGGATAAGAGGGTAAAAGGGGTATTACAATTAGCAGACGTAAGGTAGGGGGGGCACGGGGAGGACTGTACAACTCAGAGGAGACAAGTAGTGACTCTGTAGCATCTCACTACGCTGATGGACAGTGACTGTAATGGGGCTGGTGGGGGGGACCTGATGAAGGGGGTAGTTTAATTACCATAATATTGCACAT
>JAQQAC010003584.1:23360701-23384227 GCA_029783875.1 Phataginus tricuspis | reverse complement strand
TATAATGCCAATCACCAGAAATTTCCAAACAGGATATTGTTTGCTAACGGTATTGTTTGCTAACATTTTTGTCAGGAAGAACTTGAATGAACAATGTGGAGGGGAGCCTCCAAAATGCTACAAACATCAGTTATTTGCCATGGAAACAGAATTAATCTTTTAGAATGTAAAACAATCAGAATGACAACATAGAAGTAGGACTTAGAGGACCTAAGATGTGCACCCACTCATACTGCCTCCAAGTTCTGTGACTTCTTGATGCAAAAATACTCAACAAAATATATTAGCAAACTGAATTCAAAAAGATCATCCATCATGACCAAGTAGGATTTATTCCGGGGATGTAAGGATGGTGCAATATTCATAAATCCATCAACATCGTCCACCACATCAACAAAAGAAGGACAGAAATCACATGATCATCTCCATAGATGCTGAAAAGCATTTGACAAAAGTCAACATTCATTCATGATAAAAACTCTCAACAAAATGGGTATAGAGGGCATATAAGACAAACCCACAGCCAACATCATACTTAACAGCAAAAAGCTGAAAACTTTTCCTCTGAGATTGGGAACAAGACAAGGCACTGTGAGGCACTGTGGAAGAGGTAAAGGCCCTGAAGGAGAAGGTCATACCCCTGTGAGAAGCACAAGAAGAGACAGAATGAGAATGCAAGCTGCAAGGTGCTGTGGAGAAGATAGAAGATTATTTGCAGAATGAGACAGCAGTGCTGCAAGGTGCTCTGAAGGAGGCAGAGGCCATAAAGGAGAAGGATTTGCTCCTACAGAAATCACAAGAAGAGGCAGCACAAGAACGCCAGCTGCAAGGTATTGAGGTGAAGGTAAGAGCGCTGTTGAAGACTGAGCTAGCATTTCTGCATGGCACTGGAGAAAAGGTAAAGGGTGTAGCAGTGGAGGCACTCGGGAATGGTGAGATAGGTGCTGTCATCCATGGGAAAGGAGGAGGAGCTGGGGAAGGATGACAGGGTGGTGTCAGAGGCACTGACCCCTTCTCTGTTGAAAGCACACCCGGTTGTATTCAAGAAAATAAAGATGCAGCAACAGCGGTTTCCTCTGGGAGAGTTGCTGCCCACCTCCCCAGGTCATGGAACACTCTATGCTCCAACCCTATATGCAGGCTGAGCGGGTGGATTTGGGCTCCCACTTTCGACAGAGGCCCTCAGAGTTGACATCATGCCTGGCTCCTGTGTTTTGGGGAAAAAATCAGACCATCTTCGATTGGCTTATGGCCGCACTTTGCACTGTAGAGCCCAAATAGGGTGATTTGCCATCCTCCACCGCTAGATGGCAGGTGTATACTGACTTCCAAGAGGTATTACAGGTGTTAGGCATGAAAAATGCAATTTATAAACCAGAAAATTATGGCCCAGATGAGGAACCTGTTACTACAAGGATAAGAAATGTGGTGCTTCAAATGTCTCCCACATGCCTCTTTGGGCTCCTAGTGGCCATTCTTGTGCCTCACTTAGGGGAGCCTATAAGTGAGGCTACCCACAGAGTGGCAGGCTGGAGAAAGACTGAAACAGTGAAAGCACGGAGGGAAATACGGTCTGCTACACAGAAAAAATTTAAAGGCCCTGTGAAGGTCATGAGGGAGCAGGAGCATGCAGAGAGAAATTGGATTGGAAGACAAATGGAATCTTACTGGAGCTATGGCAACGACTGAAGCCAGAGCAGCAGTTACAGAATTGAGGACCAAGAAACAGAGGCTGGAGACAGAGCCACAAGTCCAGCCTGTGTGTCTGCAAGACTTCTTTCTGGAGAGTGAGCCAACCTCGCCTGAACTGACACAGAAAGATGATTGGGCAATACGGTTTGACTGATGGGATGGTCAAGGTACCCACCCTGAGGGTCCAGGGCAGACTGGAGGCCACATGTTGAAGTATCACTGGTCCCCAGTGAACATACAATATGTCCCAGCTCCTGTAGGAACAGGAGCTGAATGTTCACTGATTTATGGCAACCCTGAGTGGTTTCCCAGGACCCCTGCTGTGACAGGTGGATATGTGGGTAAAGCTATCAGAGGGAAACAAGCCCAAATCCCCCTGGGAATAGGGCAACTACCTGCAAAGGAGTATACTGTGTGTATCTCTCTCATTCCTGAATATATTTTAGGGATAGATATCCTGCATAGAGGGCCTATGTTTGCAAACCACTGCAGATGCGTTCATATTCAGGATACATGTGGTAAAGACATGCTTAGCACCTGTCCATAGTTTTGCCTGTGCCTCAGTAGATGACTAATACCAAACAATACAAACTGACTAGAGGGCATAAAGAAATTGGAGAAACCCTCCAGGAACTGGAGAAGGTGGGTATTATAAAGCCCACCCATAGTCCTTTCAATTCCCTGTGTGGCAAGTAAAAGAGCCGGACAGCTCCTGGTGTATGACTGTGGATTACAGAGAATTGAATAAAGTCATACCCTCTCTGCATGCTGCCATCTCCTCTATTGAAGACCTGATGGATACCTTCAGTCATGAAGTAGGAGCATATTATTATGTTGTGGATCTTATTAATGTCTTCTTTTCCATTAACATAGAACAGGAAAGTCAGGAACAACTTGCCTTCGCATGGGAAGGATGGCAATGGACTTTCACTGTCCTTCACAGGGGTACCTCCACAGCCCCACCATCTGTCATGGACTTGGCAGCATGGGAGAAACTGCCAATAGTGTGGCTGTATCACTATATTGATATTATGCTCACATATGATTCTCTTACAGACCTAGAAGTTACGGGACCTAGACTGCTGCAACATCTACAGGAGAAAGAATGGGTTGTGAATAGCACCAAGGTTCAGGGACCTGGTTTGTTAGCCAAACTCTTGGGGGTTGTCTCGTTGGGTAATACTTAAGTTACCCCTGAAGCAGTCATAGATACAGACGAGGCATTGTTACAGGAGCTTTGGGGTCTATTGGGCTACTGGAGAGTGTTCATTCTGCACGCGGCATGAACTCTGAAGCCATTATACCATTTGGTATGAAAGGACATCAGGTGGGACTGGGATGAGACATGTGTGGCTGATTTTACTACCACAATATGGGCTGTCAAGGCTGTGCAGGCCTTGAGTATGATAAACCCATCAAGGCCCTGTGAGCTGAATGTTCATGTGAGTGAGGACAGTTATAGCTGGGGTCTCTGGCAGTGGCTTTACCTGTTGGAATCTAGTCACAACTCTTCAAAGGAGCACAGGAATGGTACACCTTAATAGAGAAAAGATTGGCTGCTGTGTACCATGCCTTTCTGGGTACAAAACCCATCACCAGAATGGCCCAAATAAAGGTAATAACCACCTACCCCATCGTGGGTGGGTATGAGCCTGGACTCAAAAGCTGTGGAGTGGCATGGCATAGATGCCTACACTGGCCAAATGGGGCAAATACCTACACCAGTGCAGTGCCCTACTGGCCCTTTGAGTGAAGAACTCCAGCACTTACTGGGGCCATTGTGACATATACCATTGAAAGGTAGGAGAATATCCTTTAGAGCCATTATATCAGAGATCCCTTACTGGGAGGGAACATACCCAAAGATGTATGGTACAAAGTTGGCTCCAGCTGTGGACAACCCCTGAAATGGAGGACCATATCTTTCCATCCTAAGACTGAGACAATATGGATGAAAGATGGTGAGGGGAAGAGTTGTCATTGGGCAGAGTTGCAGGCAGTGTGGCTCATGATCAACCAGAACCCCTTCTGAATAGTTGTCTGTACTGACAGCTGGGCCATCTATGAAGGCTTGACTCTGTGGCTACCAACATGGTACCATGCCAACTTGTTGGTTGGTCACTGACCCCTTTGGGGGCAAGAATGTGGCAAGACTTATGGGCCTCTGGTCAGACTAAAACAGTTACACAGTATATATGACAGACCATTTGCTACTGGCATCCCCAGAAAATGATGAAGCAGATGAACTGGCCCAGGTAAGTTGGATAGAAGGAAAGCCTGACTTTAATGTGGTCCAAGGTTACGTCAACATTTGTCACATGTGGGGAAGAAGACAATGTGTGCTGTAGCCCATTGGTTGGGCCTGCCTTTGACCTTTGAAGAAGTCAGCAGCCCAGGAGGAGCACACTATATGCACTAAAAGGGACTTACACTGAGTCCCACAGCAACATGGGACAAAAGCTAAGGGGTTCATACCCCCCATCAGGTGACAGACTATATTAGTCCCCTGCCCATGTCAGAAGAGTAGCAATATGCCATGACTTGTGTGGACACAACTACTAGACTTCTGGTTGCTTTTCCTACATGTTGAACAGACAAGCAGATGACCAAAGGAGGCCTGCAGCATCTCTTTGCAGCTTATAACTGACCACAGGCAATTGAGAGTGATCAAGGCACCCACTTTACTGAACATGCAGTTCAAAATGGGTGCAAAAATTAAGGATAAAATGAAAGTTTCATGTACTATATAATCCTACTGGGGCAGGTATGATAGAGAGGTACAATGGTTTGTTGAAATCTGGCCTGAAGTCAAGCACCAATACTCTATGGGGATGAACAGTGCTACAGCATTTTAATGAAGAGCACTGGAAGGGGGCATTGAGCCCTGTAGACATGCTAACACACATTGCTGCCTCTCCTACAAAACTGCAAGTACAAAACAAGGAGGAATCATTGAAGCTGAGGTTTGGCCACGAGAAAAATATCTTGCTGCCAGCACCAACTGCAGTAAGCACTGGAGACTCCATTCCATGGACATGGTCTTGGACTTTTAAATACACAGACCAGCAATGGATGGCCCTCCTGGCACCTTGGGGACAAGGTCTGGAACATGGCCTCTTGTGTATTCCTAGAGTAACACCAGAGTGGTCCCAAGAGTTCACAGTAGTATATCCTAAACAGCTGGAAGGTAGGAGCATCTTACCAAGAAATTTTGTTTTATCATTATGGACAGTGCATGCACCTCCAGTAGCACTATATATAGACTCCTCAGTAACCCCCACATGGTAATACTAGACCTGGATGGGACCCCTTTCCTGACACGGTCCTATCACAGGACCACTCTCTTTCATGTATCCTACCTAATGGGAAATATTTGCCTATGTTAGTGTCATTAAAACATGTATCTTATCACTCTTAAGGTTAATATCCTCTAACATCTTTGTGAAATGGGCACACACCCTAGCAAAAACTGCTACTTGCTACTAGCTAGATATGCATGGAGCTCCCTATCAGTACCACTCAGGCCTCCTATGAAAAGTGTGAATCATGAACTGGGACTGGTTTGAATACAGCTGGGATGACCACGTGGTGGCAATCAATCTCAGACTTGATGACAACTATTATTATTACAATTTTTTGTTGTTACAAAGTTCCAACTTTCTCTCACAGGGACCATTGCAGAAGATTGATTTCTCCCTCAGAAAGTGTGAGTCATGAACTCATCTGAGTAGAACTGGTTTGAACACAGTTGGAATGACCACTTGGTGGCAACTCATCTCCTAGGCTTGAGGATTATTATAATTTTTGTTACCTGTATCATAAATATTTTTGTTATCTGTATGATGTTGTTATCTTCTGTTGCTGTTGTGGAATCTGGTTATAATACTCCAGCTTTTTCACACAGGGACTATCAAGGAAGATTGAAGGTATGTAGATTGTGAGGCAAGAATCCTGGAGGGGTGGAGTGTGGGGAAAATGGAAGTTCCTATGGCCAGGATCCTCACCTTACCTGAAACTACTTGATGATATAATTGGCCTGCTGCTAGGCTAATGTTTCCACACCTAGAGGCAATAAGCTATTATCGACTAAGTCACTATATAAAGTGCTCTGCTGAGTGCTCTGTGTGGAGGCAGAGACAGAGGTGAATTACAGGCCTGCAGAATGCTGGCTGCAGATGTGATTCTAGTGCTCAATCTGCCACCATGAGATTAAAGTGGGTATAAACACTTTTACCCCAATAATGTTCCGTTGTCATTTCTCGGTCTCATTGAATCTATAGTAAACTTGCCTGGAGCTGAAACCCTCAGGCAAGACACAGGCATACCTCAAAAAAGAAGAATAATCCCAAATAAAGAGTCTGAATTCACAATTGAAGAAACTAGGAAAAGAAGACAAATGAAACACAAAGTTAGTAGAAGAAGGCACATAATTAAAGATCACAGCAAAAATAAAATAGAGAAAAACAAAACACACCAAAAAAATCAATGAAACCAAGAGCTGGTTCTTTCAGAAAATAAACAAAATAGACAAAACCCTAGCCAGACTTATCAAGAAAAATATAAAGAGTACACATAAATAAAATCAGAAATGAAAAAGGAATACTCACAACATATATGACAAAAATAGAAAGAATTCTCAGAGAATACTATGAAAAATTATAACCAATAAATTGGACAACATAGAAGAAATGGACAAACTTCTAGAAAAACACAACCTTTCAAGATTCACCCAGGAAGAAATAGAAAATCTGAACAGACCAATTACCAGCAATGAAATTGAATTGATAATCAAAAAAATCACAGGAAACAAAATTCCAGGAACAGATGGCTTCACAGCTGAATTCCACCAAACATTTAGAGAGTATTCCAAAAAGTAGAAGAGGAGGAATTACTTTGAAACTCATTTCATGAGGCCAGCATCATTCTAATACCAAAAACAGGTGAAGACACACACAAATAAGAAAATTTTAGACAAATGTCCATAATGAACACAGATGAAAAAATCCTCAACAAGGTATTAGCAAACTGAATTAAAAAATACATCAGGATTCAAGATGGCGGCATGAAAGGTGAGACAGAGAACTCCTTCCAAAACCACAAATAGTACGAAAATACAGTTAATTAATACAACTAATCCTAAAACAGCAACAGGAAAGAAGGCTGAACCACACTGCATACCGAAACCACGAACAGAGCAGACCTCAAGAAACAGGATAAGGTATGAAAGCCTTTACCTTGAGGGACCCAGGTGCTTCCCCCACCACAGTGCACTGGCAGGAGGAAGAGAAATGAAGCAGGGAGGGGGTGGAAGCCTGGGACTGCTGACCACCTAGCCCTGGAGATCTGCTTTGTGAGCAGAAACCTACATTGTGTGGTGCTCTGGAGGTTGGGGCCTGAGACAGGCTGAGTGCTTGAGACACTGAGATTCCAGCAGTTTGTGGAGGACGGGATCCACATCCGGTCCTCTGTGACAGAGGAAAGGCAGGAGGTCTGAGAGGCTTCCTTGCATCAAAAGGGCTGCTCAGGGTTTGCACAGAGCTTGCTGCATGGGAGAAGGGAGAGCTGGACAAGGTTGTGTGGGTGTGCTATGCCCAGCAGCTTGGTAATGTTGAGGAGCTTGAGACATTCCATTTCCCAGGCAGGCTGCTCAGCTCTGAGACCCTGTACTGTGAAATGCTGCCTGCAGCCCCCCGAGACTTCCTCCTGGCTTAATGGCATGGGCTCGCAAACTGGCACTCACTGCACTTATGTCAGGCCAGACAGAGGGAGGGCCCACCTACAACAGGTAGAGATGCAAAGCACAGAGGCTTACACGTGTGTACTCGGCCCACTGGCTCTGATACTGGAAAGAGGCACTTCAGCCAGGAATCAGGAAACAGATCTTTCCTCCCCCCAGGCACCACCTCAACTCTTGTATGACCCCCAACCTCACCCTACGGGCTGACCAGCTCCACAGACTGAAGCTTCTGGGAACTAGAGGGCACCAAATAGAAATATGAAATGTCAAAAGAACCTGGATAAGACGAAAATCTCACAAACCTCAGAAAATGGGCCAAATGAAAATGAACTCACCAATCTTCCTGAAAGAGAGTTCAAAATAAAAATCATAAACATGCTTCTGGAGGTACAGAAAAATATTCAAGACATAAGGAACGAACTTAAGTCTGAGAGTCAATCATTAAGAAATTCCATATCTGAAATGAAACATACAATGGAGGGATTTAAAAGCAGATTAGATGTAGTAGAAGAGAAGGTAAATGGAATATAAAATAGAGGCGAGGAATACAAAGAAGCTGAGACACAGGGAGAAAAAAGGATCTCTAAGAATGAAAGAATATTTAGAGGACTGTGTGAACAGTCCAAACAGAACAATATTCACATTATAGGGGTACCTGAAGAAGAAGAGAGAGAAAAAAGGACAGAAAGTGTCATATATGAGGTAATTGCTGAAAATGTCCCAATGTAGGGAAGGACATAGTCACTCAAGCCATGGAGGTGCACAGATCTCCCAACACAAGGGACCAAGGAAGACATCATAAAAACATATAATAATTAAAATGGCAAGAGTTAAGGATAAAGACAAACTTTTAAAAGCATCTAGAGAGAGAAAAAAGATCACATACAAAGGAAAACCCATCAGATTTTTCAACAGAAATCGTAAAGACCAGGAGTGGCTGCCATGATATATTTAATGCAATGAAGCAGAAGGGCCTTGAACCAAGAATACTTTACCTGGCAAGGTTATCATTTAAATTTGAAGGAGGGATTAAACAATTTTCAGATAAGCAAAAGCTGAGAGAATTTACCTCCCACAAACCATCTCTACAGTGATTTTGGAGGGACTGCTATAGATGGAAGAATTCCTAAGGCTAAATAGATGTCACCCAAGAGATTGACAAAGATTACACAATATGATTCATAACATACAAAGAATGGAGAAGGAATAAAAAGGAGGACAAAAAAATAACCTTTAGGTTGTGTTTGTAATAGCATACGAAGTGAGTTAAATCAGACTGTTATATTCTAACGGAATTACCCTTGAACCTTTGGTAACCACAAATCTAAAGCCTGCAATGGCAATAAGTACATACCTAAAAATAATCACCCAAAATGTAAATGATCTGAATGCACCAATAAAAACATATGGAGTAATAGGATGGATAAAAAAGCAAGACCCATCTATATGCTGCCTAAAGAGTCTCACTTCAAACCAAAAGACATACACAAACAGAAAGAAAGAGATGGAAAGAGATATTTCATGCAACTAATAGGGAGAAAAAGGAGGAGATGCAGTACTTGTATCAGACAAAATAGACTTCAAAACAAAGTAACTAGAGACAAAGAAGGACATTAAATAATGATAAAAGGGTCAGTCCAACAAGAGGATATAATTATTATAAATATCTATGCAACTAACCCAGGATAACCTACGTATAGGAAACAAATACGAACAGAATTAAAGGGGGAAATGGAATGCAATGCATTCATTTTAAGAGACTTCAACACACCACTCGCTCCAAAGGACAGATCAACCAGACAGAAAATAAGCAAAGAGAAAACGTATTAGAAGAGATGGAACTAACGGACATTTACAGAACACTCCAACCAAAAGCAACAGGATACACATTTTACTCAAGAGCACATGGAATGTTATCTTTTCTGTTTGTTTGTTTTGGTTTTGTTTATTTACTTATTTATTTACTTTATAATTTATTTTTGTATCATTAATCTCCATTTATATGTGCAATATTACGGTTATTAAACTACCCCCTTCATCAGGTCCCCCCCAAGAACCCCATTACAGTCACTGTCCATCAGTGCAGTGAGATGCTATAGAATCACTACTTGTCTTCTCTGAGTTGTACAGCCCTCCCTGTGCCCCCCCCCCCAACATTACATCTGCTAAACATAATGCCTCTTTTTCCCCCTCATCCCTCCCTTCCCACCCATCTTCTCCAGTCCCTTTCCCTTTGGTAACTATTAGTCCGTTCTTGGGTTCTGTGAGTCTGCTGCTGTTTTGTTCCTTCGGTTTTTTTTCTTTGTTCTTATACTCCACAGATGAGTGAAATAATTTGATACTTGTCTTTCTCCGCCTGGCTTATTTTACTGAGCATAATACTCTCTAGCTCCATCCATGTTGCTGCGAATGGTAGGATTTGTTTTCTTCTTATGGCTGAATAATATTCCATTGTGTATATGTACCATCTCTTCTATATTCATTCATCTACTGATGGACACTTAGGTTGCTTCCATTTCTTGGCTATTGTAAATAGTGCTGCAATAAACATAGGGGTGCATCTGTCTTTTTGAAACTGGTCTGCTGCATTCTTAGGGTAAATTCCTAGGAGTGGGATTCCTGGGTCAAATGGTATTTCTATTTTGAGTTTTTTGAGGAACCTCCATACTGCTTTCCACAATTGTTGAACTAATTTGCATTCCCACCAGCAGTATAGGAGGGTTCCCTTTTCTCCACATCCTCGCCAACATTTGTTGTTGTTTGTGTTTTGGATGTTGGCCATCCTCACTGGTGTGAGATGATATCTCATTGTTGTTTTAATCTGCATTTCTCTGATGATTAGTGATGTGGAGCATCTTTTCATGTGCCTGTTGGCCATCTGAGTTTCTTCTTTGGAGAAGTGTCTATTCATGTCCTCTGCCCATGTCTTAATTTAATTATTTGCTTTCTGTTTGTTGAGGTACGTGAGTTCTTTATATATTTTGGATGTCAACCCCTTATCGGAAACGTCATTTCTGAATATATTCCCCCATACTGTAGGATGTGTTTTTGTTCTACTGGTGGTGTACTTTGCTGTAAAGAAGCTTTTCAGCTTGATATACTCCCATTTTTTCATTTTTGCTTTTGTTTCCATTGCCCTGGGAGATATGTTCATGAAGAAGTCGTTCATGTTTATGTCCAAGAGATTTTTGACTATGTTTTTTTCTAAGAGTTTTATGGTCTCATGACTTACATTCACGTCTTTGATCCACCTGGAGTTTACCTTTGTGTATGGGGTTAGACAGTAGTCCAGTTTCATTCTCTTACATGTAGCTGACCAGTTTTTCCAACACCAGCTGCTGAAGAGGCTGACATCTCCCCATTGTATATCCAAGGCTCCTTTATCATATATTAATTGACTTTATATGTTTGGGTTAATGTTTGGGGTTTCTATTCTGTTCCACTGGTCCGTGGGTCTGTTTTTGTGCCAATACCAAATTGTCTTGATTACTGTGGCTTTGTAATAGAGCTTGTGGTCGGGGAGTGTAAATCCCCCTGTTTTTTTCCTCCTTCTCAGGATTGCTTTGACTATTCAGAGTCTCTTGTGGTTCCATATGAATTTTAGAATTATTTGTTCCAGTTAATTGAAGAAAGCTGTTGGTATTTTGATAGGGATTGCATTGAATCTGTAGATTGCTTTAGGTAGTATAGCCATTTTGACAATATTTATTCTACCTAGCCAAGGGCATAGGATGAATTTACATTTTTTAGTGTCCTCTTTAATTTTTCGTAGGAGTGTCTTGTAGTTTTCAGAGTATAGGTCTTTCACTACCTTCGTTAGGTTTATTCCTAGGTATTTTATTCTTTTTGATGCAATTGTGAATGCAATTGTTTTTCTGATTTCTCTTTCTGTTAGGTCATTGTTAGTGTATAGAAAGCAACAGATTTCTGTGTGTTAATTTTGAATCCTGCAACTTTGCTGAATTCAGATATAAGTCTAGTAGTTTGGGAGTGGAGTCTTTAGGGTTTTATGTACAATATCATGTAATCTTCAAATAGAGACAGTTTGACTTCTTCTTTACCAATCTGGATGCCTTGTATGTCTTTGTTTTGTCTGACTGCCATGGCTAGGACCTCCAGTACTATGTTGAATAACAGTGCAGAGAGTGGGCATCCCTGTCTTGTTCCCGATCTTAGATGAAAAGTTTTCAGCTTCTCACTGTTAAGTATGATGTTAACTGTGGGTTTTTCATATATGGCCTTTATGATGTTGAGGTACTTGCCCTCTATACCCATTTTGTTGAGAGTTTTAATCATGAATGGATGCTGAATTTTGTCAAATGCTTTTTCAGCATCTATGGAGATGATCATGTGGTTTTTGTTCTTCTTTTTGTTGATGTGGTGGATGATGTTGATGGATTTTCGAATGTTCTAACATCCTTGAATCCCTGGGGTGAATCCCACTTGATCATGGTGTATGATCCTCTTGATGTATTTTTGAATTTGGTTTGCTAATATTTTGTATTTTTGTATCTACGTTCTTCAGGGATATTGGTCTGTAATTTTTTTTGGTGAAGTCTTTGCCCGGTTTTGGTTTTAGGGTGATGCTGGCTTCATAGAAAGAGTTTGGAAGTATTCCCTCCTCTTCTATTTTTTGGAAAACTTTAAGGAGAGTGGGTGTTATTTCTTCTCTATATGTCTGGTTAGAATTCAGAGGTGAATCAATATGGTCTGGGGGTTTTGTTCTTGGGTAGTTTTTTGATTACCGATTCAATTTCGTTGCTGGTGATTGGTCTGTTTAGTTTTTCTCTTTCTTGTTTGGTCAGTGTCAGAAGGTTGTATTTTTCTAAGAAGTTGTCCATTTCTTCTAGGTTTTCCAGCTTGTTAGCATGTAGATTCTCACATTATTCTTTTATCATTCTTTGTATTTCTGTGGGGTCCGTCATTATTTTTCCTTTCTCATTTCTGATTTTGTTTATGTGTGTAGATTCTCTTTTTCTCTTAATGAGTCTGGCTAGGGGTTTATCTATTTTCTTTATTTTTTCAAAGAACCAGCTCTTGATTCTTTGATTTTTTTCTATTGTTTTATTCTTCTCAATTTTATTTATTTCTTCTCTGATCTTTATTATGTCCCTCCTTCTGTTGACTTTGGGCCTCGTTTGCTCTTCTTTTTCCAATTTCAGTAATTGTGTCTTTATTCATTTGGGAATGTTCTTCCTTCTTTAAATAGGCCTGGATTGCAACATACTTTCCTCTTAGAACTGCCTTTGCTGCATCCTACAGAACTGTGGCTTTGTGTTGTTGTTGTCATTAGTCTCCATATATTCTTTGATTTCTGTTTTGATTTGGTAATTAACCCATTGATTAATTAGAATGTTGTTAAGTCTCACATATGGAATATTTTCAAATATATATTATATACTAGGCCACAAAAAGAACCTCCGAAAATTCAAAAAGACTGAAATTGTACAAACCAGCTGCTCAGATCACAAAGGTATGAAACTACAAATAAATTACACAAAGGAAGCAAAAAAGCCCACAAACACATGGAGGCTTAATAACATGCTCCGAAATAATCAGTGGATCAATGAACAAATAAAAACAGAGATCAAGCAATATATGGACACAAATGGAAACAATAATTCAACACCACAAAATCTGGGGATGCCGCGAAGGTGGTGCTAAGAGGGAAATATATTGCAATACAGGTCTACCTCAGGAAAGAAGAACAATCCCAAATGAACAGCCTAAATTCACAATTAATGAAACTAGAAAAAGAAGAACAAATGAGGCCCAAAGTCAGTAGATGGAGGGACATAATAAACATTACAGCATAAATAAATAAAATTGAGAAGAAAACAATAGAAATAATCAATGAAAGCAGAAGTCCATTCTTTGAGAAAATAAACAAAATAAATAAACCCCTAGCCAGACTTATCAAGAAAAAAGAGTCTACACAAACAGAATCAGAAATGAGAAAGGAAAAACCACTACAGATACCACAGAAATACAGAGAATTATCAGAAAATACTATGAAAAATGATATGCTAACAAACTGTATATCTTACAAGAAATGGACAACTTTCTAGAAAAATACAACCTTCCAAGGCTGACCAAGAAAGAAACAGAAAATCTGAATAGACCAATACGAGCAAAGAAATTGAATTGGTAATCAAAAAACTACCTAAGGACAAATCCCTGGAACAGACGGTTTCACTGCTGAATTCTATCAAACATTTAGTGAAGACCTAATACCCATCCTCCTTAAAGTTTTCCAAAAACTGGAAGAGGAGGAAATACTCCCAAAATCATTCTACAAGGCCAACATCACTCTAATACCAAAACCAGGCAAAGACAACAAAAATAAAGAAAATTACAGACCAATATCCCTGCTGAAAATAGATGCAAAAATACTCAACAAAACGACAGCCTCTTCAACACCTGGTGTTTGCAAAACTGGACACCTACATGCAAGAGAATGAAACTGGATTATTGTTTAACCCCATACACAAAAGTAAACTCAAAATGGATCAAAGACCTGAATGTAAGTCATGAAACCATAAAACTCTTAGAACACAACATAGGCAAAAGTCTCTTGAAGATAAACATGAGCAAATTCTGCATGAACATTTTCTCCCTGGGCAAGGGAAACAAAAGCAAAAATGAACAAGTGGGATTATATCAAGCTGAAAAGCTTCTGTACAGCAAAGGACACCATCAATAGAACAAAAAAGCATCCTACAGTATGGGAGAATATATTCATAAATGACATATCTGATAAAGGGTTGACAACCAAATTATATAAAGACTTCACGCACCTCAACAAACAAAAAGCAAATAAACCAATTTAAAAAAGAGCAGAGGAGCTGAACAGACACTTATGCAAAGAAGAAATTCATTTGGCCAACAAGCACATGAAAAGATGCTCCACAGATTAAAGATGGCCTGAGAGGTGAGACAGAGATTTCCTCCTAAAACTGCATGTAATATGAAAATATAATTAATACAACTAATCCTGAAAACAGCTACGGGAAAGAGGTCTGTGCCAAACTGCATACACCAGGAGAAAAGAACAAATCTCACGGAACACGGTAACGTACCAAAGCCATGGCCCGGCAGGACCCAAGCTCTTCCCCCATCCCAGCTAACAAATGGGAGGAAGAGAAACAGAGCAGTGGGGGAATGGAGGCCTGGGACTACTGAATACATAACTCCAGAGATCTTCTCTGTAGCACAAACCTACATTTCATGGTGGTTTCTTGGTACTCTCATGATTAAGAGGCTGTAAAACTAAGACAGGCAGAAGACCAGGAGAGACTGAGATTCTGGCCACTTGTGGAAAGCAGGAATCCATATCCTGCTGCTCTGGGACAAAATAAAGGCGGGCAGTCTGAGAGACTTCCTAATAGAAAGAGGGCTGCTAAAGGGGCAAGGATTGCACAGAGCTTACTGCTCAGGGGAAAGGACAGGTAGACAAATTTTCCCGGGTGCACTCTGCACAAAACCCCAGCTCCCTGTATGGTTACACAGCTCCAAGGACCACTCCGTGATACTCACCCTACTGGCCTTTCTCCCAGCCAGCCCAACCTGGCTCACAAACAGGAAAACCCTACCCTGGCATTAGGCCAGCCAGAGGTAAGAACCCTCTACAGCAAAACAAATGCAAAGCACAGAGGCTTATGCCTCTATTCTTGGCTCACTAGTTCAGGCAGTGGAGACACGCATAGCAGCCAGGAAGCAGGAAACAGCTCTCTCCTCCCACCAGTCACCAATACCGCTCCCCTATGGCCTCCGACATTGTTTCAGGGGCTGAGCAGCTCCAGAGAGTAGAGCTGTCACCAGAGGTAATAAAACCACAGTAAATAAAGTAGAACATTTAATTATGTAGCAAATGCAAAATTATATCAACCATCCCCAAAGTCAATCAAAGGATAGACCAAGAGTACAGAATATGATGCCTAATATATAAAGAATGGGGAGGAAGAAAAAGGAGGAGGAAAAAAGAACTTTTAGATTATGTTTGTAATACCATATGAAGTGTTAATTTAGACTCTTAGAAAAAAGAAGTTAATCTTGAACATTTGGTAACCACAAATTTAAAGCCTGAAATGGCAATAAGTGCATACCTATTGATAATCACCCTAAATGTAAATGGTCTGAATGCACCAATCAAAAGATGTAGAGTCAATGAATGGATAATAAAAAATAAACCCATCTATATGATGCCTACAAGAGACTCATTTTAAACCCAAAGATATACACAGACTAAAATTGAAGGGATGGGAAAAGATATTTCACAAAATAGGGAGGAAAAAGCAGTAGTTGCAGAACTTGTATCAAACGAAATAGACTTCTAAGCAAAGAAAAGTCAAAAGAGAAAAAAAGGACATTACATAATGATTAAGGGGTCAATCCAACAAGAAGATATAAATAATTAAAATATATACATGCCCAACACAGGACCACCTACATATGTGAAACAAATCCTAACATAATTAAAAAGGGAAATAGAATGCAATGCATATTCATTCTAGGAGACTTCAACACTCCACTCACTCTGAAGGACAGATCAACGAGACAGAAAATAAGTAAGGAGACAGAGGCACTGAACAACACATTAGAACAGATAGACCTAACAGACATCTACAGAACTCTATACCCAAAACTAGCAGAATACACATTCTTCTCAAGTGGACATTGAACATTTCAAGACTAGATCATATACTAGGCCACAAAAAGAACCTCAGTAAATTCAAAAAGATTGAAATTCTACCAACCAGTTTCTCAGACCACGAATACATGCAACTAGAAATAAATTATGCAAAGAAAATGAAAAATCCCACAAACACATGGAAGTTTCATAACATGCTCCTAAATAACCAAAGGATCAATGAACAAATAAAAACAGAGATCAAGCAATATATGGAGACAAATGACAACAATCATTAAACACTACAAAACCTGTGGGATACAGCGAAGGCCATGCTAAGAGGAAAGTATATTGCAATACAGGCCTACCTCATATGAACAACCTCATATGAACACTCTAAACTCACAATTAATGAAACTAGAAAAAGAAGAACAAATGAGGCCCGAAGTCAGTAGAAGGAAGAACATAATAAAGATTGGGGCAGAAATAAATAAAATAGAGAAGAATAAAACAACAGAAATAATTAATGAAAGCAAGAGCTGCCTCTTAGAGAAAATAAACAAAATAGATAAACCCCTAGCCAGACTTATCAAGAAAAAAAGAGAATCTGCACACATAAACAGAATCAGAAATGAAAAGCAAAAATCACTAGAGACATGGCAGAAATACAAAGAGTTATTATAGAATACTATGAAAAATTATATGCCAACAAAATGGATAACCTAGAAGAAATGGACAACATTCTAGAAAAGTACAACCTTCCAAGACTGACCCAGAAAGAAACAGAAAATCTGAACAGACCAATTAGCCGCAACAATATTGAATTGGTTATCAAAAAAGTACCTAAGAACAAAAACCTGGACCAGATGGCTTCACTGATGAATTTTATCAAACATTTAGTCAAGACCTAATACCCATTGTCCTTAAAGTTTTTGAAAAATTATAAGAGGAGGGAATACTTCCAAACTCATTCTATGAGGCCAGCATCACTCTAATACCAAAACAAGGCAAAGATACTACAAAAAAAGAAAATTACAGACCAATATCCCTGAAGAACACAGATGCAAAAAAACTCCACAAAATATTAGCAAACTGAATTCAAAAATACATCAAAAAGATCATCCACCATGATCAAGTAGGATTTATTCTAGGGATGCAAGGATGGTCCAGCATTTGAAAATCCATCAACATCATCCACCACATCAACAAAAAGAAGGACAAAAACCACATGATCATCTCCATAGATGGTGAAAAAGCATTTGACAAAATTCAACATCCATTCATGATAAAAACTCTCAACAAAATGGGTATAGAGGGCAAGTACGTCAAAATAATAAAGGCCATATATGACAAACCCACAACCAACATTATACTTAACAGTGAGAAAGTGAAAGCTTTTCCTTTTAGGATCAGGAACAAGACAAGGATGCCCACTCTCCCCACTTCTATTCAACATACTACTGGAAGTCCTAGCCACAGCAATCAGACTACACGAAGAAATAAAAGGCATCCAGATTGGCAAGGAAGACGTTAAACTGTCCCTGTTTGCAGATGACATGATATTGTACATAAAAAACTCTAAAGAATCCACTCCAAAACTACTAGATCTAATATCTGAATTCATCAACATTGTGGGATACAAAATTAATACATAGAAATCTGTTGCATTCCTCTATGCTAACGATGAACTAGCAGAAAGAGAAATCAGGAAAACAATGCCATTCATAGTTGCATCAAAAAGAATAAAATACCTAGGAATAAGCCTAACCAAGGAAGTGAAATACTTATACTCTGAAAACTACCAGAAACTCATGAGAGAAATTAAAGAAGATACCAATAAACGGAAACACATCCTGTGCTCATGGATAGGAAGAATTAATATTGTCCAAATGGCCATCCTGCCTAAAGCAATCTACTGATTCAATGCAATTCCTATCAAATCCAACAGCATTCTTCAACGAACTAGAGCAAATCATTCTAAAATTCATATGGAACTACAAAAGATCCCGAATAGCCAAAGCAATCCTGAGAAAGAAGAATAAAGGTGGGGGGATTACGTTCCTCAACTTAAAGCTCTACTACAAAGCCACAGTAATCAAGACAATTTGATACTGGCACAAGAACAGAATCATAGACCAATGGAACAGACTAGAGAGCCCTGATAAACTCAACCATATATGGTCAGTTAATATATGATAAAGGAGCCATGGACATACAATGGGGAAATGACAGCCTCTTCAACAACTGGTGTTGGCAAAACTGGACAGCTACATGCAAGAGAATAAAACGGGATTATTGTTTAACCCCCCACACAAAAGTAAACCCAAAATGGATCAAAGACCTGAATGTAAGTCATGAAACCATAAAACTCTTACAAGACAACATAGGCAAAAATCTCCTGAGCATAAGCATGAGCAACTTCTTCCTGAACGCATCTCCTCAAGCAAGGGAAACAAAAGCAAAAATGAACACATAGGACTATATCAAACTAAAAACTTTCTGTATGGCAAAGGACACCATCAACAGAACAAAAAGGCATCCTACATTATAGAATATATTTGTAAATGACATATCCTACAAGGTATTCACGTCCAAAATGTATAAAGAACTCACACACCACAACACCCAAAAAGCAAATAACCCAATTAAAAAATGGGCAGAGGATATAAAGAGACAGTTCTCCAAAGAAGAATTTCAGATGGCCAACAGGCACATGAAAAGATGCTCCACATCACTAATCATAAGGGAAATGAAAATTAAAACAATAATGAGATTCATCTCACACCAGTAAGGAGGGCCAGCATCGAAAAGACTAAGAACAACAAATGCTGGCGAGGATGTGAAGAAAGGGGAACCTTCCTACACTGCTGGTGGGAATGTAAGCTAGTTCAACCATTGTGGAAATCAGTATTTAGGATCCTCAAAAAACTAAAAATATAAATGCCATTTGACTGGGGAACCCCACTCCTTGGAATTTACCCAAAGAATACAATTTCTCAGATTGAAAAACATATACACCCCTATGTTTATTGCAGCACTATTTACAATAGCCAAGATATGGAAGCAACCTAAGTGTCCATCAATAGATGAATGGATAAAGATGTGGTACATATACACAATGGAATACTATTCAGCCATAGGAAGAAACAAATCCTACCATTTGCAACAACATGGATGGAGCTGGAGGATATTATGCTCAGTGAAATAAGCCAGGTGGAGAAAGACAAGTGCCAGATGATTTCCCTGATTTGTGGAGTATAACAACGAAGCAAAACTGAAGGAACAAAATAGCAGCAGACTCAGAGACTCCAAGAAGGAACTAGTGGTTACTGAAGGGGAGGGGTGGGAGAGGGTGAGTGGGGAGGAAGGGAGACGGGGATTGAAGGGTATTATGTTTAGTACACATGGTGGAGGGAGTCACGGGGAAGACAGTGTAGCCCTGAGAAGGCAAATAGTGAATCCGTGGCATCTTACTACACTGAAGGACAGTGACTGCTTTGGGGTATGGGTGTGGACTTGATAATATGGGTAAATGTAGTAACCACATTGGTTTTTCATGTGAAACCTTTGTAAGAGTGTATATCAATAATACCTTAATAAAAGATTAAATGAAAAAAAATAAAAAGTGACTTGGACACCACTCAAGAATGGGGGCTGGCTGCCAGTGGAGACCACTGTGACAGAGGGTCAGGACTTTCAATCCCACGCCCCACCCCAACCTCTTGGGAGAGGAAAGGGGTTGGAGGTTGAATCTATCATCAATGGCCAATGATTTCCTAATCATGCCTATGAAACGAAACCTCCATAAAACCTCACAGGACCATGAGGCTTACAGAGCTTATCAGTTTGTGAACACATGTAGATTCGGGGGAAAGCTGTGGGTCAGAAGAGGGCATGGAGGCTCTGAAACCTTTCCTCATAACTTGCCCTATGCATCTCTTCTGTCTTCCTGTTTCTGAGTTACATCCTTTTATAATAAACCGGTAATCTAGTAAGTAAATTGTTTTTGTGAGTTGTTTGAGCTACTCTACAAATTAATCGAACTCAAGGAGGGGCTCAGAGAAACCTCCAAACCGTGACAGTCAGCCAGAAGCACAGGTGACACCCTGGACTTGGGACTGGCATCTTGAATGCAGGCAGTCTTGTAGGACCGAGTCTTTAACCTGTGGAATCTGATTCGAGCTCCAGGGAGACAGTGTCAAAATTGAGTTGAATTGTAGGACATGCTGCTGGTGTCCAGAGAATGGCTTCGTAGTATGGGAAACACTACTCCTCTGGGTTGGAATTGGTACAGAACCCCTTTCCTGACAGAAAGCAAGGCCAGTGGTTCAGGGGCTGGGATGCAAGGGGGAAGGCACAGACTGGGAAATGCCAGAGGAACATTTTAGGGTGATGGAAGTGTTCTATTACTTGATTAGGGTATGAGGCTCCCCAGATGTTACATTTGTCAAAATGTTTGCATTTTACTATATGTAAATTCAGCCTCGATTTTAAAAAAAAGTTGATTTAAAAAAATAAATAAATAAAAATAATTTAGCAGCACGTGCACAAATCTAAGCTTGCATCAATTATAATGGCCACATTCATTTTGGCATGAATCTTATCATATTCTCCTTTCTTCATATAATCTCATAGTTTATTATCTCCTTTAAATGTACTTCTAATTTTTCACTTTAGATTATTAGATAAGGAATGAATCCAAAAATATATAGAAGTGTTCAACTTTTCTATTTATTTGTAGTGGTAATATACATTCTCCCTAAAAAAGGTTGTTAGTAGCATTTTACTCACCTTCAAACATTTTAGCAGAGGTAAGCCTCAGATATTTGAAGACAAGCTACCATGACCTTTATTGTTATTATCCTCTGGGGCTCTGTAGTACTTAAGTGATCTTAGTGTATCATGATTAAATATTTTGTTTCAGTGAAGATACCATTACTCCTCAATTTAATGTTTGAATTGCCAGTCATTAATCCTAAAACAGATAAAAACACAACATCTCTCTCAATCGTAGCAATGTACTGAAAAGTGCTCTCATTGAGTCTTCTGATACTATCTTTTTGGGCTTTGGGATTTCACTGATTTAAAGTCTATGTTAATTTTCCAAGTGACTGGTTGCAATCACAAGTATTGGAAACTATCAGAGGAGTAAGCCTTCGTTTTATGCTAATATCCCTCTTAGATTCAGTACTCTTTCCCTCATTGGCTGGTCACTACTCTGCTGGAGATTCCTCAGGTGTGAAGTAAAAGAATAATCAGAGAGTACATTCTCCTAGAGTATGTGTGGACAAATGTGATTACGACTGAATATTCCAAATATGGCTGACTACTCATGACACAGGAGATGTTTTGATGAATATATATAGACAAGACTGAAGAAGCCAGAATTACAATAAGCATGTAAAGAAACTCTTTGCTCCTAATTCCTACACCTTACCTACTATATTCCCACATGATTTCTTTCCTTCTCTTTCTGGGCTTTTGATTCTCTCCTATTTGTTTACCTTACTTTTACCTGCCCTCTCTGGATGTTTTCTAACCTCACACTTTGGCAACTGTAACATCTTTCCCATAAAAGCATGATGGACGAACAACATAGCAGTGTTCAGTACCCATTTTTCTCAATTCTTCCTTATTTTCTACCTTCAGGAAACTTCAGTTTCTTCTTTACTGATTCAGTCAATGGATGGAGCAAATTACTCTGTGGAATCTGAATTTGTATTGATTGGACTTTCAAATTCACAGGAGATACATCTTTTTCTCTTCTGGTTCTTCTCAGTGTTCTATATGGGAATTATCCTGGGAAATCTCTTCATTGTGTTCACAGTAATTAGTGACTCTCACTTACATTCCCCCGTGTACTTCCTACTGGCCAACCTTTCTCTTCTTGATCTAGATCTTTCTTCTACCACAGTGCCCAAAATGATCTCTGATATTTTCACTTTCTGAAACACCATATCTTTCCCAAAATACCTGATACAGATATTTTTTATTCATGTCATGGGTGGACTAGAGATAGTGCCGCTCATTGCCATGGCATATAACAGGCACATTGCAATCTGTAAGCCTCTCCACTATCTAACCATCACGAGCCCCAAAATGTGTATTTCCTTTGTAATGGCTGCCTGGATAGTGGGAATAATCCATGCTATACCTCGGTTTGTTTCTATCATAAACTTGCCCTTTTGAGGCTCTAATAAAGTAGATAGCTTTTTACTATGATTTTCCTCAGGTCATGAACCATGCTTGTGTACACACTTACAGGCTAGAGTTTATAATCATTGCCAACAGTGGGTTTATATCCATGGTTATACCTTATATCTTCATTTTGATCACTGTCTGGAAACATTCTTCAGGGGACTCATCCAAAGCATTTCTCACGTTATCAGCTCAGATCACTGTAGTGACTTTTTTTTCACATAATTTATTTTTTGTATCTTTAATCTACAATTACAGGTGCAATATTATGGTTATTAAACTACCCCCTTGATTACGTCCCCCCTCACCAACCCCATTACAGTCACTGTCCACCAGTGTAGTGAGATGCTATAGAATCATTACTTGTCTTCTTTGAGTTGTTCAGCCCTCCCCGCGCCCCCCAACAATATGTCTGCTAATCGTACTGCCCTTTGTCCCCCTTGTCCCTCCCTTCCCACCCATCCTCCTCAGTTCCTTTCCCTTTGGTAACAATTAGTCCGTTCTTGGGTTCTGTAAGTTTGCTGCTGTGTTTTCTTCAGTTTTTGTCTTTGTTCTTATACTCCACATATGAGTGAGATCATTTGATATTTGTCTTTTTCTGCTTGGCTTATTTCACTGAGCATAATACCCTCTAGCTCCATCCATGTTGTTGCAAATGGTAGGATTTGTTTTCTTCTTATGTCTGAAAAATATTCCACTGTGTATATGTACCACATCTTCTTTATCCATTCATCTACTGATGGACACTTACGTTCTTCCATTTCTTGGCTATTGTAAATAGTGCTGCAATAAACATAGGGGTGCATATGTCTTTTTCAAATGGGGCTGCTGCATTCTTAGAGTAAATTTCTAGGAGTGGGATTCCTGGGTCAGATGGTGTAAGAGAAGAATCTTTTGTTTAAAAATATCTGGAAAGGCTTGAGTTAAGGCTCAAACCCTGCTTGTATACTGGCATGACCTAAGACTCCCTTTCTCTTTCTGGGCACCTGGCCAGTGCTCTCAAGGAGAACGGAGAAGTGTTTATTTAAGATAAGACGTGTAGCCCTCTTTGCACCCGATATCTTTGTCCAGGATCCGGGTGCAAAGGAGGCTAGTCACACGGGAATAAGACAACATGCCGAATGTATTGGCAGAGAGCCACCTTTGTGTGAAACAGCCTTAAAAACGCCATCCAGGGAAGTCGGGTGAGATCTTGGGACGGAGTAGAAAACGACCCATGTTACATTGATGATGATTCCCTTTCTCAATGCCTTGGTGATGATAAAATCAG
>JAQQAC010003584.1:23238373-23360601 GCA_029783875.1 Phataginus tricuspis | reverse complement strand
GTCCCCTTAATAGAAAGGGGACTTCCCTGCTTTTCTATTCTGTTTTTTCTATATTTGTAACTCCTCTCACTCCTTAATAAATTTACTTTCACTTTCTACTACGGCTCGTGGACGTTCTTTCAGCGGATCGAACCAGATAAATTAAGACTGTGCACAGTTTAGCAATAATTTTTGTTTGCTAAGACAGATGGTATTTCTATTTCCAGTTTTTTGAGGAACCTCCATACTGCTTTCCACAATTGTTGAACTAATTTGCATTCCCACCAGCAGTGTAGGAGGGTTCCCTTTTCTCCACATCCTCGCCAACATTTGTTGTTGTTTGTGTTTTGGATGTTGGCCATCCTCACTGGTGTGAGATGATATCTCATTGTGGATTTAATCTGCATTTCTCTGATGATTAGTGATGTGGAGCATCTTTTCATGTGCCTGTTGGCCATCTGAGTTTCTTCTTTGGAGAAGTGTCTATTCATGTCCTCTGCCCATGTCTTAATTTAATTATTTGCTTTCTGTTTGTTGAGGTACGTGAGTTCTTTATATATTTTGGATGTCAACCCCTTATCGGAAACGTCATTTCTGAATATATTCCCCCATACTGTAGGATGTGTTTTTGTTCTACTGGTGGTGTACTTTGCTGTAAAGAAGCTTTTCAGCTTGATATACTCCCATTTTTTCATTTTTGCTTTTGTTTCCCTTGCCCTGGGAGATATGTTCATGAAGAAGTCGTTCATGTTTATGTCCAAGAGATTTTTGACTATGTTTTTTTCTAAGAGTTTTATGGTCTCATGACTTACATTCACGTCTTTGATCCACCTGGAGTTTACCTTTGTGTATGGGGTTAGACAGTAGTCCAGTTTCATTCTCTTACATGTAGCTGACCAGTTTTTCCAACACCAGCTGCTGAAGAGGCTGTCATCTCCCATTGTATATCCAAGGCTCCTTTATCATATATTAATTGACTTTATATGTTTGGGTTAAAGTTTGGGGTTTCTATTCTGTTCCACTGGTCTGTGGGCCTGTTTTTGTGCCAATACCAAATTGTCTTCATTACTGTGGCTTTGTAATAGAGCTTGAGGTCGGGGAGCGTAAGTCCTCCTGTTTTTTCCTCCTTCTCAGGGTTGCTTTGACTATTCAGAGTCTTTTGTGGTTCCATATGAATTTTAGAATTATTTGTTCCTGTTAATTGAAGAAAGCTGTTGGTATTTTAATAGGGATTGCATTGAATCTGTAGATTGCTATAGGTAGTATAGCCATTTTGACAATATTTATTCTTCCTAGCCAAGAGCATGGTATGAATTTCCATTTGTTAGTGTCTCTTTAATTTCTCTAAGGAGTGTCTTGTAGTTTTCAGGGTATGTCTTTCACTTCCTTCGTTAGGTTTATTCCTAGGTATTTTATTCTTTTTGATGCAATTGTGAATGGAATTGTTTTTCTGATTTCTCTTTCTGTTAGTTCATCGTTAGTGTATAGGAAAGCAAGATTTCTGTGTGTTACTTTTGTAGCTGGCAACGTTGCTGAATTCAGATATTAGTTCTAGTAGTTTTGGAGTGGAGTCTTTAGGGTTTTTTATGTACAGTATCATGTCATCTGCAAATCCTGACAATTTGACTTCTTCTTTACCAATCTGGATGCCTTGTGAGTCTTTGTTTTGTCTGATTGCCATGACTAGGACCTCCAGTACTATGTGGAGTAACAGTGGAGAGAGTGGGCATCCCTGTCTTGTTCCCAATCTTAGATGAAAAGCTTTCAGCCTCTTGCTGTTAAGTATGATGTTAGCTGTGGATTTGTCATATATAGCCTTTATGATGTTGAGGTACTTGCCCTCTATACCAATTTTGTTGAGAGTATTAATCATGAATGGATGCCGAATTTTGTCAAATGCTTTTCAGCATCTATGGAGATGATCATGTGGGTTTTGTTCTTCTTTTTGTTGATGTGGTGGATGATGTTGATGGATTTTCAAATGTTGTACCATCCTTGCATCCCTGGGATGAATCCCACTTGATCATGGTGTATCACCCTCTTGATGTATTTTTGAATTCGGTTTGCTAATATTTTGTTGAGTATTTTTGCATCTACGTTCATCAGGGATATTGGTCTGTAATTTTCCTTTTTAGTGAGGTTTGCCCGGTTTTGGTATTAGAGTGATGCTGGCTTCATAGAATGAGTTTGGAAGTATTCTCTCCTCTTCTATTTTTTGGAAAACTTTAAGGAGAAAGGGTTTTATTTCTTCTCTATATGTCTGGTAGAATTCAGAGGTGAATCCATCTGGTCCGGGGTTTTGTTCTTGAGTAGCTTTTTGATTACCAATTCAATTTCATTGCTGGTGATTGGTCTGTTTAGTTTTTCTATTTCTTGTTTGGTCAGAGTCAGAAGGTTGTATTTTTCTAAGAAGTCGTCCATTTCTTCTAGGTTTTCAGGCTTGTTAGCATATAGATTCTCATAATATTCTCTTATAATTCTTTGTATTTCTGTGGGGTCCGTCGTTATTTTTCCTTTCCCATTTCTGATTCTGTTTATGTGTGTAGATTCTCTTTTTCTCTTAATGAGTCTGGCTAGGGGTTTATCTATTTTGTTTATTTTTTCAAAGAACCAGCTCTTGGTTTCATTGATTTTTTTTTCTATGGTTTTATTCTTCTCAATTTTATTTATTTCTTCTCTGATCTTTATTATGTCCCTCCTTCTGGTGACTTTGGGCCTCATTTGTTCTTCTTTTTCCAATTTCAGTAATTGTGTCTTTAGACAATTCATTTGGGAATGTTCTTCCTTCTTTAAATAGGCCTGGATTGCAATATACTTCCCTCTTAGAACTGCCTTTGCTGAGTCCCACAGAATTGTGGCTTTGTGTTGTTGTTGTCATTAGTCTCCATATATTCTTTGATTTCTGTTTTCATCCGGTCGTTAACCCATTGATTCATTAGGAGAATGTTGTTAAGTCTCCATGTATTTGTGAGCCTTTTTGTTTTCTTTCTAAAATTTATTTCTAGTTTTACACCTTTGTTATCTGAGAAGTTCCTTGGTAGAATTTCAATCTTTTTTAATTTACTGAAGTTCTTTTTGTGGCCTAGTATGTGGTCTATTCTGGAAAATGTTCCATGTGCACTTGAGAAGAATGGGTATCCTGTTGCTTTTGGGTGTATAGTTATGTAGATGTCTCTTAGGTCCATTTGTTCTAGTGTGTTCTTCAGTGTCTCTGTGTCTTTACTTACGTTCTGTCTGATTAATCTGTCCTTTGGAGTGAGGTGTGTGTGGAAGTCTCCTAAAATGACTGCATTGCTTTCTATTTCCTCCTTTAATTCTGTTAGTATTTTTTTCACAAATGCCAGCGCCCCTGTGTGGGGTGCAAATATATTTTAAATGGTTGTGTCCTCTTTTTGGACTGACACCTTTATCATTATGTAATGTCCATCTTTATCTCTTGGTACTTTCTTCGTTTTGAACTCTATTTTGTCTGATACAAGTACTGCAACACCTGATTTTTTCTTTTTGTTGTTTGCATGAAATATCTTTTTCCATTCCTTCACCTTTAGTCTGTGTATATCTTTGGGTTTGAGGTGAGTCTCCTGTAAGCAGCATATAGATGGGTCTTGCTTTTTTATCCATTCAGTAACTCTGTGTCTTTTGATTGGTACATTCAGTCCATTCACATTTAGGGTGATTATTGATAGATATGTACTTATTGCCATTGCTGGCTTTAGATTTTTGGTTATCAAAGGTTCAAGGGTAGCTTCTCTACTATCTAACAGTCTAACTTAACTTTCTTGTTAAGTTATTGTAAACACAGTTTGATGATTCTTTATGTCTCTCCCTTCTTATTCTTTCTCCTCCATTCTTTATATGCTTGGTGTTTTATTCTTTGCCTTTAGTTGGTATTTGGATGGTCTGCTTTCTTTGCTATGATTTTATTTTCTCTGGTGACATCTTTTTAGCCTTAGGAGTGCTTCCATCTAGAGCAGTCCCTTTAAGATATCCTGAAGAGGTGGTTTATGGGAGGCAAATTTCCTCTGTTTTCACTTGTCTGGAAATTGTTTATTCCCTCCCTCGAATTTAAATGATAATCGTGCTGGATACAATATTCTTGTTTCGAGGCCCTTCTGTTTCATTACATTAAATATATCGTGCCATTCTCTTCTGACCTGTAAGGTTTCTGTTGAGAAGTCCGATGATAGTCTGATGAATTTTCCTTTGTAGTTAATCTTTTTTCTCTCTCTAGCTGCCTTTAATACTCTGTCCTTATCTTTGATCTTTGCCATTTTAATTATTATGTGTCTTGGTGTTGTCTTCCTTGGGTCCCTTGTGTTGGGAGATCTGTGGGCTTCCATGGTCTGAGAGACTATTTCCTTCCCCAGCTTGGGGAAGTTTTCAGCAATTATTCTTCAAACACACTTTCTATCCCTTTTTCTCTCTCTTCTTCCTCTGGTATTCCTATAATGTGAATATTGTTCTGTTTGGATTGGTCACACAGTTCTCTTAAAATTCTTTCATTCCTAGAGATCCTTTTATCTGTCTCTGCCTCAGCTTCTCTATATTCCTGTTCTCTGATTTCTATTCCATTAACAATCTCTTGCATCTTGTCCAGTCTGCTGCTAAGGTTGTCGATCGCTTGTCTCATCTCTGCATTGTCTTTCCTAACTTCTCTTACTTCCTCCCTTAGCTTCTGCATATTTCTCTGTAGATCCATCAGTATGCTTATGGCTTTTATTCTGAATTCTTTTTCAGGAATATTTTGCATGCCCATCCCTTCTGACTCCCTCTCTGGGGTAGTCTGGTCTGTTGTTTTGTTTGTACCACATTTCTCTGTCTTTTCATGGTGATAGAAGTGGTCAGAAAAAGAAAAAAAAAGAAAGGGAAAATAGAGAAGAAAAAAATAAACACCTGCCAGGTGTAGTTTCTGTTAGGATCCTGTAGGTGGCGCTGCTGCTCCACTATCCGCCACCACGCAGCTCCACCAGGCCCTTTGTGACTCTGGCTGGGGAGGGAACGAATGGGAGGCTGCTGATTTCTGTGGGAAGTCTCTGTGCGACTGCTTTTCCCAGCCACAGTCCAACGGGACCAAAATTCCCAGGACTCCCAGTCTGCTTGGCTGAGTGTGCTGGGACCATCCTGCTCCTCCGTTGGGCCCCTGTCTCTTTAAGACCGCTAAAAAAGCATGCTCTTTTCTTTTGTCCTGGGGAACCGGCTGGGTGGACCTGCCATCTTGGAATCTGCACCCTGTCTCTCCAATCTCTGATACAACACGCGAAGTGTGTCAGTGCTCCCGGTGCAGATCACCAGGACTGGTTATTCAGTGGGCCTGTGCTTCCACTCTCTCCTGGCTCTGAATCCTCTCCTCCTGCTGGTACACTGGGGTGGGGGAGTGCTCAGGTCCCGCCGGTTCATGGCTCCATACCTTACCTGCCTCGCAGGGTTCCGAGTCCTCTCAGGTGTAGCTGCAGGCTGCTGTCATCATGTATCTTCTGATCTCTCTTTTACGAATAGTTGCATTGCTGTATTTTCATAAATATATTTGGTTTTGAGAGATTTCCACCGCCCTGCTCAGCCACCATCTTACCGGAAGTCCCCCCCAGTGAGTTTATTTTTTATGCCGTGCATGTTTCTCTTATGTGTGGCCTTTCCCTACAACATCACTGAATAATTATTTGTTCATTGTTGACCTTGCCATCACCCCTGTCTTGAATCCTGCCACCTATACACTAAGAAACAAAGACATGAGAGTAGCCGTGAGAAGCCTGGGCAAATGGGTTATGGGTTCTAGTGGGATCTCATAATGAATAGAGCAGATCAAGGATGCAAGAGGCTCCAGACTCACTGAGAACTCCCAGAGTCACATGACTGTCATCATTACCACAGTAAAAACTACTCTTTGAGGAAATTGTTCAAGATATGTGTACCAAACTGATTTTGCCAACAACCAAAAATAAATTGACTTCATCTACTTCTAGTGAAAAGAAAGATAAGAATAGAAAACTGAGCTGACTTCCAGGAATAAATTTAATATCCAAATACCATTTTCTGGGATTTTCTAGTTGTATTTAACTCTTAATTATAAATAAATACCTCAAAAATTGATAAATACATCTCATACTAAGCTTATGGATTCAACGATAAAATATGTTTGGATAAATCATAAATCAATAAAGTATACATTTTATTTCTATTTTAATTTTAGTTTAACATAGAATAAGAAGAAAATCAAGTATGCATTATTTTTCTGTTAAGCCTGAAGGTGGGCTTGAGTCTTGTCAGTTTAGGATGCAATTTCAGTTTTGTGTTGAAATTTGAGTGACTGCAGGTAGAGAGAGAATTTCTTTAACACTATCAATACTTATAAACACAAACCAGAGATTTTTGCACTTTGTTCTATCTATTATTCTAAAATGAAGGCGTTCCATTATTCATATATTTATTCTATAAATTTCTAGTTTATTCTCCCCCAAAAAACCTCATATAAATAATAGTTATCCACAGGAAAATAGTCCCCTCCCCCAAGGATGTGTATAGAGGTCCTGGTTTCCTTCAATATGGTTTCTGGTCAAGCAAAAGATTCCTCAAGAGTTTATGTATCTGTGTTTGACAGTCTTAGAGAAATGTAAAGCCTAAAATGGTGAAGTATATTCAATTTGACTGAGGATCTCTATATTTGGAATAAAAGCTTTACTGAAGGTACACATTACATTTTCATGCATTTGTTTTTATTGCTTTGTAAATAAAATCTTCTCATTAAAAGAAACTAATGCTATTTTGTTTTGTCCTGTGTTTCTCTAGGTACATTGTCAATAACTTCTCTGGTTTCTTCTGTGTAAATAAATCAATAATATTTCTTTTAATGCTTTCTTATTCATCTGAATGAGAATTTCTTCTTCCCTTAATCATGGTTAACCACTTCCTCCTTCAAATACTTTACTGGGCTTCTGAAACACTACAGCTTTCTGGTTTTCCCCCTACCTTTTGGGGAATTCCTTCCCAGGACCACTTTGCTGAGTCACTTTCATCCTTTCCACTATCAAAAGTAGCATTCCTCAGAATTACACTTTTGGCCTATATTCACTCTATGTCCTGTCCCTAGGTAGCATCCATTCCCATGGTTTTAATTACCATCTCTAGATTTTAGCTATGGGCTCTCAAAGCTAGGGTACTAATTCTTGGATTCCTAATTCATAAATCTTATTTGATGTTTCACAGCATCTCCCAATCAGTAAGTCTAAAACTAAACTAATCACCTCCTCAAACCTGCTCTTCTTTCAGGATCCCTAGTCACAATAAATGGCACCAATATTTACCTAACTTCTCAACTCAAAATCTGGGCGTAGTAATGGACTCCTCCCTTACTGATCTCAATATTTGATAAATCAGTAAATCCTATTAATTCCACCTTCTAGACACTTCTTAAATATATTCCCCTTATTTTCATGTACAATGTCACCATTCTTGTCTAAGGCTTCACATGTCATTTTTGGAATAGAATATTAAGTTACCTATGTGGTTTTCCCACTTCAAATCTTGTTTGCCTTAATTCACATTATCTACCATTTAGTAAGATTTTTAAAAAATCTTACCAGACAGATTTTTTAAAGTATAAATCTAAGCCAGGAGATTTTTTTTGCTTAAGACCCTCCATATACTTGCTACTGCCCTTAAATTGAAATATTAAATCCTTTTCAAGGTTTACCAGGCCATCCAAGACCTGGCTGCCTTCCCCTCTCCAGCCTCAGAGGACATGCTCTCTCCCTGCAATTCCAGAGCCAATTTGGTTTCTTTGCTTCCCTGAGAACTTCAACTCTCTCATCTCTGAGGCATTGCAATAGTTTATCATTCTCTCTGAAGCATCTGCCCTTCATGCTTTGGCTATAACATCTATTCATTCTTCATATCTCAGTTTCAGCATGATTTAATCAGGGTATACTTCCCAGAATCTGGGCCCAGGAGAGCCCCTTCCACTGTACATTACTGGGGCACTCCCTATTACCATTTTTGTCACATTAATCACCCTCATAATTTCTTATTCAGTGTATGTCTTCCTCATTACGTTTTAAGTTCCATGTGAGGAGGGGCTATGTGCATAATGTGTACTGCTAAATATCAGTAACAACAGTATAGAAAATTATCAATAGATATCATTAAATAAATGAACACCCACCAAAGAGTAAAACAATTTACTGAATAGTGTCTGGGCTTTCTCTTTATATTCATTCAAAGTTAAGTAGGAATAAAGGACTTCCTTTCCTTTTCTTTCTCTTTTCCCTTCTCACTTAATTTTCTATGCCCTATCTACTCAGTTCTATGCAGTGAAATCTACCGATGACTTCTTTTCGCAGGTTTAAGCCAATTCAAATCTTGAGCCAGTCTCAGCTGGGCCAGCCTATAAATCATTGGTCTCAGCTCTCTCTGATACTCCCAAGTCTCATAAACTCTGCCTTAACAACTCCTGCTCCATATTGGCCCAGCAGCCTTCTCTACTACAGAGGAAATCCATAATCCATGCTCCAGGAGATAGCCCTCAAATCACAGAACCTTCTGTGCCTGGCCAACCACTCTCTAGGACTATATTTCTGCCTAGATTCTCCCTCATTCATCTGACTATGATGCTCCCACTTACAACAAAAGCGTATCAGGACAAGAGCACATTGACATTGTAGAATGATTCTGGGGCCTCTATACTGTACACTGCATTGCAGAAGATACCCCCGGGGAGAGAGGCAGGCAAAAGAAGAAATTTTCTTCTAATCTTAGAGTAGATTTTTTAAGCAACTAAATTGTTTCATTTTATCTTATATATATAAAACAATTCAAGTTCCTAACCATGCATACCTGTTTTTTAAGTATTTCTGCCCACATTTTTCTCCAGTTTTTATCCTTGCTTATAAATTTTTGGAGTGTCAGTATTTTTCAAAATTTTTCAGACCACATATTATTCTGCAACTATTCTGGAGAGTTGATGTTCTCCTGTTTATGAACAAGAGAAAATAAAATACAGCACTAAACAAATACAACTCTAAACAAAGATAGAGCCATGCCACTTAAAGGCCTCCATGACAACCCGGAGATCAGATTCTCTGTATCTGCACATCCAAGATAAAGCCAGGCTTCTCCAGGCAGATACACTGGGTTTGTCTCAATGGTTTGTCATAGATCCTTTGAGTGAGATTCTCCCTCTCAGGTAAACATGCTCCTGTTACAAACAACTCAAAATAACTCCCTATGTTTTTTTAATGTGTGTTTTCTGTTTTCCCAAGATCTCTTTAAAATTTGACCCAATAAAACACAAATTTTACTTGTATCAATTCAATTCAGGAAGTATAAAGGTCAAAAACATTTAAGAAGACCTTCATCCCCAACACTCCAAAGTTTAGAAGCACAGGCAGACATTCACAGCTAAACATTTGCTATAATTAATAACAGGAAAAATGATCAATTAAATCCCCTATTATAAGAATCATTTTGATATATCAGGGATTTTAGTTTATTTCTTCACTTTAGTACTAGGAGGAAAGGTATGTCTGCCTACTCAGGATATATTTTCACACCCTCATCTCAGTTATTGCAAGGAATTCATACCTCCAAGATCATCCACTCTAAACACGGTGAATTTTACAGTGAATTTATTTTATTTAGGTTATTATGTGCAAACCAACACATTACCTCAAAACCTTCCCTCTCTCCCTCCATTTCATCATCAGGCAATTCTTTGTTATTTCTCTCTTGAGAAAACTGATGTGATTTGAAGATTTAGTCCCCAGGAGAAATTAATCATGGGCTGAGTGTTGGTTGTCTGTGGGGCAGCAGTAGGTCCTTCTCCTCTGCAGCTAATTAGCTTCCTTCCCCATCATAAAGAACCTAATATATATATAGCTTTGTCTTGAAGCTTGGGGGGATGATTATCTACAGAAATGAAGAATAAGCTCTCTGAATTTCTTTTCTTCTAAAAAAATGCACATCCTGTGACTGAACAGACAGGTAGGAGAGATGCTGCTAAATTGTGTAGCTGCCCCTGTCATTGTTGCTTCCCTCACTCTATCCCCCTTAACTCCTCTTCAGTTCTGCTCTTCTGTCAAATATTTGTGCCAGAATTGTTCTCCTTTCTGAAATACCTGTGTCCTTTGAATCTACACCATCTCTTATTCTCAAATTTCAATCATTGAATTGCATTATGTATAATTAGTTACACATACACACACCCTTTGGATATTTTCAATTTGTCTTGACGTGAAGATTTTTCAATATTCATGTGTTTGTGAATTTTGTGCTCTTTCCCTTGTTTCAACTTCATTTTCCATTGTGTAAAACAGATACCTGGCCTCAGCCATTTCCATCCTACTTGAGAACCAAATTCTGTTTTAAACCAGAGGAAGGGAATTTCATTCCATGACCTCCAGGTTTCCAGAGCGACTCCCTCTCCTTCAATATTACCCTCCTCCACATTTGAAGGCTCCTGTCAATGCCTAGTCTGAGAAGCTGTGATCAGATTCAAAAAGATTCTGGCCCCACAACAGGGATGATACGGAGTAGCTGGTGGCTGAGTCCTGAAATGGAACTGCTCAAGGTCTGGCCAAGTTGTTTGAAGAAACAGGAAAGGGAATTGGGAAGAGCAATATCCACTGAAAAAATAGTTTTAAAGGAAGGGAAGGCCAATTTATTTAAGTGAAAGGTGAACTGAAGGATGAACAGGGCCTTTCCAATTAGGTTAGAGTTATCCTATCAAATACAGATAATTCTAGTTTTTTTTTCATGACCTTTTTCTACTAAGCATGTGTAGAGCATTACTGAGGAAGACCACTGGACTGGAAAGTAGGCTGACTTCTAGTTCTGGCTCTGTGAATGTGCTGCTGTGAACTCACAAGCTAGCTTGCCACACTGCTGGGTTGTTTCTCTACCTGTAGAATGGAAGAACTGGAGAAGGTAATCTCAAAGTTCTTTCCCACTTCTACAGAAACCTATAATTTTGATAATTGTTTGTGTCTAATATGTACCTGTATCTCCTCTTTAAAGACGTGTCTCCCAGGCCCTGACTGACAAATTTTTCATCTCCAATAGGAGCGATGGCAAACTCTATGGGGACTTGACTTCTGAAGAACTCTTGGGAGCTTTACAAAGTCAAAACTGCTTCTTAAGGCAGAGAGACCAAGTACCTGGTCTTTTTCTAAAAAGAAGCATGCTCAAGTCATCAGGATTTCTTCAACGATACATACTATTCCAGATGTTTATAGCAGAAAGGGTGGGACTTCCTTCATTTATCTAAATACTCACTTTATATATATATGTAATATATAAATTAAGTAAATAAATTATATATAATATATTATATAAAATTAATTAACTTTATATATACATAAAAATTGACATATCACATATATATATATATGTAGCTGAGGTATTATCAGAAAGTACTTCTTGTGGAGAAGGTATTATTAAATTCAATTTCTCTACGTATTTTTAAGGGCTACCAATTTGTTCCTTACATGAACAATTCAGTACCTATTTGTAGAAAATGTATTCAGCAATTATTTATTGAGCCTTTCTTTGTGCCAGCCAGGTGATATAGTATTGAATAAAGCAGAAAGAGTACTTATATCATCAACTTTCATTTTATATTTATTAAATGCTATCAATATTAGAACTAGTGTAAGTAAAATAGAGCTTGGAGGCTAAAGGGATGTTTTGATCAGTTACTTCTTAATTCTTTAGAGATGACTCACCTGTCAGTTAGCTGAACCACCATGTCCAACTACCTACTCCATTTACCAAACCCCACTGCCACATCCATTAGTCATACGCTTAAACTCTTAACTTCATATCAGTGATTATTTTTCTTACAGCTTTACTATTACTTTCTATCCTTCCAGTCAAAACATACCTAAAACAATGGATGAAAACCCAAATAAAGTTCATACTCTTAGTTGTTCATAATTCATCAAGGCTTGTTGGTTTAAACCATAACAAGCAACAAAAGCAAAGATGTTCTTCGTCTTTCTTTGGACTTCTTTCCTGCCTCTTCCTTAGACATGCTACTATTCTTACCCCACCACATTGATTAGATTCATAGTTACACATTTGGTACTATGATTGTCCCATTTTGTAATGATTAAGAATCATAAATATTTTAAATTACACATTATAAATGGAAATTCTGAGTCTTTAGGTTAAGCAACTTATGTAGTGTGGAACTTTCCTGTTAAAAAAAACGTTAACTATCATTCAAACTGCAAAACAAACATCATTTCATCAGCTCTAACCTAATATTAATGGGAATTTCCAAATATGACAAATTAATTCAGAGATCTTAATTGTTTTTGTTAAGATGAAATACCCACTTTCATGATGAGTGTCCTGAAGTATTGAGTTTATATGTTCTGTCTTAGTTTAATAGGGTAAAACACATAATCTTAAGCAGCCAACATGATTCTTCAGCTTCAATTTTATTTCACCAAAGACACTGACTCAGATGGTGAGCTTAGGAAGTCATCAAACACCTTCTCCTCAGCAGAGTAGAGGTTACTGCTTTGAAATCTTCCAGGCATGACTTAGTACTAACTCCAAAATGTTCCCCAGATTCAATTTCCCTCCAAAATCCTTTGTCCCTGTGCCCCTATGGCCTGGATGATTTTAATGTGGATGAGAAGTCCAGGGATAGTAATATGAATGAATTTAAAATAGTAAAACATAGTTCTCAGAGAAAATATTAGAAAGAATATTAAGGAGAACATCTAGATGAGAGAAGGTAGAAGACTGTAAAATCTGAGAGGCAACAAAAATAATAGCTTATTGTGGAAATAGGAAAGGAATGAAACTTACTTGCATCCATCTGCTATACTCAAAGTATTATCTCTTATATCCCATTGCACTTTGTTGGCTCTATTTACTTGACCACTTATTATGTCTCTCTTAATATATCTCACTACAACATTACTAACCTTGCTCACTTGGAACTGGACAGTACCACCAGAACATTTTCCTTATAGTTATTTCATAGTTCCCAGAATTCATTCTAAATAGGTCAAAGAGAGGTAACAGATATTTTGTCAATTAACTGGATGGAATGTCCTAAGAAGTTTCAGCTCCATAATAGTTTTACACCAAGTCTGAGAAGCTTAATAAGGACCTTTACTTATTTAGCTATATTCCCCCCTTAATTATCTCATCTGTGGATGAATTTCTGGCAGTTTGTGAAAACGGCTGATTACATGAGAGAAGCATTAGAGTCCTTTACTTCCTCAGCTGGTTTGTCTTCTGATAATTTTGAGTCAATCCTTTACAAACATTTTTTTTTTTGCTTTTTTTACTGAAGTATAGTTGATAATCTTATATTGGTTTCAAGTATATTCAAACATTCTTAATAAACCATCCCTTCAATCCTCCATGCTGTTTTATCAAAAAAACTAAACATGTGTAATGAAAAATATTTCAAAATCAAGGGGACTGTTTAAGAGCTCTAAAAAACTCAAAATCAACTAGCATTTAAATTTTTGGACTACATAATTTGTTTCCTTTTGCTGCAGTTAATATTATAAAAAATGTTTCTAATGTCATAATAAACTCTTCTATTAACATTTATTTAATACAATATTATATTTGATCATGTACATATACTATAATAAGCTGAAACTTAATGTTTCACATTTAAATTGTTCAGTTTTACCATTATAAGATTTGAATGTTTTTGTGCCAAAATTTTTTCTGTATAAATAGAATTCCACTAGGGTATTAGTGAACCAAATGGCGTGGATTCAAGATTACTGATGCATGATTTCAAAATGTTTTCTTTAATGTTTGAATCCGTCTGTATTTCCTCCAGCAATGTATGAAGGTGCCTATTTCACTGAGACTTTGTCAGATTTTATAATTGTAAAACAGTTTTCTAACTTAATAGAGAAACAATAGTATTACATTTTACCTTGTTTCTTGGAATGTTTAAGGAAGAAAAGTACACATATAGTTACTAGCATCATATATACATATTATTGTATAATGTAAATTATATAATTAATATATAATTTAATAAATATACATATGCATATAAATTAATGTAAATATACACATTAAATGTATATAGAGATATTACTAACATATATATATACACATACATATACATATATGTAGTTTATATCTCTCTTCATGTCATTTGTCCACATATCTATTAAGTCTTGGAGGTTTTATCGAATGGTTTGAAACCTTTTTTGTATTATGAAGACATCAACCTTTGTCTCTCTATATCATTTCAAATTCAAGTATGATTTATGTGTTGATTTCTGGTAGGTTGTTTTTAAGCAAATACAGGAAACAGCCTCCAGAGATGTTTTGACTTATTATGCATTTCTATGCACATTTTTAATTTTTACCTAATTTTATTATTCTTGACTATATCTTTAAAAAGTTGTCTATATTTTATTTTTTAAAACCATACTTATATGTTCAAAGATTTATTTTTTTTGTTTTTAGTTTCTATTTTCTTTCACCTGAATTCCTTTATTTTGTGCATTCTTTCCTAACTTCTTTTTTTTAAGTTGCCTAATTAGTTCATTTATTTAAATAAATAAGAGCATTTAAAGCAATAGATTGCCTCTGAGTGCAGCTTTGGTTATACTACATTAATATTTAAACCTTGGGTTCCCAATATACTGTAATAATTTACTATCAATTGAACAAAAGATTTATCAATAACCAATTTAAAGTATCAACCTGTCACACATGATTTTCAGAGCCTCAAAGTTGCTTCTCCTTTCTTTGCTTTCAGGTCACTTCAGAGTCTTCCCTTCCTTATGATTCAATGCACCAAGCAAATGGCTCTGTTGTAACTGAATTTGTGTTGCTGGGACTTACAAAATCCTTGGGAATGCAGTTTTTCCTTTTTCTTTTCTTCTCTTTATTCTTTGTGGGAATTATCTTGGGAAACCTCTTCATTGTGTTCACAGTAATTTTTAATTCTCACTTACATTCCCCAATGTATATTCTTCTGGCCAACTTATCACTCACTGACCTGGGCCTTTCATCCACCACAATTCCTAGGATGATTGCTGATCTTTTCAGTGATTGTAAAAGCATTTCCTTCCACAATTGCATGATACAAATGTTCTTCATTCATGTCATGGGAGGAGTTGAGATGGTGCTGCTCATAGCCATGGCCTATGACAGGTACACAGCTATCTGCAAACCTCTCCACTATCTCACTATCATGAATCACAAAATGTGCATACTTTTGGTACTAGCTGCTTGGACTACTGGTGTGATTCATGCTGTGTCTCAGTTTGTTTTTGTCATAAATTTACCTTTCTGTGGCCCTAATAACATGGGGAGCTTTTACTGTGACTTTCCTAGGGTTATTAAACTTGCATGCATAGACACTTACAGACTGGAATTTGTGGTCACTGCCAACAGTGGCCTCATATCTATGGGCACTTTCTTTTTCTTAATTGTATCATACGTCTTTATTCTGGTCACTGTCAGAAAACATTCTTCAAAGGATTTATCCAAAGCGTTCTTCACTTTGTCAGCTCACATCACCATAGTGGTTTTGTTTTTTGCTCCATGCATGTTTCTCTATGTGTGGCCTTTCCCTACCAAGTCACTGGATACATTTTTTGCCATTGTGAACTTTGTTGTCACTCCTGTCTTAAATCCTGCCATCTATACTTTAAGAAATAAAGATATGAAAGTAGCAATGAGAAGGCTGAGTGGACAGGTTGTAAGTTCTAGGGAGATAACGGATTTCATTGGTAAGAACACAAGATGAATTTCATGGACCATCAGTTCCCTTGAGAACACCATGAACATTATGGAATGTGGAGAATTTCATTATTGCCTTTAAAACCTGACAAGTCTGCAGAAAAAGAGGTATTAAATCAAAGAATTTCACTATCAGATACAGTTGTATCAATTTTTGTTAATTATAAAAAGTGTTATATGTTTCTATCTAACCTACAAACCTAAATTATACTTATCATTGACCACATTCAATTTTCATATGGTTGTTCTATATCTCTATATAAATATACATAAATACATATATATGATTTAGTTTTATTTATCAGTATGTGCATACTGATAATAAGCATCACTTGAAATCAATAAAAATTTCTTATAGAAATTATGTGGATCCTATGGATAAAATATGAGTTTCTATAAACCATAAGACATTAAAATTGAAGAAGAAACCATTCTCATCCTAATTGTATTTTTTTTTATTTTGGTATCATTAATATACAATTACATGAGCAACATTGTGGTTACTAGATTCCGCCCATTATCAAGTCCCCACCACATATCCCATTACAGTCATTGTCCATCAACGTAGTAAGATGCTATAGAATCACTACTTGTATTCTCTGTGCTATACTGCCTTCCCCGTGCCCCCACTACATTATGTGTGCTGATCATAATGCCCCTTATTCCCCTTCTCCCTCCCTTCCCACCCACCCGCCCCCAGTCCCTTTCCCTTTGACAACTGTTAGTCCATTCTTGGGTTCTGTGAATCTGCTGCTGTTTTGTTCCTTCAGTTTTTCTTTGTTCTTATGCTCCACAGATGAGTGAAATTATTTGGTATTTGTCTTTCTCCACCTGGCTTATTTCACTGAGCATAATACCCTCTAGCTCCATCCATATTGTTGCAAATGGTAGGATTTGTTTTCTTCTTATGACTGAACAATATTCCATTGTGTATATATACCACATCTTCTTTATCCATTCATCTACTGATGGACACTTAGGTTGCTTCCATTTCTTGGCTATTGTAAATAGTGCTGTGATAAACATAGGGGTTCACATGTCTTTTTGAGACTGGGAAACTGCATTCTTAGGGTAAATTCCTAGGAGTGGAATTCCTGGATCATGGTATTTCTATTTTTAACTTTTTGAGGAACCTCCATACTGCTTTCTACAATGGTTGAACTATCCTAATTGTATTTTGAATTAGGTAAATAGGAAGACAACACTATGTTATGAATCCTAAGAATTTTTTTCAGTCTTTGTCAGTGTATTGCGTACAATGTTATTTTAAAACAGACTCTAATAATCTGCATTATGCAAAATCTGACTATGTTCTGTTCTTCTCAACAATAAATTTCTGTTGCATTTGCAGTCTTCCCACAGCATTTCTTGATTCACTCTAAAAAAGTTTCTATAACTGTCAAGGTATTTGAAAGGACCTGTTACCTAAACAAAGGTACCCCACTCAGATGTCAGCTTTTTTAATGTACCTGTCCTTTAGCCAGGGTGCTTAGGACAAACATGAATGACATACTTCAGGTGAAAGTGGGAAAGACTGATGGTCAAGGAGCACAACTGAGAAATCACTTGGATGTACTTCTATGATTGATTTAAGAAACATTAATTGTGATGACATCTCAGTATTAATTTCTGTATGGTAATTAAAGCTGCTCAATAAAATGTTAAATGGTAAGAAGTGAGATTTTCTTTTTATTGGTTAAAGTTTTTTTCCTACATTTTTTCCAAAATTGATCCTCAGTGGTCATCCATCGCCTTTTTAAGAAATCTAAAGCAATTGTTATTTACTGTCTTGTTAACCCTTCCAGATTTTTAATTTCACAATCTTACTTTATTCAATTATTTTATATGATTCTTTATAAATTCACCTATAGATTCAGTGAGGTAGTAAAAATAGCCAAGTGAGCCAAGATATTGTGAAAACAGCTCTTAACTCAAGAAGATTCTGTGTGTTTCCTCAAGGGAAAGCTTGTGAGACTATAAGATTAGTCTCAGTACTTGAAGTTCAGGTTGTTTATTTCCAGATTTCTTCACCTGCCTCTGGCCACTTTCATAAATTGCTCTTAATTAACCAAGTGGTTTACTAAGGAGGAAAATTCATATAGACCTTATTCTCCTAGAAATTCTATGCTTCAAAAGAAAGCGCAAATAAAAGGAAAATCTGCACTCTTCTTTGCTCTGAAAATTGCCGTCGTTTCTTCCAGTTATGAAGGAGGTAGGTGGAGGGATTAAAGTGAAACGTATTGGCAGAACTAAGCAAGTTGTAGCATTTCACTGACAATGACATGCTTCTATGAGTAAGAACCCATTTTGCAGAATTCAACTGCATGTGTATCTTCAAGGAAAATGGAAGGATCCAGTGAAGTCAACTTAAATACTTAGAAGAGTTAATATGCATAATATTAACAAGGATCACCTTGTTGTATTATACAACTTAGTAAGTGTAATGCAAGTGCTTTAAGTGTTGAGTTCTTCTCCCAGATCTTCTGGGCTAACCTGGTCTTTCCTTTCTGTTTGAGGGTCTTCTTTTTCATATTCCTCCAAATCCAGTGTTCTCTTAACCACTTCTTTCCCTCCTTCCTGCATCCCCAGTGATACCTAGTTTTGGACATTTCTTTCACCTAAAGGTGCAAATCATACTCTTAGAGTTGTGGGTTTTTTTTGTGGAGTTTTGATTCAATGAAATCATTTTAAACAGGAAAATTAAGGCCCAGACATTTTGAATGACATACCCATCACTCAGTGAATTTGTGTTAGAACTCCCAAGTCTCGTAACTTCAATCTCAGTGAAACTTATAAAGACATAAGCTGTTTTTCCTTAAAGGGGGGTAAAATATGTTTAAGAAATCATATAACACTCTAATAGTTGAAATTTAAGCTTAATCTAGTACATGGGGAAGAATTTTCTTGTTCAGTTGTAGCTGGCTCTTCATGATGACTACAATCAATATGTAAGATTGTGGAGAACTTCTTCAACAAACGTAAAGTTAATGTTTAAATTAACTCTGAATCAACATAATTTTTCAAAAACTTCTTGAGTAATTTTTGAAGTCAGACATGACCTTTGAAAGGATTAAGGTGGTGAAGAGTGTCTGTACTGAGAAACCTATATTATCACTCACTCCTCAGTAGCATATACTCAAGAAAGGAGATGTCGTAACTAAATAAGCAAGAAATTCCTTTTCCTGAAGAATAACATGTCTGAATTCTTATTTGTTACCATGATAGAAAATCTTTTCACTGCAAATGAGAATCCTTTGGCCATCCACCATCCTTGGTATATTCCTAAGGAGATACAGGTGCAGATTTGTGCTTCTCTCCCAGTGAAACGAAATGGATTAACATCAGCAAATATCTAAGGCCAATTCTAAATTGCATACCTTAATTCTAAAGAAACATCCCAATAAATCATGTTGTAAATGATCTTACAATGGGAATGCCATCATCCTTATTGTCAGTGATTTGTATAATTATACTTTTAATGTGCTAATCAGAAGGGAATTAAAATGAGTATTTATGACCTTGTTTTACATTAGACTTCTCTCTATACTTGCAAATAAAATTAGAATTCCTGTAATTTTATAGGATTTTTAAAATAGTAAGTGGAGCTTAGTGGATAGAGATAAGGAATAGGATTCAGTATAATAAGGAGAAAAGTATAATTTCCAAGGGCTATGGATGGATTAACTGTAATTAAGGAAGTAGTGAAGAAAAAAAATGCTTCTCCCCCAAGAAAGTTGGTAAGAGTAGCCCTCTATCCCTTCATGTCCCCTGGGACCCATCAATTTCTACTCCTCTCATTTACATCTTGCTTTTCCATTAACTCCTACACTTCACTCTACAGGTATGCTCAGGGCCATGCTTCTTCTCCAGGCTACCTGTCCATTCTCTACTTCCCATACGGCAAAACTTCTTGAAAGAGTACTTATTTTCTCTCCCCAGTACACAAGTGAAGTGGCTTTCTCAACTTAATGTCCAACACTCACTTTTCAGGCTCTCACCTAGCAAGTTACAAGGATGTCCCAACAATACCTCTACATACCTAGACAGCTATTATTATCCTTTACCTCCTTCCAAACTTACTCCTGCTCCTGAGAGTGAGCTGTATATTACATATTGCTATATTAGTACTTACTATAATTATTTTCAAAAGTAAGCCATCACAATGCTCACAATTACTCAGAATAAAGACACTGGCATCATCTTTTTTTATCTCCTGCATCCTGGTAACAAATGTTCTATTTTTACTGCCTTAATAGATACCATCCATTGACTACTACTTGTTGTAAATGTATTAAACAATTGCTCATAATTCTTCAGTAGTTCTTCATTGTCTTTATAATCAAACACAAATACCTTAGGAAATATTATAAAATTCTTTTTCAATTTTATCTTATTTAAACCCCTTCACATTTTCAATCATGCAAATTTTTTTTACATTTTCCTCACATTTTTTATTCCACTCTGAATACCCTTTCTTTTGCCTTCTTTCTCATTTTTTTAAATCTTATTTTCTGATACTTTATTTTTCTTCTGCTTTTCATCTTTAGTTTTATTTTGGCTTATATTTTTTCTTCTAAGCATTTTAATACCACCAAATGATAAGTATAAATTCCACCCTCTGTAAGGCCTTATAACTCCTAGGTTTGCTTTTAGAATCCTCAAAAATTTAAACTGCCTCTAAGACTGAATCTCTACATCTGTCTTAGCTTCTATGCTTCTATGCTTCTATACAAATTTCTGAGAGACTGTAAAAATTATTTTGGAATTGTGTCCTCATTCCCATAGAGTATTAATTAGACTGGTGGGGATTTTAAGAACTTTGATCCAAGGTATTCACTTTAAAGAAGGAAAGACAGAGGGATACAGGGACTGAGATGCAATCGTCTTTTTATGATTGTCACTTCTAGAATGCAATTAAAAATGAAATCATTATTGAGAAGCCATGGTTTCCCTATGAATCAGAAAGTGATAAATCTCACCATTAATATTTATCTAAATCTATTGTGCACTAATTTTAAAAGCTATGCAAAACATTTCATATTTACTGTCATTTGAAATTCACAAACATCAGAAATGAATATAATTAGTATCCACATTTACAAAAATGGTAAAATAAGTCTTAAACTAGATGAATCCAAGGTCCACAGACTACATACAAAACCCATACACTTACCTAGCTCACCTAGCAAACTGCCTCACCTAGCAAAACTGTGAATGAGAATTTGTCTTACTTTGATAGAAAGTTTCCAACTATATACAACACTATTGTGATAGACTACTAAATTACCAAAAATACCTTTTGAAAATGCATCTGATGAAAAGCCTTTGTAAATAGGAATATCATACAATATTGTATAAATTTAAGAGTAAAGATATTGATTACAGAATATAAACTGTTTTGAAGTTCAGAGGAAAAGGAGATCAATGTAGGATGATGGTATAGACTTAAGCTGGCAGAGAGGGTAGCACTAACATAGGCATCTTATTAGGAATAAGCTTAGCATAAGTGCAAACACTGAGAAGAAATGGATAACTGGACTATAAGGCATAGCCAAGGGAGGAATGTGGAATAATATGGGGAGCTTAGTTTTTGTGCATTTTAAAAGGCTTTATGCAATAAACCACAGTGAGTCATATATGGGTGAGTGGCACAGTACAAAATTAGGCTTTGAACTTGAATATAATCAATCTGACTTCCTCACTCTCTTCTCCAAGGCAACTACAGAGGCTATTTCCTGGAATGAATCACTAAGTGAAACCAATCACTCCATGGTGACTGAGTTCATTTTTCTGGGACTCTCCAATTCTCCAGAACTCCAGATTTTCCTATTTGTGTTCTTTTTTGTATTTTATCTAGGAATTGTGTTTGGAAATCTTCTTATTGTCATCACCGTGGCTTCTGACTCCCATCTTCACTCCCCTATGTACTTCTTGCTGGCCAACCTCTCGCTCATTGATCTGTGTCTGTCTTCAGTCACAGCACCCAAGATGATTGCTGACTTTTTCAGGAAACGCAAAGTCATCTCTTTCAAGGGCTGCCTTGCTCAGATATTTCTCCTCCACTTATTTGGTGGGAGTGAGTTGGTGATCCTTACAGCCATGGCCTTTGACAGATATGCAGCAATATGTAAACCCCTTCAGTACTCTACAATCATGTGTAGCAATGTATGCATTGGCATCATGACTGCTGCATGGGGAACTGGCTTCCTCCACTCAGTGAGCCAGCTGGCCTTTGCGGTGAACTTACCTTTCTGTGGTCCCAACGAAGTTGACAGCTTCTACTGTGACCTCCCCAGGGTCATCAAACTTGCCTGTACAGACACCTACAGGTTGGATATCATGGTCATTGCTAACAGCGGTGTGCTCACTGTGTGTTCTTTTGTCCTTCTAATCATCTCCTATACTATCATTCTAGTTACCATCCAGCATCGCCCTTCAGACAGGTCATCCAAGGCTCTGTCCACTTTGACTGCTCACATCACTGTTGTTCTTTTGTTCTTTGGACCATGTATCTTTATTTATGCCTGGCCATTCCCCATCAAGTCATTAGATAAATTCCTTGCTGTGTTTTATTCTGTGGTCACTCCTCTCTTGAACCCAATTATATATACACTGAGGAACAAAGACATGAAGACTGCAATGAGACGGCTGAGAAAATGGGACGCAAATTCTTGGGTAAAGTCTTAGATCTCCTATAGCTGTGAGACTAACCTGAGATAATGACATAGTACATAGTAAAGTGAGTAAGTTACTTCATAAAGCTCGTGAAAATTGTAACTTTCACATACACTGCCTTAATTTGTCCTTTCATAATCTTCCACATTATATTTTGGATAGAGATGCAAAGTTATTATCGTGCTTTGATATTATTATCTTATTTTCAGAACAATGAAAGGCATAAGTAGCTTAGTATTTATACATTCCTGGGCTTTACTGAGTGGTTCTGAGTGTAACTGAGGGAAAGATAGACACTAGCCTGGTTTATAATTTTCTTTTAATTTTTATTTGGTTCATTTTCCCTAAAAACATCAAGGAAGCAACTGCCATACACCTAACTCAAAACATGTTTAGTGACACAGTTATTTATAAGTCCACTTTTAGGAGGTTTAAAAAGGAAACTCCTCCCATTATAACATTTTATACTTCATCTCCTCTCACTCTAACAACCCATAATCCATTAGCGCATTATCAGGAGTGACAGGAAGAGTGTGTCTACCAACATGAAATTTGCCTGGCAGGCAGCTGACATCCTACGGAATACGACAACAGCTCATAAGCAGTAAAAAGTACTTAAAGAGATCCACGTCGCTCAGCATGTTTGAACAAAGTGTAACTTTTGGATCCATCCATTTCATTTGCCATGGTTAGCTTGTGATAGCAGACTTTGAATTCGAAAAAGACATGGGTTCAGCTCTACTTACTGCTTACTAATCATAACTTTGGGCACATTGTTTAATTTTTCTAAACTTTGGTTTCCACATGTGTGAAAGGAAGATAACAATACTTAAAGATATGGCTATTATAACGGATACTGAGACAATAGGTATAAATCAGACAAATAAAACATTTTGTTGCATATTTTCAGAAATCAATCAATATTAGGTACTATTTATCATTATTATATAAGTCCTATTTATCAACAAGCCAAACGTTCTCTACCTTTATTTTATCCTAACATACTTGAGGAACATGATCCATTCCAATTTTAACAGAAGCTCACTTGGAGCCTGTATTTGTAAGTGGAGGTGTGTATATTTACACACAAATGTGTACTCACACATGTACACTCTACCATCCTAGAAAGGCATGCAAAAATTCAAGATAGAAGTAGAAATATAAGTTGCAAAAAACTTGGTAAATGATTCTGATAAACAGAGCCTCTCTTCTGTGAGAATTGCTGAACCAGGCTAAAATTGAAAATCAAATATTCTTAAGGAAAAAAGTAATGTAGTTTTTCAAAGTGTGGCTTGAAATAGTAAATGAAAGTCAGATGATAAAAGGGTTAAAATTATGTCTATCCCCAGGAAACAGAAGAGAAACTCTTACAGGTACATTAAAAACGCATAAGGAAATTAGTATATGACAATCACAGTATCTCAAATCAGTGGAGAAAGGCAGGACCTATTGCTGTGATAGTGGAAAAACTGAATATATCTATTGGGTCTATTCTACTTGCCATATGCCAGGGTAATTTGTAAATGAATTCAAGCACAAGTCTTTTTTAAAAACTATACAAACATTAAAGGAAAACATGAGTTAATGGCTTTATAATCCATGAATATAATATTGATAATATTGACTACATAATATTAATGTTTTAAATGCATGCTAAAACTATGAGAAAGGTAAAAAAAAAAGATAAATGCGATACTAGGAGAAAGTATTTACAACTCACACCACAAAGAATAATAGCTATAATATGTAAAGGACTTCTAAAAAGTACCAACAAACAGAAAAATGGGTAAAATATATGAATTTACAGTTGATAGTATATGGAGATATAAATGACGTTTAAATACACGAAAAATGTTCAAGCTCATACTAAAATATACGCAAAGTAAAACTAAGTTGAAATATCAGTTTTGACCTAAAAGATATGAAATATCTGACTTCAATATTTCATAGTACAACCTGTTGGGGCACTTATGTACCTTGTTGACAAGCATATAAAATGGTATAACCTCTTGGCAAAATCTATGAAAATCACCATGTTACTAACTTTTGACCAAACAATCCTAATTCTATCTGAAGGACACATTTACAAAAATACAAAATAACCAATACTTGTTGCAGCACTGTTTTTAACAGCAAAAGAATGAAAAATACCCAAATGACAATCAGTAAAAATTGCATAAATTAAATTATATACATAAAATTTTCAGCAACTATAAAAATGAGTAAGGAATATCTCCAAATACTGTTCTGAAGAAATCTACAAGATATATGGTAAGTGAAATAGTAGGGTGAACAAGGGTGTCTTTTAGGATGCTAACTTCTGTGTTAAAATAGGGATACATATATTAGATTTACATATGTATGTACAATTTTTAATATATATTTTATAAATACTTACATAAACATATTTTAAGTAGTAAAAATAAATTTTTTATGTTTTCCTATGGAGGGAGGAGGAAACAGGGCAAACAGGGATAAAAGCTGGCTTTTCTAAGTATGTCTTACAGTTGTGACTGAAACCATACAAATGCTTTTACATAATTAAAAGTGAAATTAAATCAAGAGAAAAAATATCAATCTCTAAAAATCAAGTTCAAACCAAACAAGTTATTTCATGGTATTCCTGTGTGTATGTGTTAATTGTCTATCATATGGAAATAAGGAGATCCTTTCTAACTGTAACTCAAAATTCTATTTTTGACTCAGTTAATTGTGAGAGTTAATCTTATGTGTCAGCTTGGCTAGGGCACAATACCCACTTATTTGGTCAAACACCAGTCTAGATGTTGCTGTGAAGGTACTTTTTAGATGAGAGTAACATTTAAGCCAATAAACTTTGAGTAAAGCAGAATACCCCTATAATGTAAATTGGTTAATCCAATTAGCTGAAGCTCTTAAAGAACAAAGGACATCTACTGAGGAAGAGAGAATTCTGCCTCCAGACTGCCTTTGGACTCAAGCTCAACATCAACTCTTCTCTGGGTTTCCAGACAGCCAAATTTTGTACCAGGCAGTCTCTGTAACTGTGAGCCAATTCCTTAAAATAAACACACACACACACATTCTACCAGTCAGTTTCTCTGGAGAACCCTGACTAATAAATATATTTATTATACTTGGTCTCCTTTCTATTTTACTGATTTCTTCTCTTGCCTGCAATATTTCTTTCCTTCTGTTTATCCGGATTTAATGTACTTGTCTTTACCCAGCTTCTTAAATGAGAAACTTATATAATTCGGTTTTTTTTATTTTGTATCAACGTATTATTGATATACACTCTTATGCTACACTGTTTTCCCCGTGAACCCCCACACCATGTGTACTAAACATAATACCCCTCAATCCACTTCTCCCACCCTCCCCACCTGCCCTCCCACACCCCTCCCCTTTGATAACCACTAGTCCCTTCTTGGAGTCTCTGAGTCTGCTGCAATTTTGTTCCTTCAGTTTTACTTCATTTTTATACTTCACAAATGAGGGAAATCATTTGGCACTTGTCTTTCTCCAACTGGCTTATTTTACTGAGCATAATATCCTCCAGCTCCGTCTATGTTGCTGCAAATGTTAGGATTTGTTTCTTTCTTATGGCTGAATAGTATTCCATTGTGTATATGTACCACATCTTCTCTATCCATTCATCTACTGAGGGACACTTAGGTGTCTTCCATATCTTAGCTATTGTAAGTAGTGCTGCAATAAAAATAGGGGTGCATATGTCTTTATGAATCTGAGAAATTATATTCTTTGGGTAAATTCCTAGGGGTGGAATTCCCAGGTCAAATGGTATTTCTATTTTAGTTTTTTGAGGAACCTCCATAATGCTTTCCACAACAGTTGAATTATCTTACATTCCCACCAGCAGTGTAGGAGGGCTCCCCTTTCTCTGCATCCTCACCAGCATTTGTTGTTCTTAGTCTTTTCGATGCTGGCCATCTGTACTGCTGTGAGGTGATATCTCATTATGGTTTTAATTTGCATTTCCCTGATGATTAGTGATGTGGAGCACCTTTTCATGTGTCTGTTCGCCATCTGAATTTATTTGAAGATTGTCTCTTCATATCCTCCGCCCATTTTTTAATAGGGTCATTTGTTTTTGGGTGTTGAGGCGTGTGAGTTCTTTATATATTTTGGATGTTAACACCTTATCGGACATGTCATTTACAAATATATTCTCCCATACTGCAGGATGCCTTTTTGTTATGTTGATGGTGTCCTTTGCCATACAGAAACATTTTAGTTTAATGTAGTCCCATGTGTTCAGTTTTGTTTTTGTTTCCCTTGCCTGAGGAGATGCATTCAGGAAGAAGTTGCTCATATGTTAAGACTGCTTGATATGTGAGTCTGCTGCTGTTTTGTTCCTTCAGTTTTTATTTTTCTTTGTTCTTATACTTCACATATGAGTGAGATCATTTGGTACTTGTCTTTTTCGGCCTGGCTTATTTTGCTGAGCATAATACCCTCCAGCTCCATCCATGTTGTTGCAAATGGTAGGATTTGTTTTTTTCTTATAGCTGAGTAATATTCCATTGTGTATATGTACCACATCTTCTTAATCCATTCATCTACTGATGGGCACTTAGGTTGCTTCCATTTCTTGGCTATTGTAAATAGTGCTGCAATAAACATAGGGGTGCATCTGTCTTTTTGAAACTGGGCTGCTGCATTCTTGGGGTAAATTCCTAGGAGTGGGATTCCTGGGTCATATGGTATTTCTATTTTGAGTTTTTTGAGGAACCTCCATACTGCTTTCCACAATGGTTGAACTAATTTGCATTCCCACCAGCAATGTAGGAGGGTTCCCCTCGTCCCCAGGCCACTTACGCTCATTTCATATTCGCTTCATATTCATATTCCAAATTCTGTCTTCCTTGCTCAAATTGCTCAACATCTGCAACCTATCAACTTTTACTTTTCACTAGGAATCTCAAAGTCTATCCCACTTATGTGCAGTTTAGGGGAGAGCCAAAGATTTGGGTGAAATTTACAAACAAAATTTGGGACTATTGTTACTGAGACCCCTCCTTTACTGAATTTTACCCCTTATTTTTCAGCCACTCTGGCAGTCCCAAACTACATCCTCTAATTCTGCAAGCCTTTAAGACTACAATTTTCTCCCTGACCTTCAGCTACTTTATGCTGCATTAATAAGAGATTTCCCTCAGGTAATAAACTGTATAAACTTTCTTTCAAGGGGTGACTTACCAGTTTCTACCTGCTTTGAGTCACGTTTCAGTATCTTCAAATAGTTGCTCTTTATATTTTGTCCAAAATTGATAGTTAATATCTGTGGAGATTTTAATTTAATGCAAGCTACTCTTCCATTACTTGTAGCTAAATTCTCCCAAGATATTTATGTGATACATGTTATACTGGTTAAATGTATGCATTACTATAAATCACTTTACAAACTAATATAAGCTTTTCTTGAGGTAAGTAGTTTCTGCAAAAACCCGCTACTACACTATACACAAAAATTAACTCCGATGGATCACAGACACAATATAGCAACTAAAACTATAAAACACTGAGAAAAAAATAGGAATAAACCTTTATGACCTGGGATTAGGCAAAGCTTCCTTAAATGTGATATCAAAAGTACAAACTACAAATAAATAAATAAAATTGGACTTCATCAAAATCAATGTCTTTTTTGTTTCAAAGGGCACCATCAAGAAAGGAAATAGACAACCTATAGAATGGAAAAATATTTGCTAATCATAGACTGGTAAGGGCCACATATCCAAATATAGAAAGCCTTGCAACTCAAGAAAAAAAAAGACAACTTGATGGTAAAATGTGCAAAACAAAATTAATAGGGCATTTCTCAAAAAAAAAGATATTCAAACCAATAAAGAAATAAAATGTGCTCATCATCATTAGCCATTAGGGAAATGCAAATCAAAACCCCAGTGAGATACCACCTCACATATACACTATGAAGGCTATAATCAAAAAGACAGGTTCTAAAATTACTGGCAAAGATGAGGAGAAAATAGAAACCTCATACAAAGGTGAGAATGCAAAATGGTATACCTGCTTTAGAAAACACTTCCTCAAAATGTCAAACAGGGAGTTATTTTAGCCAACAATACCATTCTTAGGTATATGCTCAAGAGAAATGAAAACAAACTTATACACAGTAGAATTTACTATGAAACCATGAGATTAAAGCAGTGTGGTATAAGGATAGACAATGTGACCACTGAAATAGAATGGAGACCCCTGAAACTGCTCGTATATTTGTGAAAATGTGACAAAGTTCCAATGGCATGTAGAAACAGAAGTAACTGTTTAATAAATGGGGAAAGAAAAACAGTTTTCCATATGGAAAAAAATTAAGTTGGATTTTACCACATACTGTATACCAAAATTAACTAAAGACAATTAAAGGTGTAAATGTCATAAACAAGACTTTATAATTTTCTAATTCTGATTTATCCTCATATAATGGCAGCCACATGAATCTGCCTACAAATATCATCCACAAAAGCTGTAAAATTAAAAGGATTACAAAGAAAACCACACATACTGTGCCTTATCATTGCTAGGATACAGGGACTACCAGAAATTCCAAATTATCTGTGAGTAGAGAATTAAACAATTCCAACTGACGCACTACTGGAATGTCCACCACCATTCCAAGGTACAGATGCAGAGAGAAAGAGGGGAAACTTAAGAGTCCAAGGGAAAGATGCACGAAGTCTGGAGGACATATCTCTCTGAAGGGAATGTCTATCACTAAGGGCTAGAAAGATGGGAGACCAGAATGGCTATTAAACAGCAAAGGATGAGAGGTTATATAAACCCATTTTGAAATCTTTTTAAAAACTCCAAGTTTTGTACTAACCAATTCTTAAACATAATGTACTTTTCTGGTTAAGTTACATAAAAATGTTTTTCTATAAACATACTTCTGTCAGTTTGCCCTAAAATCCTCCTGGACAAAAAGGTCTGGATGAAAATAGGAGATGACTGATATTTTTAGATGCATGAAGTTTTGAATACTAAATGAGACACACCACCACTAACAGAAAAAAAAAACCACAATAATCTTTGTTTTTAGGAACTGTTTCAGAAAGTTTTTCTCTCCTAAAAACAAAACAAAACTGTGTGGCTTTCCTTAGCTTCTGTGCTTCTGTGAGTGCTTTAGATTCAGACTGACTGCTAAGCATATAATCACATCTAACCTGATTTCCTTTCTTAAGGCTGAATAATATTTGATTGTATGTACATACCACATTTTCTTTATCCATTCATCCATCAATGGACATTTAGCTTGTTTCCATATCTTGACTATTATGAATAATGCTGTAATGAACGTTCTATTCCTATGGATAAATACCCAGAAGAGGGACTGCTGTATCATGCAGTAGTCAAATTTTTAATTTTTAAAACTTTCATACTGTTTTCCGTAATAGCTATGACAATTTATGATCCCACCAACAGTGTTAACAGGGTTCCTTTTTCTCCAAATCCTTGTCAACACTGGTTATCTTTTGTTTTCTTTTTTAAAAAAAAGAGTCATTCTACTGGGTGGGTGGTAATATTTCACTGTGGTTTTGACCTGCATTTCTCAGGTAATCAGTGATGTTAAACAGATTTCATATGCCTGCTGACCACTCGTTGGTCTTCCTTGGAGAAATGTCTATTTAGATTGTTTTGCCCATTTTTTAATAAGGTTATTTGGGTTTTTTGCTATTGAGTTATATGAAATCCATCGATATTTTGGATATTAACCCTTTATGAGACATGTGCTATGGAAATATTTTCTCCCATTTTGTAGGGTGCCTTTTCACTCTGTTGAGTGCTACCTTTGTTATGCAGAAGTTTTAGAGTTTTATGTGCTATTGAATTCATTTTGCTAGTACTTTGTTGAGAATTTATGCATCTATGTTCTTTAGGAATATTGGTCTGTAGTTTTCTAGGAGTGAGTGTCCTTAACTGGTTTTGGTATCAGGGTAATACTGGCCTTACAAAATGAGTTTGGGAGTAGGACTTTTTCAATTTTTTGGAAGACTTTAGGAAGGAGTAGCATTAATTCTTTAAATATTAGGTAGAATTCATCAGTGAAACTACCTGGTAATGGAATTTTCTTCATTAGGAAGCTTTTAATTACTGATTCAATTTCCTTACTTGTTATTGCTCTGTTCAGATTTTCTATTTTTTTTCATGTTCAGTCTTGGTAGGTTGTACATTTCTAGGAATTTATTCATTTCTTCTTGGTTGTCCAATTTGTTGACCTACAATTGTTTATAGCAGTCCCTTAAGATTCTATGTTTTTCTGTGGTATTAGTTACGAGGTACCATCTTTCAGTGATAACTTCATTTATTTCAGTCTTCTCTTGCTTTTTTAAAATTATTCTAGCAAAAAGTTTATCCATTTATTATCTTTTCAAAGCACCAACTCTTCATTTTGTTAATTATTTATTTTTCCATTTATTTTTGCTCTAATCTATATTTCCTTCCTTCTGCTAACTTTGGGCTCAGTTTGTTATTTTTCTAGTTCTTTGAAGTGTAAAGTTAGAGTGTTTATTTGAGAACTTACTTTTCCTTAATTTCAGAACCTATCACTATAAACTTCCCTCTTAGAAGTGCTTTCACTGCATCAAACAGGTTTTGTGTGTGGAGTTTCCATTTTTTTTTGTCTATTTTTTTAGTTTCTCTTTTGATTTCTTGTTTGACCCACTGATTTTTCAAGAGTGTATTGTTTAATTTCCACATATATGTGAATATTCCAGCTTTACCTCCTGTTATTGATTTCTAGTTCCATACCATTTTAGTAAAAAAAGGTACTAGATATAATTTCAAACTTAAATTTGTTGACTTATTTTATACCCTAATATATGATCTATTCTGGAATAAGTTCCATGTACACTTCTGAGGAATGTGTATTCTGCTACTGTTGGATAGAAATTTCTGTATCTGTCAGGTCCATTTGGTCTTAGTGTTGTTCAAATCTACTATTTCCTGATTTATATCTGGCTTATCTATTGTTGAAAGTGAGGTATTGAAGTCCCCCACTATTGTATTGATGTCTCTCCATTCAGTTCTATTAATATTTGCTTTACATATTTAGGTGCTCTGATGTCAGGCACATGTATATTTATAATTTTTATATCCTCTCAATGAATTGACCCTTTTAACATTATATAATGACCTTCTTTATCTCTTATAAGAGTTTTTGACTTAAAGTCTATTTTATCTGACACAAGGATAGTCACCCCTGCTTCTTTCTGGTTACAATATGGGTATCACAATAATACCAAATTGCTAGACAAGTTTCTAAACACTTACTCACAAATACTGCACCCAATACAATAAAAACTGATACAGTTTATGGACGTGCACCTCTGTATGGACCACTTTTTCATTGCTTCAGTAAATCTAAATATGAATAAGTCATAATCCTTGCTTTCAAGAATCTTAGAGTCTAGTTGGTGAGCTATAACTGTACTCAGTTCACTAAAATACAAAGGAGAGTAAAATAGTGCTAGTAATAATAAAGCAAGACTTCACAGATGTGGGAAACATTTAAATGATATTGAAGATGAGTATGTTTTCAAAGGTGGGGACTGGGAAGAGAAGGGTCTATCAGATGAATAATTATAGTCTTGGCAGAGATTACAATAGTGATTAGTTCTATAAAACTGGGGCCAGATAATATTATTTTTCAACCAAATTCTAAAAGGTTTGTGGTTGAATTCCTATAACTCATGTTTACCATCATGTACCTCATGGGTAATATCACAGCATCAACCTTGGGAGGAAACAGAGGATATTAAGTGCAGAGACAACTTGGTGGTAGAGAAGAGCTCCACATGATAGCTGCCAATTTTTCTGTGTGATCACATTTTAAAGGCAAACTGGCTCAATTATAATGCTAAAGAGGAAATAACTTTTTTTATAATTTTGACTTCTTCTAATTTATTAACGTAATTATCATAATTTACATTTTCTCCTATTGCCATCCTTCAGGTTGCAGTGCTGACAAAGCCAGTGGATGGAGCAAATCACTCTGTAGTCTCAAGATATTTGTTCCTGATACTTACCAATTCCTGGGAGATCCAACTTCTCCTCTTTGTAGTATCTTCCATGTTTTTTTTAATTTATTTTGGTATCATTAATCTACACTTACATGTGCAACATTATGGTGATTAAACTACACTCTTCATCAGGTCACCCCCACAAACCCCATTACAGTCACTGTCCATCAGCGTAGTGAGATGCTATACAATCACTACTTGTCTTCTCTGAGTTATAAAGCCCTCCCCGTTCCCCCCCTACCTTACGTCTGCTAATCATAATGCCCCTTTTACCCTCTTATCGCTCCCTTCCCACCCATCTTCCCCAGTCCCTTTCCCTTTGGTAATTGTTAGTCCGTTCTTGGGTTCTGTGGGTCTGCTGCTGTTTTGTTCCTTCAGTTTTTTCTTTTTTCTTATACTCCACATATGAGTGAAATCACTTGATACTTGTCTTTTTCGGCTTGGCTTATTTCACTGAGCATAATACCCTCTAGTTCCATCCATGTTGTTGCAAATGGTAGGATTTTTTTTTCTTCTTATGGCTGAATAATATTGCATTGTGTATATGTACCACATATACTTTAAAGAAGTGAACCAAAATGATTTAGGGCCATTTCAGAAAACATAAAGTTATATCCTTTAGTGGCTGCATTACTCAAATCTTCTTCATCCATGTCACTGGTGATGGGGAGATGGTGCTGGTCATTGCCATGACCTCTGATGGATATGTTGCCATATATAATTCTCTCCACTCTCTGATCATCATGAGTCCAAGAATGTGCATCTTCTTTTTAGTGGCTGCCTAGATGATTGGCCTATGCACTCCATGGTTTATTTGGCTTTTGTGGTAAACTTACCCTTCTGTGGTCCTAATGTGTTAGACAGCTTTTACTGTGACCTTCCTCAGTTCATCAAATGAGCCTGCATAGACACCTACCAATTAGAGTTCATGTTCACAGCCAACAGTGGGTTCACTTGTGTTGGCTACTTCTTCATACCAATGATTTCCTGTATCACCATAATTCTCACTACCCAGAAATACTCTTCAGCTGGTTCATCTAATGCTCCATCCACACGGTCAGCTCACATCACTGTGGTCATCCTGTTTTTTCATCCTTTGATATTTGTCTATATATAGCCATCTCCCTCCACACACCTAGGTAAGTTTCTAGCCATCTTTGATGCAGTTCTCACTCCTTTCCAGAATGTTCCCACACATTCAGAAATCAATAAAAGAAGGTGGCAATGAGGAGAGCAGGCAGACAGCTAGTGAGTTATAGGAGGATCTCTTAAGTGAAGCCTGTGTTGTGAAGAGCCTTTGTTGATTATTGAAGTTCATTACTGATGTTCAAACTCAAAGAGAAGTTCTTGGTTTTCCTACCTTGATTTTGATCATACACACTGGTATTGAGTCTATTTTGCCTTTCACTATGGAGGGAGGGACATTCACTTTTGAAAAGAGTTACATATAAAGTATGTGTAAACCAAAGTTTATAGCAATCTTAAGTAACCATTCCTAAGGATTTGTATTTACATGAAGTAAATTTTAGAAATACATAAGAAGGCATGCATCTTTGAAGCTTTAGAACAGGGAGAAGCATCTCGCAGTCCACCCTAATTCAGTATGATTTCATCTTTACTACATCTCCAAACACGTATTTCCAAATATAGTCACAATGACAGGTGTTGGGGGTTAGGATTTCAACTTATCTCTTTGGTGGACACAAATAAACCCATAATAAAAAATTAGGTAGTATAGGTATCTGAGAACAAGAATAGTTGTAGAATTATCAATCAGAGTGAAAATATATTTTAAATAAACAGAAGGAAGGAACTTAAGCTCTTTCATAGGCAATTAACTATATTTTTAAGTAACAGAGCACATAAATAAGTATGAGGCACAAAAACTTATTCTTGTGAGCTAAAGAATCTCTGCTAACGAGAAAAATTCCACAGAAGGTAAATAATAACATTTACTGCCTTTAGTCAAGAGAAAATGAATACACCAAGATAAATTCATCATATCATTCTAACAGAAAGAAACCTCATTCTAGTCTGGTTTCAGTATAGTATTTGGTGGTAAAGCATTCCTAAGTTTTTTAAATAAACCCATCAAAGTTGAGTGTGAAAAATATTAACATACACCATTGTCTCTTTTCAGACATTATTTTTAAAAATATATAATTATATATAAATAAAAACCAAGGCAAATATAATTTACTTCCTGAACCTTCTAGAGCGTTCTATCTCCATTGGCTTTGTCCTTTACTGTCCTTTTTCAGGATAACTGGACATTTTATCTTAGGATAAATCTATACTTTTCTTTCCCCCTGGATAAACAAAACCAGTTATCTTGCAAAATCTATCATATTTTTTATTATAATTTCTTCTAGTACAGTCTCAATCACCCATTTTATGACTTTTACCAAAGTAACTAACTTTTATTTCACATGGCACTCTGTTCAAAAAAAAAAGGCAGAGCCTGACAGTAGTTTAAGTGGCATAAACTGATGTTAATCAGAAACTACTGCATTACGGGAAAGAGACCTCAGCACAGAACTCGGTTCAATTCCCAATACAATAAGAACAAGTGGGAATTTATAGCCAGAGAGCAGATGAGGATGACGTTTCTGGTTGGAAATTACTAGGAGGAAACATTAAGGTACAGAGAATTATTGAGATCTGACCTAACAGGACTCGTGTTGAGGACAGGCTAGGGTGATCGCATATCAGGAGTACAGGTTTATGAATTTTACCATATATCAAAGCTGAGGGGTTTTCTTTAAACTGACCAAGCAAGATTCTTGTAAAACTGAGTTCTGTAAGCCCAGAAAGGATGGGCCTCAGGTAAGGCCTCATGGAAAAAAGGGCTCAGAGTAGCTTGACTGAAGTTAGGTCAAGTAGAGTGCTTGTCAACAACTTGAAGGTGCATAATTGAAATCTGTCTGCTATATATAATTATTTTAGTAGGAACATTCAAAATAACCCCCTACTGCCACAAACATCCTATCTATACCTTCTTAAAGTTAGTAAATGTCATTCTTAAAGTAGCAAAAATGAACACATTTGCTAACAGGATCCAAAGATATAGGCACTCTATAAAGGTATAAGTAAGTGATACACACCCACATGCCATGACCAATGTTTCAATACTTAATCTTACATAAAATTCTCCAAGGAATATCCACTAACTGCTTTATTAACACAAAACCAAAATCTTAAAACAACTAAGGATCTTAGAAGTTATATTTCAATTGACTCACTTTAAAACTGTCAGAATTATAATCCCAATTGAGTAAACACATAATTTTACATTTTCCTTGATTTTAAATGTTTGCCTAATACTCCATTCTGATGTCAGGGGAACACCTATAGCTATTATTTTTAATGTTATCATCAAACCAGTGTGTGTTGACCAAGAATTTGTTTTCATTATTTGAATTTGCATTAATATACAAAAATTCCCTGAGCCATAATTTCTATGGGATTTTTCTGAAAAAGATGGCACATTTAACACAATAGAAATTCAGTTTCTTTATTTTTGGAGAAATTGAGGAATATTAGATTCAAGTCAGCCCTTATTAATCACCATAAAGCAACAGTAACAGAGCTCTTTTAAAGTTTTTATATTTAATTTGTTACTAATATTATTAATAATTATTGATAGTTATTGGGGATTAGGTTTTCAACTTACCCATTTTATACTATAATTATTAAATACAATTATGAAATTATCATTAATAATTTTAATTAATTTATCCAGTAATATATTGCTCAATATATCCTTGAAGTAGGAAAAAATTTCACCCTCATACAATGAAAGGAAAAGGCTCCCCAAATACAGAAACAGTCACACATAAACTATTAAGTTCAGTTCTAAAATTTCAGCTACATATGAAGACTCAGATTTGTTAATAAATTAAAAGTATAAATGGATATACAAAACCACACACAGGATCTCTACTGGAATTTCTATTCTACTTCCAGTGGAACTAAGACAAAGATTTTTAAAAGGAAAACAGACTAACAGCTGGAGGAAAGAAAAATAAAACTCACCAACCAAATTCTCTATCATCTGATTGAGAATAGGTCCCCACCATCCCAAGAGAGATCACGAAATGATCAGATCATGAAACCAAATTCATAATCTCCATTGCCACCAGTGAGAAATAATCTATCAGCCCTGTGCAAACCAGGGTTGGAAACAACAACCTTGGCCAAGAACCAGAAAAAACAAAACAAATCTGTAAATCAAAACAAAGATCAAACTGTCTAGTGAAAATAACATTTTAGTGCTGCTTGACAGTTGTTATGGTTTATTATGGGAACCTAGTGGAGTCATGCCTGGGCTTAAACATCCCATCAGGAGGTTCACTAGCTCAAGAAAGTAAATCCACTTAGCTATCTTGATGGGGCCTTCAGAGTGGTCAAAGCACAATATTCAAAAAGATTAAAACACAACTCATATAAAATGATCATGTAACAGTTATTTATTTAACTCACTAATGAGGGAACCAACAAGGTGGTAATTGGCTCCAACCACGTTTTGATGAAATCAGGTTCTAAGACTGGATTCCCTTGTAAATGTTCCTCAAGATCTCTCATTTCCATGACTCCTTCTTCTGCCAGTGTTTCATAAATGGACTGAGGCACAGTGACCAACCAGTTCAGCTGTTTTTTTGGTCATTCCAGTATTTTTATTTTATTTTATTTTATTTTTTTTACAATTTATTTTATTTTAGTATCATTAACCTACAATTACATGAGCAATATTGTGATGATTAAACTACCCCCTTCATCAGGTCCCCCCCACCAACCCTATTACAGTCTCTGTCCATCAGTGTAGTGAGATGAGAATAACTACTTGTCTTCTATGAGCTGTACAGTACCCCCCGTGACCCCCCATCCTATGTCTGCCAATCGTAATGCCCCTTTTACCCTCTTATCCCTCCCTTCCCACACTTCTTCCCCAGTCCCTTTCCCTTTGGTAACTATTAGTCCGTTCTTGGGTTCTGTGAGTCTGCTGCTGTTTTGTTCATTCAGGTTTTTTTGTTTTGTTTTGTTTTGTTTTTTCTTTGTTCTTATACTCCACATATGAGTGAGATCATTTGATACTTGTCTTTTTCGGCCTGGCTTATTTCACTGAGTATAATACCCTCCAGCTCCATCCATGTTGTTGCAAATGGTAGGATTTGTTTTTTTTCTTATATTGTGTATATGTACCACATCTTCTTAATCCATTCATCTACTGATGGGCACTTAGGTTGCTTCCATTTCTTGGCTATTGTAAATAGTGCTGCAATAAACATAGGGGTGCATCTGTCTTTTTGAAACTGGGCTGCTGCGTTCTTGGGGTAAATTCCTAGGAGTGGGATTCCTGGATCAAATGGTATTTCTATTTTGAGTTTTTTGAGGAACCTCCATACTGCTTTCCACAATGGTTGAACCAATTTGCATTCCCACCAGCACTGTAGGAGGGTTCCCTTCTCTCCACATCCTCGCCAACATTTGTTGTTGTTTGTGTTTTGGATGTTGGCCATCCTCACTGGTGTGAGGTGATATCTCATTGTGGTTTTAATGTGCATTTCTCTGATGATTAGCGATGTGGAGCATTTTTTCATGTGCCTGTTGCCCATCTGAATTTGAAGAGACAAACCCACGGAAGAAAACTGGTCAGATTACTGCTTATTTAAAAAAATGCTTTATACCCTTAAAAATTAGATTGCCTCAATTGCTTCATTTTAATATGGAATTTCCTCCTGGTGGGACCCCAAGTGATACAAGTATTTGTATACAAGACATAGAAGCAGTCTATATTTTAAGACATTTAAGAAGTTTAAAATAAATAGGAAGACTGAATAATGCTGAACTTCACTATTTAACAGGAAAGTCCAAATTAAATAATTTCTCTAGGCTCAAAGCCCATATGCTATATGGGAAATGATACATAGCTCACAAGACCTAAGGCTGGAAAGTTCTTCACCTTTGTGGTATAAAGATTCAAGTCTGGGAATTTGGAAACCAGGTACAAGTGATGTGGCAATTAAAGTGTAAGTTTATTGGCTAAGATGTTAATGAGGTGTTAATGGGTTCAGAGGTATACAAGCCCTACCATGATGACACCCAATGACCCTCTGACCTGGGAGTTTCACTCCTTACTGATAAAGAGTCCACCAATCCAGCAGAAAGGAAGGCATCAATGAGCTGTGTCCATTTAGTAATGTAACTTACCTTTTGCACTAATTGGTAAATATCTAAAATATCTAAAATGACTAAATATATTAATGTATTTTCTGTTGACCAATTAAATAGTTGTGGTCATGAGATTTCCACGGTATTAGTTAAAAGAATATTTTAAAACTGTTTTCCTAGACTTGCAGGAAGATGGCGACATGAACTGACAGGCAGAAAATTCCTCCCGACATTATATTTATTCACGAAAACACAGCAAATACAACTATTCCTAAAAGAGAGACCAGAATACACAGGAAAGCGCACAGCGTGTAGCATCACCTGAGAGGACTCGGCACCCAGCAAGGCGGGTAAGATACAGAGCCGCGACCCGGCGGGACCTGAGCGCTCCCCCACCCCAGCGCACCGGCAGGCACCTACACCTGAGAGGACTCAGAAACTAGCGAGGTGGGTAAGATACGGAGCCGCGACCCGGCGGGACCCAAGTGCTCCCCCACCCCAGTGCACCGGTGGGCAACTACACCTGAGACGACTCGGCAGCCAGCAAGGCGGGTAAGATATGGAGACGAGACCCGGTGGAACCCGAGCGCTCCCACACCCCAGTGCACCGACGGGCAGCTGCACCTGAGAGGACTTGGCACCCGGCGAGGCGGTCATAAAGAGCCCAGCTGACATACATGGGAACTACCAACAACCAATTCTATAGCCATGAAAAGACAGAGGAATATGGTACAGGGAAAGCTTCAGACAAAGACAACCACAGAGAGAGAACCTGAAGGGATGGACAAGCACAATCCTCCTGAAAAAGAATTCAGAATGAAAGTCATAGCCATGCTGACATATCTACAGAGAAATGTGCAAGAGCTGAAGGAGGAAGTGAGGAAAGTGAGGAAAGACTATGCAGAAATGAGAAAAGCTATCAACGGGCTTAACAGCAGACTGGATGAGGTGCAAGAGACTGTTAATGGAATAGAAAATAGAGAACAGGAATACAGAGAAGCTGAGGCAGAGAGAGATAATAGGATCTCTAGGAATGAAAGAATATTAAGAGAACTGTGTGACCAATCCAAACGGAACAATATTCGGATTATAGGAGTACCAGATGAAGAAGAGAGAGAAAAAGGGATAGAAAATGTCTGAAGAAATAATTGCTGAAAACATTCCCACGCTGGGGAAGGAAATAGTCTCGCAGTCCATGGAAGCCCACAGATTTCCCAACACAAGGGACCCAAGACACATAATAACTAAGATGGCAAAGGTAAAAGATAAAGACAGAGTATTAAAGGCAGCTAGAGAGAGAAAAAAGATCACCTACAAAGGAAAACCCATCAGACAATCATCAGACTTCTCAACAGAAACCTTACAGGTCAGAGGAGAATGGCATGATATATTTAACGTAATGAAACAGAAGGGCCTCGAACCAAGAATATTGTATCCAGCACGATTATCATTTAAATATGACGGAGGGATTAAACAATTTCCAGAAAAAAGAAAGTTGAGAGAGTTTGCCTCCCATAAACCACCACTACAGGATATCTTAAACGGACAGCTCTAGAGGGAAGCACCCCTAAGGGTAAAAAGATGTCACCAGAGAAAATAAAATCATAGCAAAGAAAGCAGACCATCCAAATACTAACTAAAGGCAAAGAAGAAAACACCTAATATATAAAAAATGGACGAAACATCAGACGGTGCTCACAATAACTTAACAAGAAAGTTAAGTTAGATCATTAGATAGTAAAGAAGCAACCCTTGAACCTTTGGTAACCATGAATCTAAAGCCAGCAATGGCAATAAGTGCATATCTATCAATAATCACCTTAAATGTAAATGGACTGAATGCACCAATCAAAAGACACACAGTAACAGAGTGGATAAAAAAGCAAGACCCATCCATATGCTGCTTACAAGAGACTCACCTCAAACCCAAAGATATACACAGACTAAAAGTGAAGGGATGGAAAAAGATATTTCATGCAAACAACAAAGAGAGAAAAGCAGGTGTTGCACTACTTGTATCAGATAAAATAGACTTCAAAATGAAGAAAGTAGCAAGAGATAAAGAAGGACATTACATAACGATAAAGGGGTCACTCCAACAAGAAGATATAACCGTTATAAATATATATGCACCCAACACAGGAGCATCAGCATATGTGAAACAAACACTAACAGAATTGAAGGAGGAAATAGACAGCAATGCATTCATTTTAAGAGACTTCAACACACCACTCACTCCAAAGAATAGATCAACCAGACAGAGAATAAGTAAAGACACAGAGGCACTGAACAACACACTAGAACAGACGGAACTAACAGATATCTACAGAACTCTGCACCCAAAAGCAACAGGATACACATTCTTCTCAAGTGCACATGGAACATTTTCCAGAATAGACCACATACTAGGCCACAAAAAGAACCTCAGTAAATTCAAAAATATTGAAATCCTACCAACCAACTTCTCAGAACACAAAGGTATAAAACTAGAAATAAATTTTAGAAAGAAATGAAAAAGGCTCACAAATACATGGAGACTTAACAACATTCTCCTAATTAATGAATGGGTTAATGACCAAATCAAAACAGAAATCAAAGAATATATGGAGACTAATGACAACAACAACACAAAGCCACAACTTCTGTGGGACGAAGCAAAGGCAGTTCTAAGAGGAAAGTATATTGCAATCTAGGCCTATTTAATGAAGGAAGAGCATTCCCAAATGAACAGTCTAAAGACACAATTATTGAAATTGGAAAAAGAAGAACAAAGGAGGCCCAAAGTCACCAGAAGGAGGGACATAATAAAGATCAGAGAAGAAATAAATAAAATTGAGAAGAATAAAACAAAAGAAAAAATCAATGAAACCAAGATTGGTTCTTCGAAAAAATAAAAAAAATAAATAAACCCCTAGCCGGACTCATTAAGAGAAAAAGAGAATCTACACACATAAACAGAATCAGAAATGGGAAAGGAAAAATAACGACGGACCCCACAGAAATACAAAGAATTATAAGAGAATATTATGAGGATCTATATGCTAACAAGCTGCAAAACCTAGAAGAAATGGACATCTTGTTAGAAAAATACAACCTTCCAAGACTGACCAAGCAAGAAACAGAAAATTTAAACAGACCAATCACCAACAACGAAATTGAATCGGTAACAAAAAACTACCCAAGAACAAAAACGCCGGACCGGATGGATTCACCACTGAATTCTACCAGACATATAGAGAAGAAATAACACCCATTCTCCTCAAAGTTTTCCAAAAAATAGAAGAGGACGGAATACTTCCAAACTCTTTCTATGAAGCCAGCATCACTCTAATACCAAAACCGGGCAAAGACCTCACCAAAAAAGAAAATTACAGATCAATATCCCTGATGAACGTAGATGCAAAAATACTCAACAAAATATTAGCAAACCGAATTCAAAAATACATCAAGAGGATCATACATCATGATAAAGTGAGATTCATCCCAGGGATGCAAGGATGGTACAACATTCGAAAATCCATCAACATCATCCAACACATCAACAAAAAGAAGAACAAAAACCACATGATCATCTCCATAGATGCTGAAAAAGCATTTGACAAAATTCAGCATCCATTCATGATTAAAACTCTCAACAAAATGGGTATAGAGGGCAAGTACCTCAACATCATGAAGGCTATATATGACAAACCCACAGCTAACATCATACTTAACAGCGAGAAGCTGAAAGCTTTTCATCTAAGATCGGGAACAAGACAGGGATGCCCACTCTCTTCCCTGTTATTCAACATAGTACTGGAAGTCCTAGCTATGGCAATCAGACAAAACAAAGATATACAAGGCATCCAGATTGGAAAAGAAGAAGTCAAATTGTCACTATTTGCAGATGACATGATACTGTACATAAAAAACCCTAAAGATTCCACTCCAAAACTACTAAAACTAATATCTGAATTCAGCAAAGTTGCAGGATACAAAATTAACACACAGAAATCTGTTGCTCTTCTATACATTAATGATGAATTAACAGAAAGAGAAATCAGAAAAACAATTCCATTCACAATTGCATCAAAAGAATAAAATACCTAGGAATAAACCTAACGAAGGAAGTGAAGGACCTGTACTCTGAAAACTACAAGACACTTCAAGGAGAAATTAAAGAGGACACTAACAAATGGAAATGCATCCCATGCTCTTGGCTAGGAAGAATAAATATTGTCAAAATGGCTATACTACCTAAAGCAATCTACAGATTCAACGCAATCCCTATCAAACTACCAACAGCTTTCTTCAATGAACTGGAACAAATAATTCTAAGATTCATATGGAACCAGAAAAGACCCCGAATAGCCAAAGCAATCCTGAGAAGGGGGAATACAACAGGGGGAATTACACTCCCTGACTTCAAGCTCTACTACAAAGCCACAGTAATCAAGACAATTTGGTCCTGGCACAAAAACAGACCCACAGACCAGTGGAACAGAATAGAAAATCCATACATTAACCCAAACATTTACAGTCAATTAATATTTGATAAAGGATCCTTGGATATACAATGGGGAGATGACAGCCTCTTCAGCAGCTGGTGTTGGAAAAACTGGACAGCTACATGTAAGAGAATGAAACTGCACTACTGTCTAGCCCCATACACAAAGGTAAACTCAAGGTGGATCAAAGACCTGAATGTAAGTCATGAAACCATAAAACTCTTAGAACAAAACATAGGCAAAAATCTCTTAGACATAAACACGAGTGACTTCTTCATGAACATATCCCCCTGGGCAAGGAAAACAAAAGCAAAAATGAACAAGTGGGACTATATCAAGTTGAAAAGCTTCTGTACAGCAAAGGACACCATCAGTAGAACAAAAAGACATACTACAGTATAGGACACTATATTCATAAAGGATGTATCTGATAAGGGGTTGACATCCAAAATATATAAAAAACTCACGCACCTTAACAAACAAAAAGCAAATAATCCAATTAAGAAATGGGCAGACGACATGAATAGACACTTCTCTAAAGAAGAAATTCAGATGGCCAACAGGCACATGAAAAGGTACTCTACATCGCTGGTCATCGGAGAAATGCAGATTAAAACCACAATGAGATATCACCTCACACCAGTAAGGATGGCCAACATCCAAAACACAAACAACAACAAATGTTGGCGAGGATGTGGAGAAAAGGGAACTCTCCTACACTGCTTGTGGGAATGCATATTAGTTCAACCATTATGCAGTATGGAGGTTCCTCAAAAAACTCAAAATAGAAATACCATTTGACCCAGGAATCCCACTTCTAGGAATTTACCCTAAGAATGCAGCAGCCCAGTTTCAAAAAGACAGGTGCACCCCTATGTTTATTGCAGCACTATTCACAATAGCCAAGAAATGGAAGCAACCTAAGTGTCCATCCGTAGATGAATGGATTAAGAAGATGTGGTACATATACAGAATGGAATATTATTCAGCCATAAGAAGAAAACAAATCCTACCATTTGCAACACCATGGACGGAGCTAGAGGGTATTATGCTCAGTGAAATAGGCCAAGCCGAAAAAGACAAGTATCAAATGATTTCACTCATATGTGGAGTATAAGAACAAAGAAAAAAACTGAAGGAACAAAACAGCCGCAGACTCACAGAACCCAAGAATGGACTAATAGTTACCAAAGGGAAAGGGACTGGGGAAGATGGGTGGGAAGGGAGGGAAAAGAGGCTAAAAGGGGCATTACGATTAGCAGACGTAAGGTAGGGGGGGCACGGGGAGGGCTGTACAACTCAGAGAAGACAAGTAGTCATTCTGTAGTACCTCACTACGCTGATGGACAGTGATTGTAATGGGGTTGGTGGGGGGGACCTGATGAAGGGGGTAGTTTAACCACCATAATATTGCACATGGAATTGTAGGTTAACGATACTAAAATAAATTGTAAATAAAAAAACTGTTTTCCTTTAATACTGCTTATACCCGTGTACATTACACTTTCCTCGTTTACTCCATTTGAGTCCTGGTGGCACCCTCCCAGAATTATTTGTACAAAGAGAGGTCCAGGATACAGCCCCCAAAGTGGGCTTCTGGGAGTGGCTGGCTCACATATTTGAGGAGTACATGTACATCCTCCTGTCTGGGGGTTATTGGTCTTTGATCATATCTGGCACAATTACACTATGATTACTCAAATTGTCACTTCTGTTTGTATACAATGAAGTTCAACTGAAAGGCAAGGTACTGTAACCCGCATACAACCAAATCTGATGGTCACTTGAGCTCCCAACTCCTTACCCTTTTTTTTCTGGTGGAGCAGCACCTCCATTCAGGTCTGAATGAATTAGCCTTTTCTTGAATAAAAATGTATTTTTGGTTTTACCTGGAGTAGTTGTCCCTTAGCCCACAATGAGAACTAAGTCTCAATCTAATCTAGAAAGAGAAGTAGAAGGGCTGCTCTGATAATACACAGTTTTATACTAAAAGAATTGTAGAATCTTGCCAACATTGGCTAGAGTCTGGGGAACATGTGTTAGTGAGTTCTAAGATTATTAGGCTGAAAAGACAAACTATGAGACTAAATCAGGCAGAATTTATTGGCATGCATGTACTCAGTTGAGATTTGGGTTATAATGTATTAATGTGTGTGTGTGGAGTGGTGTAAATAGCTGGCTGGTTAAGTCCTGTAATCATTGAATATATTTTCTTATAAATGTAAATCAAAGGGCATCCATTTTAGAGAAGGATTTATCAGGAGGCTTAGATACCCATCCAGTAGATTTCAGTCAGCCTCTGTCCCTAATCACTCCAGTTACTGCTCAGTGGGTCCACATGTAAAGTGGCCATGGTAACAGGGATGGAAGCTATGAGTGGGCTCACTACCATCAACCTCCCCTCAACTAAAGCTGACCTGTCTACTACTATCGCTGAGTCCTAACCTGCCAATGGCTGAAACAATTTGGCATCATTCCTTGGGGGGATTAGTTAGCTGCCTGGTGTCACACTGGCCCTCTTTTATCATGGAGGAGGCAGTGGTTTATCTTAGCAGTAATAGACACATATTTAACAATGGATGTGCCTTATTACTCATTGTCATGGTTTCATACTGTTGCAACATTGCTAAACCAGAACTATGTTTCCAGAATTCCCTTCCATGCACGTTTCCATGTTAGGGTTCAGTACAACAAAAGTCTGTGTGAGACATGGAATGGAAGTGAACTAGTAGCCATTTTTGGTCTGAAGGCCAGTATAGGGGAAGTACCATTACAGCTCACGCATGCTGTGGCTCACCTTGCTGGTTGGTGGGGCGCAACTTAGGCCTATACTCCTCTCACTCCTGGATCTTCCCCTTCAGTTCCTCCAAGCCCTCAGCCAGGGCCAAGTGCATCTTCATGATATAGGGCATCAGCTTATTCAGCAGATCACCTAGACCATCGAAACTGGAAGCAGTGAGAGACAGACATAGTTCTAGTTTGTCATTTGTCTCCTTCATTTGCTGTCCGATTTCCCTCCCAGACTGCTGGTTCTGCAGCTTCGGGCCCAGCATGAGGTTCAGTGGCAACAGACTTACACTGACTGCTCAGCAGTTTCCCACATTGCATAAAGTCTAATCCCTACAAGAAATCCCTTATTCTAAATCATTCATAGTGGTTGTATTTTTCTTTTCAAAGTCTGAGTGATAAACCCTCACTATGTCTGACAGACTAGTAAGTTGCAGACTTATAGAATGCCTTATCAATTACCATATTACCATATGTAACAAAACATTACCTCTGATCAGAGGACACATTTTACAGCAATTGAAATATAAGACAAATAATAATGAGCTCACACACATATGGAGTTCATTAGTGAACCTACATGCCCCATCACTTACAAACCGCTGATTTGGTAGATTAGTGGAACGACCTGCTGAGATGCAGTTGTGCTAGTTGGAGTATTCACCTTGGGATGATGACATGCCATACCTCAGGATGTATTATAAGCCTGTGATAAACTACACATGCAGGTCGTGTTATTTTCCTTTTCACCGCTCCTGTGGGGTCTCCCTCTTCTGGAGCTACAGCTTTTTACATGCGGTCCTAGAAACAACTCCTCCCCATCTCCCTGAAGTCCTGGGGCGATACAACCTCGTGGCTTGGGTTCCTGTAACACCACCCAGACTTTTGTATATAACCTATCAATCAACTCTCTTCAGTCACCCATTTGAATGTGACCTCTCTTCCTGTCTGGACTTTAATACCCTGAAATTGCTGTAAAACAGTGAAAAGAAACTACAACCTATTGCATTTAGAAAGGTAAATAAATAAATAAATGTACAGCATAAAAAAGTCTGCAAGATACCTACCACATGATGTTTACCCCTATAGAAGAGGGTAGAGGCCCTGGGTTAAGGGTCATGATCAAAGGGTGTTTGACTTTATCTGTATGTTCTAAATTTTTTAATGAGAATATATTCATGTATTTTCTGTACAATTAAAATTTTTTAATTAAAAATTTTAGTCTATGATTTTTGCTGTTATCAAGTCATTCTGTGAAATTTTGAGTTTTTAAATATCATTAGCTGATATTAAAAATTAAGACTTTACTAATTCTAATATATTACATACTTTTTCAGTCAGAATGAAACAGATGATTATATGGTTTGAAATTACTCTCTTTCAGACTACTCAGGGGGTTAAATAAGGATAATGTGTCCCTGAGCTGATTGATTACAGATCTGTTTCAAAAACCACATGCTGTCTTCATACACACTCAAAAGGTTTGGGGGATCATGGATATGAATAGTCTTTGGAGAGACACTGAGAGAGGTCAATAGTTTAGCTCTGGTCTAATCTTATTCTTCACATTTCATTTTTCTTCAGTTCAACAAATATTGATAGAGTATAGACAGTGCCAGAAAATGTGAAAGACACAGAGAGCAAAAAATAAGACAGCATCCCTGCCATCGAGGAGCCTCTGCTGGGTGGGACACAGAGGGAGAAACAGTTGCCATGTTATGACATAAGGGCAGCGAGAAGCACGTGCACAAGGTGCTCAGGAAGTACAGAGAGGAGCATAGAGGAAAGCAGTGGTTTGCAGCAGTAGCTGTGCATCAGACCAAAATATGGAGACTCGGCCTCTCTCAGAGACTTGATTCAACTGTCTGGAGTGGGTACAACGTTTTTTAAGTTTTCTGTCTCTTCTCCTACCACTCTCTACCCTGCACTTCATGTTCCTTTAGTATTAAGTGACTATAATTTCTCAAACATGTCAATGTCAAACATGCCATGTCTCATGCTGCATGCAGTTAATTCTTCCTGGAGCATCGTCCCAGGCATTCTCGCTCTTCACCCTCTCTCCTCATCCCTCTCTCAAACCCTTAAGTCTACTCAAATGCTACTTCCCCTGGGAAGTCTGTTCAGATCCCCCCCAGGTATATTTAGAGGTTCTTTCTTCTATGTTCTGCCCACTGCACTAAACATGCATCAGAACAGCCATTATGCAGATTGGATTCAAATGCTTAGTTTGCATGGATATGTCTCTTCACTGGATCCAAGCTCATTATCTAGGGACAAACACATAGCTAATGGTCAAAATGAGTTGAATTATAAACCTTATGTCTACATCCTAGCTTGCAAGGGACACACTCTAATGGGATTTTTTTTTTCAAATGGCTTTAGGTGTCAATTTGGAAATTTAACTTTGTACACCATTTTTTGGTAGGATATCATCATTTTATTAGCTATTCCCCTTTCCTTCTCCTGGAATACTTTATGTTGAAAATATTTCAAACATATGGCAAAGATGAAAGAATTTTATAGTGATTACTTGCTTACCCACCTTAGATTCTACTATTCACATTTTACTCACCGAAAAAAAGATAATCTCTTCAATAATAGTGTTGGAATAATTTATATTCATATGGAAAAGAATGAAACTAGGGTCCTGCCTTACACCACTCATAGAAAACAACTTAAATGGATGCAAGACTTAAATTTAAGACCTAAAGCCATGAAACTCTAATAGAAAATAGGGGGAAAGTTTCTTGGCATTGGTAATGATTTTTTGGAGATGACACATAAAGCACATGAAACAAAAGCAAAAATAAATACATGGGACCGCATCACACTAAAAAGCTTCTGCACAGCAAAGGACACCATCAGCAGAATGAAGAGCAAACTATGGGATGAGAAAAAATATTTGCAAACCCCTTATCTGATAAGGGGTTAATATCCAAAAGTTATAAGAACTTATTTAATCTGATGGCAAAAAAAATCCAATTTTAAAATAGGCAAAGTACCTGAACAAACATTTTTCCAAAGAAGATATTCAAATGCCCATAGGTACATGAAAAGATGCTCCACACCACTGATCATCAGGAAAATACAAATCAAAACCACAATCAGATAGTACTTCATACCTGTTAAAATGGCTATCATAGAAAAGACAAAAAATAGCAAATTTTGGTGAAGATGTGGAGAAAAGGGATAGAAGAGATACCTGCACCCCCATGTTCATTATGGCATTATTTACAATAACTAAGACAGAGAAACCAGCTAAGTGTGCATTGACAGATGAACGGAGAAAGATGTGGTATAATACATAATGGAATACCCAGCCATAAAAAAGGCAATCCTACCTTTCATGACAACATAGGTCAATTTTGAGGGCATCAGTTAAATGAAATATGTCAGAAAGAGAAAAACAAATATTATGTGATCTCATTTATATTTAGAATCTAAAAACATCTTGAACGCATAGAAACAGAGAACACATTGGTGGAGACCAGAGGTAAGGTATGGGGGTAGGTGAAATGTTTAAAGGTGGTCAAAAGGTACAAACTTACAGTTATAAGACATAGTTCTGGGAATTTAATGCACAGCCATGGTGACTATACTGTATTGTATTTTTGAAATTGCTGAGTGCAAAAAACTTCTCATCAAAAGAAAATTACTGCATGTGAAGTGATGGTGTTAAATTTATGTAGTAATCATTTCACAGTACATACATACACCAAATCCCTATCATGAATACCTTAAAATTGTACAATGTTGTATGTCAATTATATCTCAATAAAGTTGGGAAAAAATTTTTACTATACATGATTTATCACACATCCATTCATGCACCCATGTAGCAGTACATTTTTGATGCATTTCAAAGTGAATTGCTGACATCTGTTTCCTGTATTTTAATAAACATAGTCATTCATATCAAACATTTGAGAGTCTACTCTGTATGGAGATCATTTCATGTACTTTTGAAAAGGAAATAAAGGAACTATTTTTTTTTATAAAGTAAATCTCTCAGTGATTTTATTTGTATGCACATTTTCTTGCTAGCTTGTTTGGCTGGGGGCACTGAAAGTGCCAAAAAAATATGTTAGAGATCAATCCCAGGAGGCTTCTTCTGCAAAAGGAGAGCTTTGAGCAGGTTTGAATGGTAAAAGAGGCATGGACCTCTCCTGTCTCCAGGCTTTGTCTGCTGGTCCTTCTGCTAGAAATATTTTCCATGCCCTTCTTTCCCCAATGCTGGCTCCTCCTCACCCTTTAGTTCTCAGCTGCCCTGACCACCCAACATGCATAGTGGTGCACCGTTATTGCCTCCCATGCTATTTTTTTTAATGTGAAAGAGGGTCAAGCAATTTCTAAAGTGGTGGGCACCACAGCTGACTCTTCACAGGTAGTGCAGAAACCCAGCTCATAAGAGGACAAAAAGTAGATTGTAGACAAGCCTTGGGTTTCTTTTTTTTTTAACTTACACTGGTCTTTTATTGGATTGTCCATGGGCAGTCTGTACACCCCAAGCTTCCACCCAGCCCCTCAGCCCTTCACCCCATCCTGGCTTCTACTCTGGGGGGCCGAGCTGGAAGCTGCCAGCCCTGCACCATCTTCTACCAAGGCCTTGCAACAACTGGGCCCACTGTCCCCAGGCTCGGGCTGCTTTTTTGAGACAAACCCAGTTTCCCCACTCCCTTCTCTTTGGTCCCAGAGGCCCATTTCTGCATGGGGCACAGCTGGGCACTTGTGGGGAATGGGCTGCAGCCAAGCCCCCTGGCAGTGCCTACCCTCAGGCCGCATCAGACCCACTACAGCACAATGCAGCGCAGCTCTGTGGGATCCGCCCTACAGCTTGGTGTTGAGGGGGAAGAAGTGGGGTGCTGCATAGGTTTTGGCAGGTGCACATGCCAGGCAGATGAAGCCTGACAGAGTCTGTGGCGGAGAGCATTGTCAAAGCATGCTGGGGGTAAGTGCATCAGGCCAGCGGCCATGGGTGAGGGGGCTGTAGTGGCCAGGAAGTGGGCCAGGAAGGCTGGGATGACCAGGGGGCTGAAGGGGAGTGTGGCCTGGGCCTTTCAGGGGTCTGGGGTGCCAGAAAAGTTCAGTGGACCCTTATGCTGCTGAAACTTATAGTGAAATCCCCATGATTTTGATTAAATATCCTCACACTCCCCAGAAATTTTGCCTTATTTTAAATCATAAAGAAGAAGTCAGAATTGAAAGGTAAAGTTGCCCAAAGTGATGTAAAATATCCAGTCTCAATTTTATTTCCTCTCTGGTAACTCACTATAAGATTTTTCTTTCAGTTGTTCTGGCAAACCAATCAGGTTCCAGGGACAATTCTCCTGACCACATGAACTAAGTTAGCAAATCCAGGTCTCTGCAGAAGCACCTGGTCACTATTCTCCAGTGGTATTAGTTGATTACCTTTTTTTTATTCATTCAACTTTTATATAATACCACTGGCACCAGCAGATGCTCAATTAGTGAAGTACTCAAATCCCCAAAGATGCTGTGGTCTGGGAACAGGTAGGTAAAACAAATGAAAATTTGAAATAGCAAGAGGAAAAAAAATGGACTTGATCTACTAAATTCAGTGTCAGGAAAGTATTCTAGTCTTAATGGCTGAATCTCCATTTGCAGCTATCAAATAAATTGTCAGTGTGGTTAGGCAGGTTATAATGTAGGGCAGAAGTAATGGATCACACTAGGGAGTATATAAGTGGCTACAGATTATGAATAAACACTAATAAATGACTAGTTAGATCTTTTTTCCTTTGCTCCTCTTCCATCCATCTACCTATCTATCCATCTACTTATCCACCCATCCACTTACTCACTCATCACTCCAGTGAACACTAATTAGAGGCATACCATGTGATGGGAATGGTGCTGGGGGACCTGGTGAAACAAAAATAATATAAAAGACTCTGACATTCCCTGGAGAAATTTATAGTTTAGCTCAGGGTTCTCAACCTTGGCGCTGCTGACTCCCCGTAGTGGGTACTGTCATGCTGCGCACTCACTGTAGGATGTTCAGCAGTGCCCCTGGCCTCTACTTACTAGATTCCAGTAACAACCCTGCTTTCCCCACCAACCCCAATGGCAACCAAAAATATGACAATCAAAAATGTTTCCAGATATTGACAAGTGTCTCCTGGGGGGAAGTAAGGTTTCCTTGATGAGAACACTAATATAATAAGAAAGACTTAAAAATGCATAATTTCGCTGCATTTGGTATGTCTTATAATAAAGGTGCACACATTGTGGGTGTGTTTTGAATATAGTCTTTGCCCATCACCTCTGATTATTACTAATATACATCCATAAAGGAGTTCTTGCTCAATCCCAAAAGAAGATCTTATATATCAGGAAATTATTCATAACTCATGTTTGACTTCTTGTACTATAGTGACTTTTGTTATTCCATGTGATAGGTCCTAATTCAGGTAAATTATTCAGTCAAATAGCTATTTAGATTCTATTGTTGCTTTTCCTATTATGTAGTTTCTGTTGAAATGGCTTGCACAGACATCTGATGGATATCTTTTTCTTAAACCAGCTATTGAATAGATGTCCAAAGATGGCAGAGTAAGAAGAGACTGAACTCACCTCCTCCCATGTACATCCCGAATTTATACCTACATATAGAGCAATTCCCCTTGAGGAAGAACTGAGGTCTGGGTGAATACCTACAGCATGAAGAGTGATAGAGACCACATAAAAAAGCATAAAAGACAGAGACATGGTAACGATGGGAACCCCACCCTCAATGCAATGACATGTAGTAGGGAGGGATACAACTGAGGAACTCCTGCACAGATTCACCAGCACAGGGGAACATGAAAAAAACCTGTACTTTAAGGGCCAACAAGATAATAAGTGAAAGAAGCCAATTTTCAGAAGAGCACCTGTTAAACAGGGGAGAACTGCTAGAACTCCTCCCTCTGGAATCAGAAATGCTGGTTACATTCCCACTGCACATTAATAGTGTGGACAAAACTAGGGTTCAGATGCCCATACTAGGTTCAGACATACCTTAAGGCAGTTATTCCAGCATGTCACAATGAGCTTGCTCAAGAGAACTGGCTGTCCAATTAAGGTGGTACCAGTACACCCACAATGGGACTTTCCCCAGACCATGAGCACCTCTATCAGCCCCTAATCCAAGGACTATCCCCCAACTATGGCTTAGCACGCACCAGTGCTTCCCTGGACTGCATGATCCTCTTGTTTCTGGCCCAGGCCCCCTGAAAAGGTGCCCTACCAGCTGGGTGCAGAACTTGCCCTGGATGTGCACACCTCTGGCCATCAGCCAGGTGCTTTCACAATGGCAACTCACCAGACCTGGTGCACAGAAGGACTTTCCCCAAACTGGGCACCCCTCCAGTCTCCAGGCAATGGTCCCTCTGCCAGGGTGCCCTCCATCCTTGCACACACTGGAACACTGGGGGCCTGCACTCATCCAGCCTCCAGCCAACCAGCCAAGCAACAAGGCATAGGTAATTTACCTAGGGGATGGTCTATGTAAGGCCATGCCTTCAAGACTGGGAGAGTAGCTGTTTTGCCTAACTCATAAGAACAAACAAAGAAATTCAACCAAAATACAGAGACAGATGACTATGCTCCAAGTGAAAGAACAAATAAAACTCAAGAGAAAGAACTAAATGAAACAGGGTTAAGCAATCTACCTGATAAAAAGTTCAAAGCAATGGTTATAAGGATACTCACCAGACTTAAGAGTGGATGAACTCACAGAGAGCTTCAACAAACAGATAAAAATTATAAAAAAGAATCAGAGTTGAAAAGTACAATAAATGAAATGAAAAATACATTAGAGGGAATCAACAACAGATTACAGAATGCAGAACAAATCAATAATCTGGAGGTCAGGGTAATTAAAATCACTCAAGTGGAGCAGCAAAATGAAATATAAAAAGAAATAAAGATGGGTTATGTGACCTCTGAGACAATGTCACATTATAGGAGTCCGAGATGAAGAAATGAGAGAGAAAGCAGTGTAAACTCACTTGAAGAAATTATACCTGAAAAGTTCCCTAATCTGGAGAAGGAAAAAGACATCAAGAAAATTCAGAAAGCTCCTAATGAGTTGAACCAAAGGAGGGCCACACCAAGACACATAATAGTTAAATGTCAAAAATTAAATATAAAGAGAGAATCTTAAAAGCAGCAAGAGAACAGCAACAAGTTATATACAAGGGAAACCCCATAATGCTATAAGGTCATTTTTTGGCAAAAATATTACAGGCCAGAAAGGACTGGCATGATACATTCAACGTGCTGAAAGGAAAAAAAATCTACAATCAAGAATACTCTGCCCAGCAAGGTTATCATTCAAAATTGAAGTAGAGATAAAGATTTTCCCAGATAAACAAAAGTTAAAGGAGTTCACTACTGCTAAACCAGCCTTACAAGAAATGTTAAAGGGACTTCTTGAAGAGGAAGAGAAAAGGCTGCAACTAGAAGGAAGAAAATCATGAAAGGAAAAACTTTCACTGGATAAAGCAAACATACAGCAAAGGTAGCAGATCAAGCACTTAAAAGCTAGAATGAAGGTTAAAAGACAAAAGAAGTGAAATCAATTATATCTAAATATTAGAGGAAAAGTCAATAAAAAGGTGTAAAATAAGATACTCCAATGAGATGGACATTAGAGAACAGGAAGACAATGAAGCTGAGGAACTGAGAAAAAAAGAAATCTAAAAATGAGAGGATGCTAAGAGAGCTGTGTGACAACTCCAAATGACCAATATGCACGCATTAGGGGCACAAGGAGAAGAGTGAGGCAAAGGAATAGAAAGCCTGCTTAGAGAAATAATTGCTGAAAACCCCACAAATCTGGGGAAATAGATACCCAGGTCCTGGAAGTTCAGACAGCCCCTAACAAAAGGAACCCCAGGAAGACAACACCAAGACATATAGTAATAAAAATGGCAAAGATTAAAGATAAAAGACCTTAAAAGCAGAAAGAGAGAGGCAGACAATTACTTATAATGGAAACCCCTTAAGGCTATCAGTAGATTTCTTAGCAGAAACTTCACAGGCCAGAAGGGAGGGACATGAAATGTTTAATGTACAAAAAGGGACAAGCCTACAACCAAGAATCCTCCACCCAGAAAGGTTATCATACAGAATTGAAGGAGAGATTAACTTTCCCAGATAAATGAAAGTTAAAGAATTCACTACCACTAAACCAGCTTTACAGAATATGTTAAAGGAACTTCTTTAGATGTAAATGTTCTTAAGCCTAATATTTTTCTTTAGTGAAAATAAACCCAGAGTAAAGGTAGTAGGCCAATTACTAAGCAAGTATGAAGTTTTAAAAAAGTGGTAAAATCAACTATACACAAAATCAGTGAAGAGATACACAGAAGTTGTAGATAATAATATCTTATACATAAAGTGTGGAGAAAAAAGAATAAAAAATTAGTACTTTTAGATTGTGTTCTAAATAGAGTGACTATCAACTTTAATATAGACTGTTACATATTTAAGACACTATCTATGAACTTTATGGTAACACAAACCTAAAGCCTGCAACAGATACACCAAAATTTTTAAAAAGAAATCCAAACATAAAACTAAAGAAAACTATCAAATAAGAAGAGAAGAGTATATAGAGGAAGAAAGAACAGATAGGAACTTCAAAAACAACTAGAAGACAATTAATAAAATGGAAATAAGTACATACCTATCAATAATTACCTTGAATACAGGGGACTGAATGAACTAATCAAAAGACATAGGATGGTAGACTGGATAAATAAACAATACCCATCTAGATATTGCCTATAAGAGCCTCATTTCAGACCTAAAAGACATACATAGACTGAACGTGAAGGGATAGAAAAAGATATTTCATGCACATAAAAGGGAGAGAAAGCCAGAATAGCAGGACAAAATATAAGACAAAATAGATTTCAAACCAAAGAAAGTAACAAGAGACAAACAAGGGCATTACATGATAAAGGGGTCAGTCCAATAAGAGTATATTATCATTATAAATATTTATGCACCCAACATAGGAGCACCTAAAGATGTAAAACAAATACTAATAGACCTAAAGAGAGAAATAGACAGCAACACAATCATATTTGGGGACATTAAGACCCCACTTACACCAATGGAGAGATCATCCAGACAGAAAATAAGAAAACAGTCATTGAATGAATGACACATTCAATGAGAGCTTAACATATATATACAGAATGTTCCACTCAAAAGTAGCAGGATACACATTTTTCCCAAGTTCACAAGGAACATTCTCCAAAATATATCACATATTAGGGCACAAAAAAGCCTTAATGAATTCATAACAATTGAAATTGTGTTAAGCGTCTGAAGATCACAATGTATGAAACTAGAAGTCAATTATATAAAGAAAACAAAAAAAAACACACAAATACATGGAGGCCAAAAACCATTGCCTCTATGAAATCAAGCAATACATAGAAACAAATGTAAACAAAAATAAAACAGTTCAAAACTGTCAGATACTGAAAAAGCAGTTCTAAAAGAGAAGTTATATAGTAATACAGACCTAATTCAAGAAACAAGAATAATCCCAAATAAACAATATAAACCCACAACTAAAGAAACTAGAAAAAGAACAATGAACCCAAAGTTAGTAGAATGAAGGACATAACAAAGATCAAAGAAATAAATAAAATTATAGAAAAATCAATGAAACCAAGAACTAGTTCTTTGAGAAAATAAACAAAATAGATAAACCCCTAGGCAGACATAAAAAGAAAAAAAAAGAACAAAAATAAACAAAATCAGAAACTAAAAAGGAGAAGTTACAACTGACACCAGAGAAGAATTATTAGAATTCTATGAAAAACTAAATGCCAATAAACTGTACAACCTAGAAGAAATGGACTAATTCCTGGAAAAGTAGAACCTTCCAAGAATGACTCAGGAAGTAACAGAAATCTCAACAGACAAACTACCAGTAATGAAATTGAATTGGAAATCAAAAAACTCCCAACAAACAAAATTCCAGGACTGGATAATTTCAGACCAGAATTATATCAAACATTCAAAAAGCTAATACACATCCTTCTTAAAGTATTCCAAAAAGTAGAAGAGGAGGGAATAATTACAACTTACTCTATGAGCCCAACATCACTCTAGTACCACAATGATTTAATAGAATACAAAAAAAGAAGATTGCAGACCAATAACCCTGATGAAAATAGATGCCAAAATCCCCAACAAAATATTAGCAAACTGAATTAAAAAATACATCAAAAGGATCATCCATCACAACAAAGTGGGATTTATTCCAGGGATGCAAGGATGGTACAATATATGCAAATCAACGTGATACACCATATTAACAAAAGGAAGGATAAAAACCACATAATCATCTCAATACTGAAAAAGCATTTGACAAAATTGAACATCCGTTTATGATAAAAATTCAACAAAATGCATATAGAAGAAACATACCTCAACATAATAGAGGCTATATACAACAGACCCACAGCTAACATCACACTCAGTGGTGAAAATCTGACAGCTTTTCCTCTAAAATCAGGAAAAAGATAAGGATTCCCACTCTCACCACTTTTAGTCAACGTAGTACTGGAGGTGGAGGCCCTAGCCAAGGCAATAAGACAAGATAAAGAGATAAAAGGCAACCAAATTCTTAAGGAAGAGGTAAAACTGTCACTATTTGCAGATGACAAAATACTATATGCAGAAAACCCTAAAGACTCCACCAAAAAACTATTAGATCTAATAATTAGATTCAGCAAAGTTGCAGAATACAAAATCAATATACAGAAATCAGTTGCATTGCTATATACTAACAAACTAGCAGAAAGAGAAATCAGGAAAACAATTCCATTTACAGTTGCATCAGAAAGAATAAAATACCTAGGAGTAATCCTAACCAAGGAGGTGAAAGACCTTTACTCTGAAAACTGTATGACACTTATGAGAGAAATGAAAGAAGACACAAATAAATGGAAATTTATCCCATGCTCACAGATAGGAAGAATTAATATCATCAAAATGGCCATCCTGCCCAAAGCAATTTACAGATTCAATGCAATTTACAATTCAATCCCTATCAAAATACCAATGACATTTCTCAATGAACTAGAGTAAATAATTCTAAAATTCATATGGAACCACAGAAGACCCTGACTAGTCAAAGCAATCTTGAGAAAAAAGAACAGTGCTGGGGGTATTATGATGCCTGACTTCAAGCTACACTATAAAACTACTGTAGTCAAACAGTTTGGTACTGGCACAAGAAGAGACCCATAGATCAATGGAAGAGAGTAGAGAGCCCAGAAATAAACCCACACCTATATGGTCAATTAATATATGATAAAGGAGCCATGAATACACAATTCAGAAAAGACAGTCTCTTTAATAAATGGTGTTGGGAAAACTAGACAGCTACATGCAAGAGGATGAAACTGAATTATTGTCTAGCTCCATGCACAAAAGTAAACTCAAAATGTATTAAAGACCTAAACATAAGAAATGAAATCATAAAACTCTTAGAAGAAAATAAACAAAAATCTCTTGAACATAAGTATAAGCAAATTTTTTCTGGATACTTCTCCTTAGGTAAGGGAAGCAAAATAAAAAAATGAAAAAGTGGGACTACAACAAACTAAAAATCTTCTGTACAGCAAAGGACACCATCAAAAAAACAAAAAGGTAACCTACAGTATGGGAGAATATATTCATAAGTGATTTATCTGATAAGGGGTTAACATCCAAAATATATAAAGAACTCATATGCCTCAACACCAAAAAAACCCCACAAATAACCAGATTAATAAAGTGCAGAGGACCTGACCTAAAATTTATCCAAAGAAGAAATACAGATTGCCAATAGAAAAATGAAAAGATGCTCCACATCACTAATCATCAGGGAACTGCAAATCAAAACCATGAGGAAGTATCACCTCACACCAGTCAGATTGGCCACTATCCAAAAGACAGTAGCAAGTGTTGATGAGGAAATGGAGAAATGGAAACCCTCCTAAACTGTTGGTGGGAATGTAAATTGGTGCAGCCACTATGGAAAACAGTATGGAGCTTTCTCAAAAACTCAAAATAGAAATACCATTGGACCCAGTAATTCCAATTCCAAGAATTTACCCGAGGAAAACAAAATCTCTGATTTGAAAAGATATACGCACCCTTATGTTTATTGCTATATTATTTACAATAGCCACGATATGGAGGCAACCAAAGTGTCCATTAATAAATGAATGGATAAAGAAGAAGTGGTACATATACACAATTGAATATTATTCAACCATAATAAGGACAAAATCCAGCCATTTGCAACATGAATGGACCTGGAGGGTGTTATGCTAGTGAAATAAGCCAGGCAGAGAAAGACAAATACCATATGATTTCATTTATTCATGGAATCTAAAAACAAAAGACAAAACAAAATGAACAAAACAGTAGTAGACTCAGAGACATTAAGAAGTGACTGGTAGTTACCATGGGGGTGGGGCTGGAGTAAATTATTGGGGTAGGAGGGGGGCAAAAAGGCACAAAATCCCAATCATAATATAAATTGGTCATGGGGATGACAGTGCAGCATGGAGAATATAGTCAATGATACTGTAACATCTTTCTTTGTAACAGGTAATATCTACACTAATTAGGGTGAGGATTTAATGTGTATAACTGTTGAATTACTGTGTTGTATTCTTTAAACCAATATAATACTGTATATCAATTATGCTTCATAAAAAAAAGAATAAAAACCTCTCTAAAGGAACAAAACATGATATTACATAATTATAAAGGGTTTAATCCAGCAAGAATAGATGACAATTGTAAATATTTATGGACTCAATAGAGGAACACTTAAATATATAAGCAAATATTAGCAGACATAAAAGGTAAAATTGACAGTAGTAAAATAAAAAGAGGGGACTTTAAAACCCTAATTACATCAATGGATATCATCCAGACAGAAAATCAATAGGTAAACAGAGGCTTCAAACAACACAGTACACCAGATGGATTTAACAGACACATACAAAATATTGTACCTCAAAACAATAGAATACGCATTATTTTCAAGTGGATCACACATGGATCATTCCCCAGGATAGATCATATATTAGGCCACAAAAACAGCCAATAAATTTAAGAAGATTGAAGTCATATCAATCTTTTCTGACAACAACAATATGAAATAGGGAAGCAATATCAAAGAAAAAATTTAAGAAAAAGAAACATATGAAGGCTAAATAAGATGCAACTAAACAACCAAGGGGTCAAGAAAGAAATTAAAAAATCCTTGAACCCTAATGAATATACAAACACAATTGTTCAAAATCTTTGGGAAGCAGCAAAGCAGTTCTAAAAGGAAAATTTAGAGCAATACAGTATACCTCAAGAAACAAGAAAAATCTCTATAAAAAATTTATTCTCAAACCTAAAGGACCTAGAAAAAGAATAAACAAAGCTCAAAGCTAGTAGAGGAAGGAAATAATAAGGATCAGAGCAGATATAAACGAAGTGGAGTAAAAAAATACAGAAGATCAATAAAACTAAGAACTAGTTCTTTGGGGGAAAAAAGCTAATTGATAAACCTTTAGCTAGACTCATCAAGAAAAAAGAGAGGGTCTGAAATAAAATCAGAAATGAAGTAAGTAAGGTTGCAACTGACATCACAGAAATACAAGATTATAAGAGATTATTAAAAGAAATTATATGCCAACAAATTGGAGAACCTAGAAGAAATGGATAAATTCTTAGAAACATGCAATCTGCCAAGACTGAACTAGGAAGAAATAAAAAACCTGAACAGATCTATCTACTAGTAATGAAATTTAATTGGTAATGAAAAAACTCCAAACAAAATTCTAGAACCAGATGGCTTCACAGGAGAACTGTACCAAACATTTAAAGAAGAGTTAATACCTATCCTTCTCAAAGTATTTCAAAGATTTAAAGAGGAAGGATAGTTTCCAGATTCATTCTGAGGCCAGTATTGCCTTGATATTAAAACCAGACAAAGATACTACCAAAAATAAAATTACAGACCAATAGATGGTGGACATAGATGCAAAAAATCCTCAACAAAATATTGGCAAACCAAATTCAAAAATATGTTAAAGGACCATTTACCATGACCAAGTGGGATTTATTCCAGGGATGCAAGAATGGTTCAATGTCCACATATGAATCAGTGTGATATACCACATTAATAAAAGGAAGGAGAAAATATGATCATCTCAAAAGATATAGAAAAAGCACTTGACAAAATGCAACATACATTCATGATTTAAAAAACTTTCAACAAAGTGGGGATAGAGGGAACATACCTCAACATAATATGGGCTATATATGACTAACCCCCCTACTAACATCATAATCAATGCTCAAAAGCTTTATCTTTTCCTCTAAGATCAAGAACAAGGACACCCATTCTTGCCACTTTTATTCTACATGGTACAGAAAGTCCTAGCCATAGCAATCACACAGGAAAAGATATAGAAGGCATCCAAATTTGTAAGTAAAAATGTCACTATTTGTGACAACATGATACATATATAGGAAATCCTAAAGACTCAACCAAAACACTATACAATAAATGAATAGAGTCAAAGGATTCAAAATCAATATACAGAAAAGTATTGCATTCCTATATATGAGTAATGATATAACACAAAGAGAAATTAAGAAAACAATCCTATTTATAATGGCATCTAAAAGAATAAAACACATAGGAATAAATTAAACCAAGGAGATGAAAGACCTGTACCCTGAAAACTGTAAGACACTGATAAAAGAAATTGAAAACTACACAAATAAATGGAAAGATATACATGCTCATGGGCTGGAAGAATTAATATTGTCAAAATGGCCACATTAACCAAAGCAACATACGAATTCAAATGCCGCTATCATTTTTCACAGAACTAGAGCAAATAATCCTAAAATTTGTATGGGACCACGAAAGATACCAAAAAACAAAGCAATCTTGAGAAAGAACAGGCTGGAGGTATCATGTTCCCTGACTTCAAACTAAACCACAGAACTACAATAATCAAAAGAGTACTGGCAGAAAAAGAGACACATAGGTCAATGGAAAAAAATAGAAAGCCTAGAAATAAATCCATGCTTATGTGAACAATTAATTTATGACAAAGGAGGCAATAATACACAATGGTTGAAAAAAAATCTCTTCAATAAATGGTGATGGGAAAACTGGACCACTACATGCCAAACAATGAAACTGGACCACTGTCTCACATCATACTACAAAACAAACTCAAAATGGAGTAAAGACATAAATGTAAGGCGTGAAAGCATACACTTCTGAAAGAAAAACATATGCAGTAAACTCCTGAACATCAGCATTAGTAATTTTTTCCTTGATCTGTCTCATTAGGTAAGGGAAACAAAAGCAAAAGTAAACAATTGGGACTATATCAAACTAAAATTCTTTTGCACAATGAAGGAAACCATCAACAAAATGACAAAGCAACCTCCTGAATGGAAGAAGATATTTGCAAATGAAATATCCAGTAGGGGATTAATATTCAAAATATACAAAAGCTCATAGAGCGCCACACCAAAAAAACAAAAAAGATTAAAAAGTGGGCAGAGGATCTGGTAAACATTTTCCCAAACAAGACGTAGAGAGCCAACAGATACTTGAAATAATACTCCACATTATTAATCATCAGAGAAATGCAAATCAAAGCCACAATAACATATCAAATCACACCAGGCAGAATGGCTAGTATTAAAAAGACAAGAAATAATAAGTGTAGGTGAAAATATGGAGAAAAGGGAACTTTCAAATACTGTTAGAGGGAATGTAAATTGGTACAGCCACTATGGAAAACAATATGGAGTTTCCCTAAAAAATCAAAAACAGAAATACCATACGATATAGTAATCCCACTTCTGAGTATTTGCCAAAAGAAAATGAAAACACTCATTTGAAAATATGTATACACCCCTGCTTATTATAATATGGAAGCAACCTAAGTGTCCATGGTAGATGAATAAAGATGTGATACACACACACACACACACACACACACACACACACACACACACACACAGAGGAATATTACTTAGCCATGAAAAAAATGGCCTCTTGCCATTTGCAATAATATGGATGGCCCTAGAGAGTATCATGCAGTGAAATAAGACAGAGAAAGACAAATGATAATTTCACTTACATGTGGAATCTAAAAAACAAATGACAAAAAATTTAAAAAATAAACAGAGTCATAAATACAGAGGACAGTGTTGCCAGAGGGACAAGGAGGTTAGGCAAAATAGGTGAAGGGGATTAAAAGGTACAAGCTTCCAGTTATAAAAAAAAATCACAGTGACATAAAGTGCAGCAAAGGGAATATAATCAGTAATATTGTAATAACTTTGTATGGTGATAGGTGGTAACCAGAGTTATTGTAGTGATCATTTCATAATGTATATAAATGTCAAATCACTATGTTGTACACCTGAAACTAATATAATACTGTATGTCAAGTATACTTCAATTTTAAAAAGACCCTAAAACCAAATGCAAAGAGAAACAAGTGAACCCAAATATATTTCAAATACATGGCATTGCCAAACTGAAGGGGAAAAATAAGAGCCAAACCAATCAACATTTTTTGGACTGCTCTTTCCTTTTCTTCCAATTAAGTTTTGAAGATAATCCTTTGACTACATATCATTCATTAAAATAACTGCAAAAAATTTGTTGTCTTCATAACAATTACTTTTTTATTGTGGTATGGATATAGTAATTCTGAAATATTTGTGTGCACTGTAGGGTTAAGCAAATGAACAAATATATTGTTGTTAGGACCCAAGAGTCTCACCAGGAGAATGAAAGGAGAGAAGAGAGATACAAACATGGAATAAGAAATGTCAAACAGAAGACTGCTGGATTGGCATGCGCTCAATCTCTCTCTCTCTCTGTCTCTCTGTCTCTCTCATACAACACATGTACATATATACATACACATATACATACATATATAAAGATGTAAATATATATACACAGAAAGCATTAATAGCTGCCAATAACAGAGGGAAAAGTCATTAGTTATGCCTCCTGACCACCTACAATCTTACCAAAAATCAGATCAAACATATTTGGTTCCAGCTGACATTTGGATAAAATACAAACAGTCAGTGGAAATGTTAAACTGCACTAAGAGTCTTCAGTCAGCCAAATTTAGAGTGTGGGAAATCAAGTATCAAAAGGCCGAAGTTTTTCAACAAGTAAATTATGAAGAAAAGAAAATGCCTAGAGGGAAATCTGTGTGTATTGGAAGAGATCTAAAAGATATTACAGGTGAAACAAAAATGGGAAAAACCAACTATAGAGTCTGAGATGAACATCTTCAAGATAAAACATTTTAAAATGCAAGGAAGTCTTTACTGTAACAGAATCTTGGTTATTTCTGAGGGAAAGGTGGTTGTGATTTGGACAAGTCACAGAGATTTCTGGGATGGGATAGCTGACTTTGTTCTATATCTTGACTTGGATGATGATTACTTTAAAAAGTTGATTAAACTATACATTTGTGCTGTTTTCCGTATTATGTTTTATTTTGCAAATAAATAATAATAAATAAAATCAAAGTCAAAGCACAGTGGAAGAGTGGCAGCACCCTATAACCACCCTGTCTGGAGGCGTACATTTAATTACCATTGATAGAAGCTACTCCCATCAGTGCACGCATATTTTTAATACTGAAACTCAATAAGCAGGGGAAATTTTGTGCCTCTGCCTCAGGGCATAAAACAACTACATCCTTAGGGAGTCAGAACAACTCAGAAAGTTTCTGTGTTGCATTATTCTCCCCTGTGCAACGAGTTAACAAAAATGCTGCCATTGTAAAGGCAGTTAATTAACAGCACTAATTGTGCTTGGGTAGTGACCAAGTGTAACTTTAGAGACTCGGTATTGCCAGCCAGAAATCAATTTGTTAGGGGAATTGTCTCCTAGAATCATGTTGGTTTTCCCAGGGTAACCAATGGGAAGAGTAGTTAATGAGTCACTTGGGGGTGACATCTCTTTCTGTAAATTACATGTCTTTCCCCTACTAAGTTTTGTTGTTTGTTTGTTTGTTTTGGCCATGAAGCCAAAGAAAGCCCTTAAATAACAAGGAAAGCAAATAATAACTGAATAAAAATAAGGGGGAGGGAAACATTGTATCAACAATTGCAGCATTACACTCTCCCTAAGCCTTTGAGTATTTTCCTCTAACAGTCAACTAAGGGGTTCCTGGCAGATCAACCTCATTCTTTGTATTCTAGCACTGGGTCTGAGTTTGTAGTCAACCAAATAAAGCAAACTGTTATAGTCTCTCCCAGCCATCTGAGCTATTCTGTATATTGAATACAGAAGCATTGCTTAGTACAATAATATTATTAAATGTGACCCAATCTAACATTATATTCCTTCCATCCTAGTCCAACACCCTTAGGCTCCATTCCAAAATGTATGTTCCAGATTTCTATTTATATAAATATATAAAATCTTGCAATTCTTCTGTTGCGCACTGCATCTTCTCATGAATCCCACTTTGTCTCTGATTCACTAGAGCTTTCTAGGACTCGAGCCTGGTTATAGGACTAAAGCAATGTGAAGAAGTGGGGACAGGAACTGAAGATTATCAGCAGTCCCCTGTATGGCAACCAGCTCTGGAAAGGTCATTATACTTTCTTCAGAGAAGCAGAAACAAATCTCAGATAGAGAAAGTAAAGATGCTTTCGCCAATAAAGGAGGGTTGGAAGAATTTGCAAATATTTCCTGTCTTGATTTTCAAAGTTTTCAACCCTTTCCCAATCAATCCTGTAACCTTAAGAGACAATATATGGCTGTGCATTCAATTTTCTTTGTAATTCAGCAATCCATTTATTAGATTTTTTTCCCCCTAGAAAACATGACCTTGCAGTGACAAAAGATAAAACTTTAGAACAGTCATAGAGGCTTTCTGGACCCTTATTTGGTCTCAAAATGGGAATTAAAAGGCTTGAACTCATGAATTTCTTTCCCCAAGATCTCCAGTACACATACACCCAACCAACCAAACCAACACTCCTTATTTTTACTAAAACATTCTATCACAGCAAGTCCTTGATCATCCACAGCCTGGCCTTCTATGGACACTCAACTTCAGGTGTCTGCAAGTGATAACTGATGTAACTGTTTGCTACTACACGCTAAAAATTATCAGTATCCCCTTTACTGCTGACTACAGAGTCATTAAACTTTTAAATCCAGTCTGGTCAAAAAACTAGCTCCAGATAATATAAAACTAACTTAGAGAACTTGTTTTTTATTGAGACATAACTGACATACAAGGTTATATTAGTTTCAGGTGTACAACTTAATGAGTCAGTATTTGTATATACGTTGAAAAATGGTAACCACAATAAGTCTAGTAAACACCCATTACCACAGTTACAATCTTTTATCTTATAATGAGAACTTGTAGAATCTACCTTCTTAGCAATTTTTTTTTGTAATGTAAGACATTTATTTTGGTTAGTTTTATCATTTTAACACTGACTTGTGATAGACCAGACGTTAATAACCTTACTTTAAAAAAAACTAATTTAATACTTTCCCCTTTCCTGTCCATAAAATTCACACTTTCACAATCACATTACCCTAAAAGTTGACACAAGGTAGTCACCATGCAATCGATTACATCCCCAGGATTTACTTATTTTATAACAAGAAGTTTGCACTTTTTGACCACCTTACTCATTTTGCCCATCCCCTGCCTCTGGCAACCACCAAATTTGTTCCCCGTATCTATGAGATCGTGCTATTGTTTGTTAGATTCCACATACAAGTGAATCATATGATGTCTTTTTCTGATTTATTTCATTTAGCATAATGCCCTCAAGATCTGTCCATCTTGTGGCAAATGGCAAGATTTCTTTTTTATGGCTGAATCAAATTCCAATATGTAAGGATACCACATTTTCTTTATTCATCCATTGATGGGCACTTAGGTGGCTTACTTGTCTTGGCTACTATGAATAATAATGCTGCAATGAACATAGGATTGCTATCTTTTGAGTTAGGGTTTTCATTTCCATCAGATAAATACCCAGAAGTACAATTAATGGATCACATGGTAGTTCTTTTAATTTTTTGAGGATCCTTCATACTGCTTTCCATAGTGGCTGAACCAATTTACATTCCCACCAACAAAAGACAAAGGTTCCTTTTCTCCACAGTCTCACCAACACCTCTTACCTCTTGTCTTTTTGGTGATTGCCACTCTAACAGGTATGAGGTGATACCCACTGTGGTTTTGATATACATTCTAGTGATGATTAATGATGCTGAGCACCTTTTCATTACCTGTTAGTCTTCTGTATATCTTCTTTGGGAAAATGTCTATTACGGTCCTCTGCCCATTTTTTAACCAAATTGTTTGTTTTTTTGCTATTGTGTTTTATTAGTTCTTTACATATTTTGGATATTAGCCCCTTATCAGATATATTATTTGCAAATATTTTCTCCTATCCTTTTCATTTTGTTGATTTTTTTTCTTTTGATTTTCTTTTGCTATGAAGAAGCTTTTTAGTTTGATGCAGTCCGACTTAATTTTGCTTCTGGTGCTATATCCAGGGAATTGCTGCCAAGACCAATGTCAAGGAACTTATTTCCTATGTTTTCCTCTAGGATTTTTATAGATTCAATCTTACATTTAAGTCCTTAATCTCATTTGAGTTAATTTTTGTAAGTGATATAAAACTGGAATCCAGTATCATCTTTCTACTTGTGGCTATTTTCCTAGCACCATGTATTGAAAAGGCTCTAACAATGTGCTTTATTTGGTTGACTACAAACTTAGACCCAAATCTAACATATATTGAATGAGGTTGATCTGCCAGAACTTCTTTAGTTTACTATAGAAGAAGGTATTCAAAGGCCAAGGGAGATTGCAATGCTGCTCACTCACTTCCAAACGTATTCCCCATTGAAAAAAGTCCAGAAGACAGTCCTTTCATCAAGTTTGTAGGAAATTAATTTGTGAGAGGAGTCCTAGCATACTTGGAAAGCTCTATGATTGTTATATGCTGTAGGCCAGGAATGCCAGTGTTGCCTTTGAACTTGGCTCACTGAATTCAATGGTGACGATGAGATACTGGGGTGGCAGTGAGCAAGTGGCAGCATTTCATTGCCAGACATAATGTGGGTGTGTTACCATCATAGGCCACAGAACCAAACAGTAATTAAAATAGTTTGACCTGAAAACACCTTTGGCATTGGATAATTAATCATGGTGTCTCTAGAACTGAAATGGATGGGGAGCCTATTATAGCCTTACTTGGTCTGTATGAGCAGAAAAATCTCTAGTTTGGTGATCAGACATCTGACTTAAATAAGAAAAACAGAGTTTCACAGCATTTTAACAATTTCCAGACTTGAGCCAGTTAACCAATACAGAGACCTCTGAATAAAAAGAAAACTGGCTCTCCTTGAAGAAGGATATTATTAGTACAGGGCAAACACAATATATACTGTAAATATTTCTCATAGCTTTCCTTAAAGGCATGGTCATTTATGAGAGTGACTGGGGGCAAGGAGAAATAATCAAACGTTTGGAGAATTACTGAACACTAGCTCTGAGTTCACCCTAATTCCTGGAGACTTGAAATACTACTGTGGTCTCCTTGCTATCAGTCAAGCAAGAAAAAAAGAAAAAGAAAAAAAAAAGAAATACTACTGTGGTCCACCAATCAGAGGAGAGCCTGATGGAAATCAAGTGATGAATGAAATTTTCTTGGTTCTGTCTCAGAGTGGAACCAGTGGGTACCAACCCACTCTGTGGTTATTTTAGGAATTCTAGAATTCACAGTTGGAATAAACATATCAGCAAATGGAAGAATCTCTACATTGGTTCTCTGATATATAGGATATGAGCTATTATAGTACCAGTGGCCTAGTATAAGCCACTACAGCTGTCTCTACATATTGAAAGAGTAAACTACAACCAATATCAAATTACTGGAGTAATTCTGGAGATTAGTGACATCACATGGACTTGAAAGATGCAAGGTTGGTGATTCCAACCATATCCTTATTCAAATCACCTATTAGCCTGTGCAGAAAACAAATGGATCTTGAAGACAGTTAATCAAGTTGTGACTTCATTGCAGCTTCCGTTCCAGATGCATTCAATTGCCCTGATACCTGGTATGCCACTATTAATCTGGTATATGGTTTTTCTCTATGCCTGTTGGCAAGGATCGTTAAGGAGTTTGCTTTCAGCAGGCTGAGCCAAAAATAAACCTTTACTCTACTACCTCAAAGAACAGCATTCCAAATCCTACGTCATAATCTAATCTGCATGGAACTTCCTTGCTTCCCCATTCCAAAAACATCATGATGGTTCACTGTATTTTTAATATGTTAATTGGGCCTGCAAAGCAGGAAATAGCAACTACTCTATAGATACCTTGGTAAGAAATATATGTATGTCATGGGGTGGAAAATAAATCAAAAATATTCAGGGGACTGCTGTGTCAGTGACATTTCTAGTGGTACAGTGGTCTGGGGATGGCCAAGTTACTGCATTGTGTACCACCGCATCTACCACAAGACACAATTCTCTGTGTCAGTTAATATTTCAGAAGCAACATACACCTTATTTTGGCATATGCCAACCTAATAACCAAGAAACCCAAAATATTTCCAGTTTTGAATAAGGCCTATAACCAGAGAAGGCTCTACATCAGCTCCAGACTGCCTTAAAAGCTGCTCTGATACTTGGTACATATGACTCAGCCAATACTATAAAGCATCTGTGACATATACAGACTGAATGATGCCTTTGGAAGGTTCCTATAGGTGAATAACAACCCCAGACCTCTCGAGTGTGAGAGCACACATACACCACATTCTGCAGATGCTAAATCAACTTTTGAGAAGGAACTTTTGGCTTGCTTCTGGGCCCAATAGAGACTGAACACTTGAACAAGTGTCAGCAAGATGCCATGCACCTTGATGCCGTGCATCATGAACTTGACATTGCAACCAAGAGATAAATTTGGATGCGCGCAGCAGGCATTCCATAATCACGTGGAAGTGATACATGCACGTTGAGATCAAACAGATCTCGAAGACATAACTTTCATGAGCTAATAATCAAAAATGGGCCCACACTCCTGCCACACCTCCCTTCTCTACCTACACCTAGAATAGGTAGCTTCCTCTGAAGAGTTGATTGCAAAAGAATAAAGTGGGGCTTTAAAGTAGATGGTTCTTCATGATTTTCTGGTACTATTAGTACCTGCTACAGGATAAAGTATTTATTTTGTTGAACTGTCCCTTACATCTAACATCATATATCAAAACATCTCACATCTCTGGGTGCGTCACAGTAGCTTTGGTTGTAATCTCACAACTGAAAAGATCTCCTTCCAAACTCAGGAATATTATATGAAAATCAATTCCTTATAGCTCTTTCACAAATTGTTATTGTTAGTGTCTCACCAACTTTTATTTCCATTAGGCAAAGCCCCATAGACGTTACGTTATCTCTCACAACGTATTCGTTTTACACACCACTTAATCATGGCATGGGCATTATCCCACCAGATTCTATCCGTAGTGTTAAATTATCAAGCACCCATAAATCACCACCAGGGAACATCCTACACTTCTCAAAGTCGCCCAGGCATGGTTATTTACGTTTGCTTAAGGGTAACCTAAGCAAAAAAAAAAAAAAAAAAAAACTTAAGTACTCCCCCAAAACCAATATTATCACTAGTAACATATGGCTAAATTTTGGGACCATGAAATTTTGAAAACTGCAGCAGAAAGTTCTTTTCTCTGGTGACTCATAGAATAAGAACAATACAGACCCGGTTTACGTCAAGCTTGAACTACCTGCATCCATCCAAACTTCTAGTGATACTTCCTATCATGAACTTGAGAATTATTTACTGTTTCACTTGTTTTTTAAATTAAAAGATCTTATTTTAGAACAGTTTGAGGCTCACAGTAAAAGTGGGGAGAAAATACAGAATTCCCACCTGACCCTCTAATACACATAGAACCCCAAAACACCACCATTAATGCCTTTCATTATATTTTATTACAATCAAATAACACTGATATATCATTATCAACCAAAATGAATAGTTTACTTTAGGTTCACTCTTGATGTTGTACATTCTACGCATTTTGACAAATGTATAATGACCCTTACAGCATCATACAGAAGCCTCACTGCCTTAAAAAGCATTCCACCTATTGTTCCCTCCTTCCTTCATTGAAATCACTGATCTTTTTCTTATCTCCATAGTTTTGCGTTTTCCAGAATGTATACAATTGGAATTACATGCTCTGTAGCCTTTTAGATTGGCTCATTTCAAATAGTAATATGCCTTTAATGTTCTTGTGGGTCTTTTTGTGGCTTGATAATTCTTTTCATCACTGAATAATATTCCATTGTATGGATATACCACTTTTATTTATACATCCATCTATTGAAAGGTATCTTGATTGCTTCCAGGTTTGGCAATTATGAATAAAGCTCTAAAACATTAATGTGCAGGTTTTTGTGTGGAGATAAGTTTTCAATTCATTTGGGAAAATATGAAGGAGACTGATTGCTGGATTGTATGTTGAGTATACTTAGTTTTGTAAAAAACTGCCAAACTATCTTCCACAATAGCTAAACCATTATGTATACTTACTGGCAAAGAATGAGCGCTCCCAATACTCTACAACCTCATGGGCATTTAGGGTGTTACCAGTGTACTGGATTTTAGCCATCCTAAGAGGGGTTTAGTGGTATCTCATTGTTGTTTTATTTTACAATGCCCTAATGGTGAATGATGTTGAGCATCTTTTTATAATCATTTTTTAACTTTCCCTATCTCATACTTTATTTTTTCCAGCTTTAATTGAAATTTTAAATTATGTATAAGTTGTACAAAATGAAATTTTGATATTTGTGTACACTGTGAAATGATTACCACAAACTATTAATATATCCATCACTTCACATAGTTCACTTTTTGTGTATGTGTGGTGAAAACGACTACGTTATACTAACTCCTTAGCAAATTTCATTTGTACAATATAGTATCATTAACTATAGTCACCCTGCTACACATTAGATGTCCAGAACTTTTCATCCTAAATAACCTGAACTCTTTACCCTTGAACAACATCTGTCCATTTCCCCTACCACTCCTAACCCCATATTCTGTCAACTACCATTCTACTATGAGTTCAAAATTATTAGATTCCATATAAGATCATACAGTATTTGTTTTCTGTGCCTGAACCCTACTATACAATATTGCTGAAAGAAAGTAAATGATATTGATAAGGAGACATACTGTTTTCAAGGCTCACCCTTCTATAGATAAGAAGATACATTGTTTTCATGGCTTGTGCTTTTCACAAGGAATAAATATATTCATCAGTTAAGAATAATGTTACAGGTATGGTAACACTCAAATCAATATTTGATGCCTCAAAGTTCCTTGATCTAAAATATCAAAGGTAGAAACAAGAGGCTACACCATAGTTAGCAAGAGTCCTTATTATATCAGTTATGACACCTTCCTATAAATCACTAACTGATTGCATACTCTCTTCATTGCTGCCTTCATGTCTTTATTCCTGAATGTGTAAATGACTGGATTCAGAAAAGGAGTAAGAACTGCATCAAAAATAGCAAGAAACTTGTCCATCTGTGAATTGAGGTGTGGTCATGTATAGACAAACATGGCTGGACCAAAGAACAAAAGGACCACAGAAATATGAGCTGACAGGGTAGAAAGGGCCTTAGATGAACCACCTGAGGAATGTTTCCAAACAGTAAACAGGATGAAGATGTAGGAGATGAGGAGTATAAAGAAAGAGCCAACACAGATAAACCCACTGTTGACAGTGACCATGAACTGCAATCTGTAAGTATCTGTACAGGCCAGTCTGAGGAGCTGAGGAAGGTCACAGTAAAAGCTGTCCAATACATTAGGACCACAGAAGGGTAAATTAACAATAAATGCGAGTTGGAACAGTGAGTGACTGATGCCAAGGGCCCAGGCAGCAGCCAGAAACAAAACACACATGCGTGGGCTCATGATGGTCAGGTAGTGGAGAGGCTTACATATGGCAACATATCTGCCAAAGGCCATGGCGATGAGCAGCACCATCTCCACACCACCAACAACGTGGATGAAGAAAATCTGGGCAATGCAGCCTCCAAAGGAGATGACTTTATGCTTTCTGAAAAGATCATAAATCATCTTAGGTGAGGTAACAGAGCAGGCTCCCAAGTCAATGAAGGAAAGACTGGCCAGTAGAAAGTACATGGGGGAATGTAAGTGAGGATCAGCGGTCACAGAAAACACAATGAGGATGTTTCCAGTCATGCTTGCCACATAGAGCACAGAGGAGAACACCAGGAGGAGAAGCTGGATCTTCCATGAATGGGTGAGTCCCAGAAACACAAACTCAGACACAACTGAGTGATTCCCTCCATCCATTGATCCAGCCAACTGGGCTGCTGATGAAATAATGAGAACTAAGACAATGAGGAGGAAATTATGATTATTGAGATGATAATATGTCATAGAAGTATTGATGTTTCAACATTCTTACAACAATCATACAGTTTTCCAGTTTCTCAAGTTTACAAAAACAAAAAAACAAAAGTCTACATTATCATCACATGCGTGAGCTGTGACATGATTTAAACCTATTACCAACAGTCTGACTGCAATGTTCTATTCTCAAATAACCAATCAGGCAAGAACAAAAGGAATATCCATGACATTCACCAGCTGTTTGCATCACTTCCAAAATGGACTACTCCTCGTTACCAACATATCCCATCTTGCCTTTATGTGTGTTCTCATAATCCACTTCTCTCCTGTTTGTTCCCACAATTCACTGACACAATGTAGGGTAAGTAGAGGAAAACATGATTAACAGATGGATTGTCACATGTAGTGAGAGGTGCCTGAAACATGAGTTGAGACTGACTAGTTTAGGCTGTCAGTGGAGACTAAATGTGAAATGGGAGAGCTACAGTGTAGTAGAACAGAGGAAGTGCATGGGCTCTAATAAAAAATAGAACTGCCCCTATTCCGCATCACATTTTATTATGGTCACTGCTACCCCGGTGTCTCTATTCTATACAATCTTTCATGAAGTACAAAGCCCCAAACTGGCTTCAACACTCAGGAAGGCTTTCTGAAGGAGCCCGTGCCATCCGTGATACAAGGCTACCCCCAGATCTAATTGATGCGTAACTGGGAGATTTCACCAGTCTCTGCTAACGCACATGCCTGAAATGGCACTGAGAATATAAAATAACTCTGAGCTTTTCTCTGTCCATACACATAAAGGTATTGATGACAAGCACTTGGAATACTTGATATATTAAGTTTTAATTCATCAGTGTCTCAGTCTCCCTTTGGTCTCAACGTTTATGTCCACTGACATCCCCCCCATCTTTTAAAGTATTCAGTACCACCTACATGGCAACCTGTTCTGATATTTTATTTTATATTTTCCTGCTTACTTTGACATCCATTCATATATTTTATCTTCAAGGCACTTTGTTTTTTATACTTTTGATTTGATTACAAAATATGAGGAATATCAAACATTAGTAAGTCACATTTTAGGAAAGCCAATTAACTTTCTTCTAGATCTTAATCCATAAAATACAAAATGCAACACTGGAGATTTAGTCCTTTAATACATATTGTATTTATATGTGAGGTGGAGGGTGAGCAGAAAACAGTGTTATGTTTCTATGTCTGAATACCCACCTCAATCATTTGTATAATAGAGAGTCATTTCTGAAAACACTTAATAGAGGTTAGATATTTTAGGAGTTGATGAAATACAGCAGGAGAGGCACACTGATGTCCTTCATTTATGCAGTTATACTCCAGACTTTCTCACCAAAAGGCCATCTGACTGATGCTCTCATTCATCCCAGATCACAGAACACAGAGGGGGTCATTGTGTACTGAGACCAATTCTGGGTGGCCACCACTAGCATGAATTTCTCTCTATTCTCACCTACACATAGTGATTATAACATCACCTCCTGGGCCAACAGTCTAATCCCAAGGTGCACACTTCCTATTATCAGAAAGCTGGGGCCTGGAGCAGAGGGCAGGGAACAGCCATGAATGCTGCTCATCAGGGCAGGGGTGGTCATCACAGGAGAGTGCTGGGGAGGAACATGCTTGGAGAGGCACTGGTGGCACTGCAGAGGGGGTAGGAAACACAGTGAATTGTCGAAAAAGAACCAAGGCCTTCATGAGGAAGAGCATGTCTCCAGTATGATGAGATTAAAATTTTCGCGGAACTTTACAAAGATCATTTTGTCCAGTTCATCATCAGTCAGAAGAAAAACAAGAGACTCATTAAAGAAAGTTTCCCAGATTCACACAACTGGCAGAACTGGGAACCAAAACCTAGATCTCTTGATTCCTATTCCAGAATGAAAATCCTAGAGAAAATAGTCAAGTAGAAAAAAAGCAAGACTCAAAACAGTTGTCATTCCTGGTTAAAACCAAAACTAACCAGAGACATTCATACAAATGTCCATGATGTAGCAGGCTAAAAACAACAAAATATTACATAAAATTTGTGCTAAATTAAAGATAATTTAACTATAAAAATAGTAAATTATATTTGGGAAAGTGATTATTCATTGTTATTATGGCTTGTATACTGATTTTTGGTATTTTGCTTGTTATGTAACTGGTCACTACAACTGTAAAAAACTTAAAGTGATGTTTCTAAGTCCATCTTTTTGGACTTTCTGAATTTCATTACCTTCAAATGTCAATTAAAATCCTAGTTACTCTTACAACTTTTATTGATAATTTTTCTTCCTGCTGATTTGTTCTTTTGCTAACTTCTGTAAGTCAAAGAACCAAGGGTTGAAAAAACATGAATCATGCACATAACAAATACAATCTAATGTGATATACAACACATGTCGAGTGAATAGTAAGATAAATATTTGGTGAGTTTCACCTCTAGACATTCAAGGGTAGAAGATAACTCGTGTCAGCAAGAACAGATGAGGAACACTATAAGGGCATAAATACTGATCTGATCCTTTAGGAATTAGTGAGAACTGAACAAAAAGAGAGAAGGAAGAGATATGGTGTGGAAAATACCTTGAACTATAATATGAAAGTACCTTTTAATATTAGTTGTCATTATTCATGTATAGCCTATATGATGTATACTCAGGTACATATGGAAAGTCAGTAGGTAGTTCTCAATTGAGAGGCTAGAGTCATAACTACAGGCTGTGTAGTAAAGGCATGCCTTTAGGTCAGTGATCTTTATTATTCTTGATTTGCTCCACTCTCAGTCATCTTTTCCAATAGCTTTAAGATAACTAATTGAAAATTCCTCACTTAAAAATGTACACTAGCCATGAGTAATAGTCTCTCAGTGAGAACACACCTAAGGCTTTACAACATATTTCTTGCTGGGGATTATTTTCCTGAAGTCTATGAGATAATCTCAGAAGCAGAAAAAAATAAAGCAGAGAAAAAGGAGAGAGCATGAAGATTTAAAAAATGGGAAAAATGGTGGAAAGGGAAAATTAGGAAGTACATGAACAATGATGAGTAAAGAAAAGAGAAAGAGTTGAGCAAGTTCAGGCAGTATGAAATATGGCAGCCTCTGTTTCTGAGAACCCAGGTAAATTAAAAAGAACATCCATCTCTCATCTTTAGTTCCCTGACTCAGGGCTGCTTCTGACTTGTACCTTCGGTTGCACTTAAGGAAGAGAGCTGCTTCTAATACCTGCCCTTTCAGACCCACAGACTTAATATGAAAATCACACATGATAATGAATGGTAAGACTACCACTTATGCTGTGCAATGATAAACATGTAATTCACTGTAAAAATTTCAACTGTTACCTGTTACCATCGTTTGAGGAGTCTAATGTACACTAAGCAGAAGAAAGGGGTATACAGAATAACAGAAAACAGGCACATAAAATTCTCCCCACTGTATGTTCTCTGTGTTCCACCATCTCAGAAGGGTTCTCTGTCCAGTCAGCTTCTACTACTGAGGGCCACAGTGCAGTTATTTCCAGAGGTGTGTTCTTCTACATGGTGGACACATCACACAGCTATACGCTCACATGCCAAAGTCCAGAAATTATTTCCAAATTTTCATCTCTACCTTCTTCAATCCTAAAAATACAAAAAGTTACAGTGCCTTTCATACATTACATTATAATGGTTAATAGCTTGCTCTTTGGTGTCAACCAGTTATCACCACTCACTTGGTGTACGAGCATGACAAAGGTTACTTGATCTCTCTGAGTTTCAGTTTTCTTGTTACTAACATGAAGATAATAATACCTCCCTTGTAGGGTGCTATGAGAAATAATTTATATATGTAAACACACCTAATTCAGTACCTAGTACATTGTATGTCTCAATAAGTGGTATTGAATATATATTTAAGACAAGCTACATGAGTAACTTTTAAGGATAGAAAATTATTTCTCAAATTCTGAATCATCTGTTATTCTAAAATATTGAAACTAGACCTGGTTTTAGGCAAAGCTTCCATGTCTAGACTTGCATCCAATCACATAAGTAAATTTCCCAAATAACAATTTTGCTCCGAAGGGGAGCTCCTAATCAAAGACTGCCTGAGGGTACAGGAAGAAGCTTGGCACTTGGACGTGGCTCTGCCCCTGCTGTCACTACTATCCCCACAACCCAAATCCACAAATTTCTGTTCCTCACATAAAAGAGAATAAGTTTTTGCCAACCACCTCAGACAAAACTGGCTATTTCCCTTGTCATTAGGGGTAAAAGAAACTGAGAAGAACGGTGCTTCAAGAGACCACTGAAGGCTGTGCCCATCCAGCCACAAATTTGTGTTGATCTGCCAAGGTAAGGAAGCCAAAATACAAATACCAACTGCTCAGAAGAAAAGACTCTTCTCCCAAGCTGCCTTTTTCATGAGGCATATAGAATGGTTTAGTTTGAACCACCACTTTAATTGTACAAGTGAGGAAAGCACAGGTAGTTTAAACACATTATAAAGACAGGTGGTTACTCAAAGCCAAAGTCTTAGTTATGTTCTATTCCCATTATTTTCTCACTTGTTCATTTCATTCATTTAAAATGGATTTGGTTACTCTGTGTCAGATCTCAAGATAGACCAACAAAGTCCATCCTTAACCAACACCTACATGAATATATATCAGGTATTGTGTGATGCATGTCATAAAAGTGGAGTAGACCCTCTAAATATATGAAGAGAGTGGGAAGAGATAACTATAGTGATGAGAAAAGGCAGTATAGCATATTGGCTTTTGCATGTAGTTTTAAGAGATGGTAAATACCATAGTACACAAACTTAGGATCTATAGAAGTCACTTCAGGCAGATGGCAAAATACGAAAAGTAGGTAAATTCAGGGATCACTGGGTTAATGGCAAAGCATGCAGATTGTCTACAGCATATTGTGTTTAGAAAACATAATAAAATGACAAAGATGGTAGAGATTAATTTGTGCCTGACATTGGAAACTAGTCTAGATATTTAAGAATTATTAAGTAAATGTAGGGAGTCAATGAGGAGTGGGTCCAAGGAAATGATGATGAGGCCAGTGTTAGGGCAGATGCTCCATATGCAAGCATGACAGGTCAACTGGAGGAAAGAAACAATGGAGGTAGGGACTCCTTTTTAAGAGAATGCTGAAATAAAGCAGATCTGGGGAGCTACAGATGCATTAGTACTACAAAGTTTTATATGTAAGATTTTAGATGCAGAAAAGAGAAATATTAAGAAGTAAAACCCCAAAAGAACTGATTAACATTGGAATGAACATGAAGGAGAGTAAAGTCAAAGATGACATCAAAATTCGAGCACAAATAGACAACAGTACATCCATTTTTAAAAACAAGGAAACTGGAATTTTTGAGGATGGAGAAAACAGATGATTGCATTTACACTAAGCAACTGTAGTTTCAAATACTAGTGAGATGTCCAGGTGGAAATATGAGAACAAGATATTTAGGAAAAAGCATAGATTCAAGATATAACAGTATAGTAATCCACATAAAAATAATTCCTCAATGTGTAAGAGTGAATAAGATCTCTGAGGGAAAGAGCACAGAGAAAAAACAAAGACCAGATCATATAGCCTATCCTGCTGATAATGCGGAAGGAGACAAAGGAACCAACCACTCAGCCAGAACAATCACAGAGGCAGGTGGACAACTAGGGAGGGGCAGCACAGAAATTTTGTGACAGTAAAGAAAATGGGATGATAGAGTAAAGGAGAAGAAAGGTAAGAAAATTAAAATGCCAATCTAGATAAATTTTCTACTTTGTAAATGGGCAGTTTGGGCCTGGTATATCCGATAAACATCAAATGGGTTCAATAATGAATGAATGATATAATGAATCTGATAGCATTGTCAAAGAATGAATAAATGAAAAAGCCCCATTAGGAACTGAAAGACAAAGTTTTCAAAGGACCTACATGCCATTCTGTTGTGACACAAACTCTCAATGTTCAACAGCTTGAAAATGATCAAAAAGAATTGTAACTGTTAGGATGACAAGGGCCGAGAAGTGGAAAGGCAAGTGAGGCAGAAGGTTACAAAGGGATGAAAGGTTTCTAGGCATTGGATAGACCGACCAAGTATCCAGGCTGACTATAAATCACATGCTAGAAAAGGCGGAACATGAGACCAAAAATATCAAAATAAAAACCAAGGCCAAAGAGTTGGGAAACTTGGAAATTAGGATGAATACTCATACAATAAACTCTGAGTCTTCTCTGATATTCTTCTACCAATTTATTGTCTTTCTTTGAAGGCTAAATGTACATGTTCCCCCATTAATACCCTCAGCTTCCCACCCGCAGTGACTCCCCTTCACCGGCCTGATTCCTGCTCCAGCCTCCTCCTCTAATGCCAGCAGTAACCTGCCACAAAAAAAGACCGACATCACAGTGGGTTGAGCAAAACTTAGTTTTTGAGTTCCTGGACAAAGAAACCTTGGCCTGCTGATTTATTCACGATAGATTTTATTTCTGTTACTCCCACCTACCTGATTTGCCAAGGAAACTAAGAGAACAGCATCATTAAAGATTCAGATAGATACAGTTCTCCCAAAATCAATCGGGATCGTTAAAGACACACAAAAAAAGTGATATAAAACAGTCAGAGCGGCAGCTAATTATAGCCCCAGGGAGTAGTGACCAAGAAGTGCTGCAGAATCCGGGGCTGCCAAGCTACGATTACATGGGCTGGGGAATTATCGTCTGTAGTTGTCTTGGTTTTCCCAGTGTAGCCAAGGGAGAAGCTGCTAATAATGAAAATGAGAGGCATTTCATTTCCTCACAACAAAGAGGCCTTTGATATTTTTTAGAGCTACTTTAAATCTCTATTTTATGATGACTAAAGGTGAATTCCAGAACATTAAAACAATTTTCATCATTTAATCATTTCAATGTTGATTACTACAAAAATATTCAACTTAAACACAAACTGTATTAAAAAGTATGAAGAATGGAAATAAACTTATATAGTAGCCCATGAAAAAAACTAGAAAAAATATGGAAGGAAAATAGATTTAACTTAACTTTAAAGATCATACTTTTATACATATTCTATTGAACCCTCATAACCACACTGTGAAACAAATATTGTTATTGTCACATGATCTCAAATTATTTTTCATCTAAAATTACACTGATATTAAAAATGTGGCCTACATATGAATTTAGGACTTTCTCAAATTTTTCTTCTCTTTCTCCTAGAGTTAACTACCTTAAATTATAGAAAAATCAGTATTACCCAACATGAAGTATGTATGATCGTGAACCCAAATTTCAGGAAGTACGACAGCAAAAATGAAACTGTAGGTCAACTCAATTATGTAAATAAATTCAGACTTGCAATCTAAGATTGCAAACATGAGATGTTTCTTCCTCCCTATTCCTATAACCAGAAGAAACATAAACATAGCTCCACCCTTAGAAAGGCTAGGAAATACATCTGCAATTCCAAACCACAACATGTGAAGAAAAACTTATATGCAATTAAAATCAAAACAGGGTAAGAGTGAACACCAATATAAAATTCATGCCTCTAAAGATCTTGAGTTAGTCACTAAGCTCAGCAGTCTTGAAAGAGGTGGATACTATGAGAACAAAATCAGTGATCTTTACTTAAACAGGAACATGGGGTGTGTGAACCCTTACTCCACAGTAACAAGGGAAAGGTACTTAAAGAAAAAGACACAAATACAACATATTTGGAATAAGTAGGGCATGTATGGTGATGGTGATTGATGAAGCTTGGAAGAAAAATCACGGCAAAAGTAAGGGGGAAATAGCCAGGCAGCTGACAATTCCCATTATAGAATGAGAAGAAAAGGATAAATCACAAGACATATGACAGAAACTAACAAATATGACTCTGCTTTGAACCAGTAGTTAGCGCGGCAGCCCAGGAAAGTCATACCAACAGATGAGAAATGTTTTGGAAATAATATTCAAAAACTCAGCTGCCTTCTGTAATACCTCACTATCACCCCTAGCTCCTCCTCCACAATATCCTTTCAAATAACTCATATATTCAATTAGTATATTAGATTAATATTATATAGTACAATATTTAATAATTTTGTTAAAAATACAGCAAGTGATGACCTAAATGAAAATACTTCAAGAACAGGAAAATGATATGATATATATTATACACATAATAGAAGGTTATACTATGAAGTAATGAAAATTATGAGCAAATCTATGGATTTTTTCTGGTATCATTAATATACAATGACATGAGCAACATTGTGGTTACTAGATTCCCCCCATTAACAAGTCCCCACCACATACCCCATTACAGTCACTGTCCATCAGCATAGTAAGATGCTATAGAATCACTGCTTGTCTTCTCTGTGTTACACTGCCTTCCCTGTATCCCCCCACTCCACCCCACCCCTGCTATATTATGTGTACTAATTGTAATGCCCCTTTTTCCCTCTTATCCCTCCCTTCCCACCCTTCTTCCCCAGTCCCTTTCCCTTTGGTAACTATTAGTCCGTTCTTGGGTTCTGTGAGTCTGCTGCTGTTTTGTTCCTTCAGTTTTTTCTTTGTTCTTATACTCCACAGATGAGTGAAATCATTTGATACTTGTCTTTCTCCTCCTGGCTTATTTCACTGAGCATAATAAGATACACCTGCTCTCTGAAATGACATTTAGAAGATAGGGGTTGAAAGAAATAAATGATAAAAAATATATGACAAAAAATAAACTGGAAAAATTTCAAGAAGTACAAGCATATCTAGTTTTATTGCCCTTTGCTTTATTGCATTTCACAGATACTGTTTTTTACAGACTGAAGGTTTGTGACAACCCTGCAACAAGGAAGTCTATCAGTGTCACTTTTCCAACAGCAGTTGCTCACTGCAAATCTCTGTGTCACATTTTGGTAATTCTCACAATATTTCAAACTTCTTCATTATTATATTTGTTAGGATGATCTGTAATCAACAATCTTGGATATTACTATTATAATTGTTCTGGGGTTCCACAAACCAATTAAGCTAAATCCAACCCTCATGGATGACTTTGAGTGATTCAAGACTTCAGGGAAAGAAGAAACTACAGACATGGTAGAAACAGCAAAGAGAACTAAAATTAGAGGTGGAGCCTGAAGATGTGACTGAATTGCTGCATCTCATGATAAAACTTGAATGGATGAGGAGTTGCTTCTGGATTTGCAAAGAAAGTGGTTTCTTGGAATGGAATCTACTCTTGGGGAAGATGCTGTGAAGACTGTTGAAATAGCAACAAAGAATTTAAAATAATATATAAAACCAGTTATTAAAGCAGCATGAGGGTTTGAGAAGACTGAAACCAATTTAGGAAGAAGTTCTACTATGGGTCAAATACTATCAAACGGCATGGCATGCTACCGAGATGATTTTTGAAAGGAGAAGTAAATTAATGCGGCACTCTTCATTGTTGTCTTATTTGAAGAAATTGCCACAGCCACCCAATCCTCAGCAATGACCACCCTGAGCAGTCAGCAGCCACCAACATTAAGTCCAGACCCTCCACCAGCAAAAAGATTATGACTTTCTGAAAGTTCAAATGATGGCTAGCATTTTTAGCAGTAAAGTATTTATTAATTGAGGTATGTATGGGGTTTTTTGGATATAATATTATTTCACATTTAATAGGATACAGTATAGTGTAAACATAACTTTTATATGCACAGGGAAAGCAAAAAGTTCATTTGATTCATTTTATTACAATATTCCCTTTATTGCCGTGGTCTGAAACTGAACCATAATATCACCAAGGCATGCTTGTAAATAAGAAAAAGAAAAATATGATAGAAATGAAGATAACTAAAAGCAGGGGGGGAAATGTGGAAACATATCCTGAGGATAATGAAATAGAAAACCAAGAAGTTTAAAAGAATTATAGAAAAGAATATAGATTAAACTAAGATCCAACAAATGAATAACCAGTATTCCTCTAGAAGAGTTCACAATCTTTAGTAAGGGAAAATTTCAGGATAAAATTCTGAAATGAAAGAAGCATTGAACCTACAGACTAAAGTTTATAATCACGACCCAGGGAAATAGATATTACAGCATGGGGCCACATCAAGCCAGATCCAATTGGATTTAACAGACTCCACATGCACAGAATATACAGCCTACCAAAAAAAAAAACTTAGGAAATAGAGTTCCCATGAGGCCTTAGAGAAAATTATTAGAGAATTACTTACTAATCAAAAAGTGAATAGAGTATAGTAATAGTGAATTATGAAGCCTAATGTAAACAATTCTGGACATTGTGATTAAAGAACATAATACAAATGTTAAAAACCATGAAAATATAAAAAATATCTTAGTAGCCAAAATAAAAAGGAAAAGAAGTATTTCTGCTGGAACACTCTGGCTTCTTCATCTCTCACAGTGGGAAAGGATAAACAGATCATTTTAAGGGTGATTAAGTGTTATTTTAAAGTATAAGGTAACTATTAGAAGAACTAGATATAAAATTGAGTGATAAAGAGGGAAAGGAAAGTGGGTCAAAGGGTCAAATGGAAGTATATTAATTTCTTTCATAGTGAGGAATCAGTGGATCTGTATTTGGAGGTAACAGAACTAAACCATTAACTATTATAAACAGTGAATAAGTAAGATGAACTATAAACCATTAAAATCAGTAAAACATTCATACACAAAAGAAACAAAACATCATATAGAGAGAAACCTTAATGAAATGAAAGGATTAAAATGAATGCATGAAATTCATTCATTTATTCTACTAATATTTGTTGAGCTCCCGTATGTCAGGATTGTGCTGGGTGCCAGTGATACATAGCTTCTCTCTCCATCTTGTAGTTTTACAGACTAGTAGGGGAGGCAGGTAATAAACAATCACAGAAATGTAAAATTGCAACCATAAAAATTACTCTGCAACAGGGTGAAAATTACTATAAATGGAAGGATTTTATGTAAGCAGGAAAATCTGAGGTTTCCCTGAGGAGGGACACACCAAAAACTAACATCTAAAGGATAAATAGAAGTTAACTAAGAGTGGAAGACAAGGGATTCCCTGGCCAGGGAACAGTTTGTGCTTCCCCTTGGGGCCAGAGGGGGCATTGGAAGTTGCCCCTGGAACCACATTGGGGGAAAATGAGGGGAACTTATACAAGCAAGGCTGATATAAGTAGTGGGATACTTTTCCTAAGAGAATGAGATGTCAAAGATTTTTAAGCAGGCCGTTTTGATCAGACAACATTCATGGATATCACTATGGCCACATGTAGTGTACAGAATGGATTTGAAGGTATCCAGAATGGATGCATGGAAGCCAGCTGTAAAGGAACATATTTGTTGAGGTGAGAAATGTGGTTGTTTGGCCTAGATATGGGAGTCTGGGAAGCAGACAGATTTGCCATATATTTAGGAGAGACGATCAACAATACCTGATGATAGATTTAGTTGGAAATGCTCCAACTCCATGTAATGCTCCAAGTCTTAGACTTAACCAACCCCCCCAGGACCCCCAGTCTAATGACCCTACCATATATTAGTGTCCCTCACTCCCTTGACGTGCATCCTCTCTTTCTTCCTCGCCCATCTTAAATTTCATGGTCAATCCCCTCACCCTCTTTTACTCTACTATACTTCTTTAGACAAACAACAAACCTGGTAAAACAGAAATGATTGTTGGGTTTCTATATTTTCTCCTTCTGAGTAACAGTTATCTACTGGAGTTACCCTATGCATGTCTTGCCACTGTATATAGTCTGAATTGATTTCAGTGACTTGACTAACAGAGTGAAGTAGAAGTGAATTCTAGGGCTTTCTGATGATACATGTGGGATTTCTGGGTCATAGAATGGATGAGTGTGTGTTTAACTTTAAAGAAACTTCCAAATGGTTTTCCAGAGTGGTTTTACCATTTCACATTAACACCAGTAATATATGCCAGTTACAGAAGCTCCACAACCTCAAAGACACTTAAAATTGCCGAAGCCTTCCTTCCATCCTTCTTTCCCTTCCTCCCTGCCTCCCTCCCATCCTTCTTCCCTACCTTCCTTTATTTTCTCTTTCTTTCTTCCTTCCATCAGGAGTTTGGGAAGCAGACAGATTTGCCATATATTTAGGAAAGACAATCAACAATACCTGATGATGGATTCCATCAGGAAGTAAGGAAGGAAGGGAGGGAGGGAGGAAGGAAGAAAGGAAGGAAGGAAGGAAGGAAGGAAGGAAGGAAGGAAGGAAGGAAGAAAGGAAGGAAGGAAGAAACGAAGGAAGGGAAGGAAGGAAGGGAAGGAAGGGAAGGAGCGAGGGAGGGAGGAAGGGAGGGAGGAAGAAATGTCCTTCCTTCCTTCCTTTCCTTTTTACCTTCCTTCTTCCCTTCTTTCTTAATTTTCTCCTTATGTATTTACCTATGGCCATTGATAGCTAACACTGTTGACCAAATTTTCATGGTCTGTTATCCACATATTTTCCTTGGTAAAGTATCTGTTCAAATCTTTTGCTAACTTAAACTGGTCATTTTTTTTAATATTATTGAGAGTTCTTTATAGAAACATAAATTCAAAATACAAGCCATTTCTCAGCTATATTATGCGCAAATATTTTTTTCCTACTATGTGGCTTGTCACTTCATAAACAAATAAGAATTTTTCAATTTTGATGAAATAAAATTTATCATTTTTTGTATCTTTCATGTTCTTGGTTTCTTATCTTAGAAAATTACTAACCTAAGTTCACAAAATTTTCTCCAATATTTTCCACTAGAAATTCCATAATTTTAGATTTCAAGTTCAGGTCTATGATCCATTTTGAGTTAATTTTCATGAAAGATGTAAGATATGGGTTAAGGTTCAATTTTTGAATATAGGTATTTAATTATTTCAGCACAATTTGTTGAAAAGATTACCTGTTCTCCATTGAGTTGTCTGCACATATTTAGATCTATTTCTTCTTTTTCCTGCAATATTAATCTATGTGTACATCTTAAAGTTCAACTTTGCTCTTCTTTTTTAAAATTGTTTATGGCTATTCTAGTTCTTTTGAATCTCCATACAAAATTTTTATATTATTTTTTTTATCAGTTATACCTCAATAAGACTAAAAAATAACAATAAATCAACATAAAATTTAATCCCATTCCCTTGATGATCTTATTTTCCTGTTTTTTTAACTGAAGTATAGTTAATACACAATATTATTGGTTTTAATATACAACACAGTGGTTCAAAAGGTACACACATTATTAAATCTTCACCCCAATTAGTGCAGTTACTGTCAATGCAGAAAGATCTTACAACACCAAAGACTATATTCTCCAGCTTTACTTCCATCCCCATGACCAACTTATATTATGAGTGAGGTTCTTGTGCCCCTTTGTCCCCCTGGGCTGGACTCAGGTTCTTCCCCTTGCAGGCTGTGTGACTTTGGGCAAATGTTCTACTTCTCTGCTTCCTCATCTGCAGCATAAGGAGAATCCCACCTAGGGACCTTGTGGCATGAAGCTCGATGGGGTTCCATGGGGCTGGGGGAGCAGACAGTCACCACATAAACCAGCAATTCCACCCAGGGGTAGGCCTGAGTGGTCCCCCCTTTCTGGGTTTATTTCTGGGCTCTCTATTCTGTTCCACTATCTATGGGTCTTTTCTTGTGCCAGTATCATACTGTTTGATTACAGTAGCTTTGAAGTCAGGCAGCATGATCCCCCCTGCTTTATTTTTCTTTCTGAGGATTGCTTGAGCTATTCAGCTCCTTTTGTGATTCCATTTGAATTTTAGAATTATTTGCTCTAGTTCACTGAAAAGTGTCATTGGTATTTTGATAGGGATTGCACTGAATCTGTAAATTGCTTTAGGCAGGATGCCCACTTTGACAATGTTAATTCTTCCCATCCATGAGCACGGGATAGATTTCCATTTATTTGTGTCTTATTTCATTTCTCTCATGAGTGTCTTTTAGTTTTCAAAGTAAAAGTCTTTCACCTCCTTGGTTAGGTTTATTCCTAGATATTTTATTCTTTCTGATGCAATTGTAAATGGAATTGTTTTCCTGATCTCTCTTTCTACTAGTTCATTATTAGAATATAGGAATGTAAGAGATTTCTGTGTATTAATTTTGTATCCTGCAACTTTGCTGAATCTAGTTATTAGTTCTAATAGGTTTTGGTGGAGTCTTTTGAGTTTTCTGTCATATCAAGTCATCTGCAAAGAGTGATTGTTTTTCTTCTTCCCTACAAATTTGGATGCATTTTATCTCCTTTTCTTGTCTGAGTGCCATAACTATAATCTGTTTAATAAAAGTGGTAAGAATGGACATCCTTGTCTTGTTCCTGATCTCAGTGGAAAAGCTTTCAGCCTTTCACCATCTAATGATGTTAGCCGTGGGTCTGTCTTATATGGCCTTTATGATGTTGAGATACATACCCTGTATGTCCATTTTTTTAAGAGATCTTATCATGAATGGTTATTGACTTTTGTCAAATGCTTTTTCAGCATCTATTGAGATGATCAGTGGTTTTAATACTTCCTTTTGTTAATTTGATGTACTGCACTGATTGATTTACAAATATTGTAACACCCTTGCATCCCTGAAATAAATCCCATTTGGTCTTGAGAGATGATCTTTTTGACATATTTTTTAATTCAGTTGCTAATATTTTGTTGAGGGTTTTTGCATCTAAAATGTATCAGGGATATTGGTCTACAGTTTTCTTTTTTTGTGGTGTCTTTGTCTAGTTTTGGTATTAGTATGATGATGGCCTCACAGAATGAGTTGGGAAGTAGTCCCTCCTACTTTTTGGAATACTTTAAAAAGGATGGGCATTAGCTCTTCTCTAAGTGTTTGATAGAATTCAGCTGTGAAGACATCTGGTTCTGGAATTTTGTTTGTTGGGAATATTTTTATTACCAATTCAATTTTGTTACTGGTAATTAGTCTGTTCAGATTTTCTACCTGTTCCTGGATCAGTCTTGGAAAGTTGTACTTTTGTAGAAATTTGTCCATTTCTTCTAGGTTGTACAATTTATTGGCATATAATTTTTCATAGAATTCTCTAATAATTCTTTGTATTTCTGTTGAGTCAGTAGTAACTTTTCTTTTTCATTTCTGATTTTGTTTATTTATGTCCTCTACTTTTTTTTCTTGGTAAGTCTGGCTAGGGGTTTGTCTATTTTCTCAAAAAAGAAAACAGCTTTTGGTTTTATTGATTTTTTCTATTGTTTTATTCTTCTCTATTATTTATTTCTGCTCTGATCTTTTTCCTGACCTTTGTTCTACTAACTCTTGGTTTCATTTGTTCTTTTTCTAGTTTTTTTTGTGAGTTTAGACTGTTTATTTGGGATTGTTCTCATTTCTTGAGGTAGGCCTATATTTCTGCGTACTTCCCTCTTAAAACCACTTTTGCAGCATCCCACATATTTGAACATTTTTTATTTTAATTTTCATTTGTCTTCATGTATTGCTTGACTTCTTCTTTGTTCATTGATCCATTGATCATTTAGAAGCATGTTGTCTAGCCTCCATATGTTTGTGGAGTTTTTTGTTTTCTGCATGTAATTGATTTCTAGTTTCATACAATCATGATTGGAAAAGATGCTTGGTACAATTACAATCTTTTTTTAATTTATTGAGGCTCTTTTTTGTGGCCTAGTATGTGATCTATTCTGGAGAATGTTCCATGTGCCCTTGAGAAAAATGTGGTTCTTGCTTCTTTTGGATGGAATGCTCTGTATATATCTTTTAAGCCATCTGATCTTTGGTGTTCCATACCTGTTTCCTTGTTTATTTTCTGTCTAGATGACCTGTACATTGATGTAAGTGGGGTGTTAAAGTCCATTAATGTGATTGTGCTGCTGTCCATTTCTCCCTTTAGTTCTGTTAGTATTTATTTTACACATTTAGGTGCTCTCATGTTGAGTGCATAGATATTTAAAATGCTTATATCCTATTGATGGACTAATCCCTTTATTATTATGTAATGTCCTTCTTTGTCTCTTTGTACGTTCTTTGTTTTGAAATCTATTTTATCTAATATAAATACTAGTACTCCAGCTTTTTCCTCCTAATTATTTCCATGAAGCATATTTTTCCATCCCTTCCCTTTTAAACTCTGTATGTCTTTAGGTCTGAAATGAGTCTCTCATACGCAGCATATAGGTGGGTCTTGTTTGTTTATCCATTCTGCCACCCTGTGTCTTTTGATTGGTGCATTCAATCCACTTACATTTAAGGTAATTATTGATAGGTATGTACTTATTGCCATTTTATTAATTGTTTTATGGTTGTTTCTGTAGTTCTCTGCTCCTGTCTTCCCCTCTTATACTCTTCTCTTGTTTGATGATTTTCTTTAGTGTTATGTTTGAGTTATTTTAAATTTTTTCTCTATCTATTATAGACTTTAGGTTTATGGTAAACAAAGATTCCTAGTTTCCTAAATATTTAACAGTCTATTAAGTTTATGGTCGCTCTGTTTCAAACACAATCTAAAAGTACTTTTTTTATTTTTCCTCATTTTATATATTAAATTTGATTATCTACATTTTTTGTGTATCCCATGACTGATTTTATGTATAGCTGATTTACTACTTTTTTTAAACTTCATACTTGCTTGGTAAGTAAGTGGTATACTACCTTTACTGTGGGTTTATTCTCACTCATGAAAAATATTTAGGCTTAAGAACATTGCCATCTAAAGAAATCCCTTTAACATATACTATAAGGTTAATTCAGTGGTGATGAATTCCTTCAGCCTTTGTTTATCTGGGAAACTTTTAATCTCACTTTCAATTCTGAATAATAACCTTGCTGGATTGTTGGTTGTAAGTTATTCTGTTTCAGTACATTCAATATTTCATGCCACTCTCTTCTGGACTGTTAAATTTCTGCTGAGAAATCTGGTTTTGCCTTATAGGTAACTGTCTGCCTTTCTCCTGATGCTGTTAAGATACTCTCTTATCTTTAATCTTTGCCATTTTAATTACTATATGTCTTGGTGTCATCTTCCTGGGGTTCCCTTTGTCAGGGGCTCTGTGCTCTTCCAGGACTTGGGTGTCTAGTTTCTTTCCCAGATTGGTGAGGTTTTCAGCAATTATTTCTTTAAACAGACTTTCTACTCCTTTGTCTCTCTCTTCTCCTTCAGGTATCCCTATTATGGAAATATTGTTTCATCTGGAGTTGTCACACAGCTCTCTTAGCATCCTCTCATTTTTATCTATTTCTCTAAAAACCTTGCAGCAAAATTCTTCAAAAACGCCATCTCTGCTCTCTTTGTCCAATTCCTCTCCTATTTTCCCTCAAATCCACTCCAATCATATCTTCCCCCAGAGTCCCCACTAAAATTTGTCTTTCAGTTCTCGCATACCTTTCATATCCAAATCTAATGATCAAGTCTCAGTTGTCATTTTTAACCCAGTTATTTCCTCCAATTTTCATACACATTTCTTCACTTCCCAGGCACCACTCAATCCTGGTTTCTCTTCTATATCATTTGTGGCTCTTTCTTAGTCTCCATTAATTATACTTTACTTTCTTCTTGACCCCATAATGTTTGAGAATACAAGTATTCGGGCCTTCAACCACATGTCTTTTCTATCTATGTTCATGCTTTAGACATTTAAAATCATCTATGTATCAACCTCTTGCTCAGATTTCTAACCTGTATATCACACTTGCTTATCCAGATGCCTACTTTACATTTCCACTTGGATATTCAATAAATATCTTAGATGTAATGTGCACAAAGTGAGTTCCTGCTCTTACCTAACTACTCCATCTTATGTAACGAAAAGTCTATTTCCAGGTGCTTCAGTCAAAAACCCTGGAGACACTTCTCTCAGGTCCAATATTCCATCAGTTGGAAAAAACACTCAAAAATCTCACCATATCATACCATCTGCTTTGCTGCCCAACCCACACTCTATCTCTGTAATTAATTTCTGCAATACACTATAACTGATCACTGTTTGGAAAATTGTACCACCTTTTCCCAAAATTTTTAGGACAACCAGACATAAAAATAATTTTAAATGTAAGTGATACCATGTCACCTCTCTGCTCAGAATTATCCAATGATCCCCCTTTCTGAGTAAAAGGCAAATTTGTTAAAATTGTCTAAAGAATCCTACATGACTTGGCTTCCCATAACCTCCTTGAATATTCTCCTGCTCTCCTCCCACATTTACACTGAGAAAGCCACACTGGCCTTCTTGCTGTTTCTTGAACAAAACCAGGACTTTCAGCCTTCGTACTGACTATACCCTCTGCCTGGGATGCCCATGTCACCTGACAGCTACATTGCTAACTCACTCACCTATATCAAACCTCTGCTTAGTGACACTTTCACAAAGATGCCTACCCTGACTGCTCTACTTAGAAATGCAACCCACTCCAACTCGAGTTTCATATCCTCTTCTATATTGTTTTGCACTTATTTCTTTTTAACTTACAGTAAAACTTTCTTATTTTTCTTATTACATACTGTCTGAATAACTCCACAATGAATTTATTTAAATTTTATTTACTGATGTATCCCAAAAGCCTATAATAATGCCTGGTGTTTAGTAGGCACTCTATATTTTCTGTATTAGTGAAAACTTGAGAAAGAAGGAAGGAGGAGAAGAGGAAGAAGGAGAGGGAAAGGGAGAGAGAAAGAATGACTCATGGGTTTCTTGTTTTCACAACTGGCTAGAAGATAGTGGAAGAAGATTTGGTTTTCAGTGATAATCAGCAGTAGTGCCATTTTGGACCTGTTCAGTCAAAGGATATATGAGGCATCCAAAAGGGGATGTCAGAAGATGTATTACATGTGGCTACGGACCTCAGAACAGACAAGGTCTATATTTTCTATAGTAATATTACAAATAATAAGGGAATGATAATAATGTGACTATTATTATACCAATTACATATTATTTTATAAATTTACATTATATATTGTTATATATAACAAATATTGTTCTATTATTATATAACAAATAATGTTACAAATTGGAAGATAAATTATTATTCACCAAATGGTACTAAGAAAATTAATAAGTATTTATACCCTCTCCTATTATTTGCACCAAAAATAATTTTTAGGTGGATAAAATATTTTAGAAATACATGGTCATGAATATTTACTAGGTATTGGAATGGAAAAGGACTTCCTAAGAATAAAACTATGAAGGCACCATTGAAAAGCTCCATGAAATTGGACTCAAAAAATTACAACTTTAATGTTGCAGAATATGATAGGTAAAATTAAAGAGAAAACAATAAATTGAGGGAAACATTTTAAACACAAACATGACAATAAGGGAGATAATGTCGTTAACATATATGAGACTAGTAAATCAATATGGCAAAACTAATACCTGCCTATGGGACTGGGAGGAAGAATACTTCAGCAAAGATTAATATTTCAAATAAAAAAAAACATATGTGATCATTATTTTGCCTGCTCTGAATCACTTTTCCCCTTCCACTGATGGCTGTTCCCCAACTCCCCCATTTGGGAAATGTTCATCCTCGAATTCATGTCATTTTTGGAGGCTGTCAGCCAGATAACCTTGGCCCCTGCCCATAAGATCATGCACATGATCCAGCTGCCCTGAGAGACCCAACCTGGAGCTAAAACAGTGCCAGTTAGGATCCTTTCATGGGTTTTTAATGCATATGCTGGAAAAGAACCTTTCCCTTTTCTATGAGATTGTTCTCCCATAATGATTTACACTGGAGTTATATGCAGCCTGTCTCCCTCCCCACATCATACATAAAGAAATCCATGTGCAAAAGAATTAAGATGAATGTACACAGATAAACAGAGGTAGAAGACAGAGAGGAAGGAGGGAAAAAGGGAGAGAGGAGCAAGAGAAAGGGAGTGAATGAGAGAGCAAAATCTGCAAGTGTGAAGTTGAACAAATCCCTGGAGTCTGTAGGGTTAGCTCCACTATTGGACATCCCAATAACCTGAGCTAATAAGCTCCTTATAAAAAATTTTTTTATGTTCAATTGTGGTAAAAAAAAGAACACATACAGATAAAATTAACCATCTTAACCATTTTTAAGTGTACAGTTCAGTAGTGTTAAGTATATTCACATTGTATGACAGCTCTCTAGAGCTTTTTCTTAGAAAACTGAAACTATACATATCTTTTTTAGTAATTTTAAACATGTTTTGATTGGATTCCTGAAACATGTAATTAAAAGAGTTCAGATTAATAACATTGAGAAAGGTACAAGTATAAAAAAAATCAAAGAAACTTAAAATGAGATTTTGTTTGTTGTCTTTTAAATTGACAAAGTTTTTAATAAATTATATGTGGTGCTTTGGGAGGGGTACTGTAATGAACACACTTCTCAGCAGGTAAAAAATCTTCTGGGAGAAATGATATGAATAGAGTATTCAAAATATTATTATACCCTATAAATTCCAACATACCCGTCTATAAAGGAAGTAATCTGAAATACAGAGGTATATGCAAGACTTTCAAGGCAGAGGGAAAAGTTAGAGATAATCTAATTGACCAATGATGGAGGAATAACAAATACAATTATGATATGGCATATAGTGCAGTACTATGTATTTGCTTAAAATTCTTTTGTACTACAATGCATAATAATGTGAGAGGATCCTCAAAATACAATATTCATCAAAAGGCAAGATAAAAAAGTAGAGACCATAAAATCCAAATTTTCTAAATATATAGCTATATTTAGGTATAGAAAAATACTAAAAATAAATATATTAAGATATCACTACTAATCACCTCCATGAGGTGATCTTACGAAAGATTTCTATTTTTTCATCTCTAATTTCCCAAAAAAGTTTATATAATGAGCATATTTTCTTATCATTAGAAAAAAATAACATTATCATAAAGAAATAAAGCAATGAAGGATTTCACATCATGAAGTGATTTAAAGTACAGTCTGTTTGGAATTGGAGATGTATTTATCAATAATGTTTTGATTGTAGATGACAGAATCACAATTTAAATTTAGATAAGAGGACTAATGTAATGGCTCATTTATTAGCTAGTAACCAAACTGAGTGGAGGGCAAAATGTAGCAGAATACCTAAGAGCTGGAACCAAAAACTTAAACACTGACAAGCTTTTTCTTTAAATGTTATGTCTTCTTTTCACATATCTTTTTTCATTATTCTAGATTTGATTTTTAACGTCAAGAAATATGATTGCCAGCAGTTTCAACACATCACATTTCCAAAAGGAACTGAAGCTTTCTTATTTTTCTCTATTCTCAACTCCAACATCCTGGGAAGAAAAGCTCACCTTTGGCCCTCCTTGGTCACAGGCTCTGATCTTTATGATTCAAATGTGTCTAGGAGATTTGTCATTATGCTTGGTTCAGAAGCCCAACCTTAGAAGAAACACTACTGGTGAAAGGGTCTACATGTCTTCTACATGTTTACTGGAAGAGAAAGGTATATTTACCCGAAGAAGCAGATTCCTCTTTGGGTTATTATGTTTGTCTGCTGACAAACAGAGTAGATGTCCACTAAGAGGAGCTATTTTTTTTTTTTTTTTTTTTCATTCAATGGGTTAAAATCTGTTACTACTGTTATTTTTCTTTTTACAATTTATTTTATTTTAGTATCATTAACCTACAATTACATGAGCAATACTGTGATGATTAAACTATCCCCTTCATCAGATCCCCCCCACCAACCCTATTACAGTCACTGTCCATCAGCATAGTGAGATGAGAATCACTACTTGTCTTCTCTGAGCTGTACAGTACCCCCCGTGCTCCCCACACCCTATGTCTGCCAATCGTAATGCCCCTTTTACCCTCTGATCCCTCCCTTCCCGCCCTTCTTCCCCAGTCCCTTTCCCTTTGGTAACTATTAGTCCATTCTTGGGTTCTGTGAGTCTGCTGCTGTTTTGTTCCTTCAGTTTTTTTTTCTTTGTTCTTATAACAGGAGCTATTTCTTTAGAGTAAAAAGAATGCCCTTTAACAAAGTTTTACATTAGATGATACAGAAAATCTTCAGTCACTATGCAGTTGGAGAATCTATCTTTTCATAGGTGTAGACCTGACAGAAAGGTAGAAAGAGAAAATATTGGAAGGGATATTTTTCTAAATGAACACAGTAAAAAAGAGGAATCTGTGAATCCCCACTAGAACTGGTACATGTATTTCATCAGTGGGAGAGAAAACCCACTGAAATTTCCATTTAAAATACCACTTCAAAACAAATTATAGAGAGGTGAGTACAAGTGCTACACAGTGAACTGATATTCGTGTATTTGTTTTCCAAGTGCCAACAAAAAGCTCAAAAAAATGAATAAATGACATACGGCAATGGAAATCAAAAGAAGAGGTAAATAAATTATCAAGTCCAATAAATTATAAAGTAAATAAGGAATATATATAAGGCAATGGGAATAATGATAAACTGGTTAGATATATGGAGTTATGTATAAGGATGTGTAAGGTTCAGTCATTTGCACTACATCTCTGAGAAAAAGCCTTGGTTCCACTTTGTTAAAAAAAACAACATGAATGTCTTAATCTGTTAAGGCAAATCCCTCACTGCTTAGAATATAGACACATAATAAACACCTCCCAAAATTGCAATGACTCAAATCTTGCCAATGTAACAGGAATGTCTAATGTCAGCATCAGGAAAAGAAACTGCCTAGTTTCATATGGAAATAAGAATGAATTTTTATTCTTTTTTTTCTAATCAAAGTATAGTTGACATTAAGTAAAATACTAAACAAAAAGATACTCTAAGACATATAAGAAGCAACCATGTTTTCTGATAACCAGGCAGTACTGTCCAGATAAAACAGTGGCCTGGCCTAAGGACCCTATTTTTCCAATTGTGATGGCAGGCATATCCTGGTGTGGAGATGTAGGCATTAAGCATCAAAACCTGATATGATTAAATACGTGAATAATCCGGCTAACACTCTTGCTCTGACTCCCTGTTCATTAATGTTCTCATCATCACTTGATCCAGAAATTTCCCTTCAGTGAAAGAATAACTTAGGCCTACATGGAAGTTCAGGCCTCTTGCCTGATTTTTGTGTGGTAAATTAATAAATTTGCATCTTGATATATATACTTTTATCTAATATTCAGTATTCCCTTATATAACTCACTCTGACACTGAAGAAACTCAAATTTGAGGTGTAGATCAAAGTAAACTCACCAAGGTAATATCTCTTGGGAGACAAGCAATTGGCCTTTTCTGGGAAACACTTTTCACTGCTTTCTCCAGTCATAGGCAGCTACATAATTTCTCAGTTAAGATCTACATAGAACAGCATTATTTTAACCTGCAACACCTATACATTAGTAAGGTACTTGGAAACAGATTCTGATATGGAAATAACAGAAATTAATGTTACTCTAAGTCAGTAAGGAAACTTTATAATATGCTTGTCATTTAAGAAACCCTTCTATATATAATAAATTGACTGCATACTTTCCTCATTGCCACTTTCATTTCTTTGTTCCTGAACGTATAGATGACTGAATTTAAAAAAGGAGTGAGAACTGCATCAAAAAAAGCCAGGAATTTGTCTAGGTGTGATGTGGGGTGAGGCCAGGTATACACAAAGATGCAAGGACCAAAGAACAAAGCTACCACCATGACGTGAGTTGACAAAGTGGAGAGGGCCTTGGATAAGCCAGAGTGTTTCCGAACAGTGATCACGATAAAAATATAGGAGACAACCAGTATGAAGAATGATCCCAGAGATATAAAACCACTGTTGGCTGTGACCATGAACTCTAGTCTGTAGGTATCCATGCAGGAAAGTTTAATGAACCGAGGAAAGTCACAGTAAAAGCTGTCTATCAAGTTAGGACCACAAAATGGCAACTTTATAACAAAAAACAATTGAATCACAGAATGGAGCAAGCCAATTATCCATGCAGCAACCAGAAGCAAAATACACATTTTTTGGCTCATAATAGTCAGATAGTGAAGAGGCTTACATATGGCGACATATCTGTCAAAGGCCATAGCGATGAGCAGCACCATCTCCACACCACCAAAGATGTGCAGAAAGAATATTTCAGTGATGCAACCACCAAAGGAGATGACTTTACGTTTTCTGAAAAGGTCATAAATCATCTTCGGAGTGATGACAGAAGAAACTCCCAGGTCAATGAAGGAGAGGTTGGCCAAGAGAAAGTACATGGGGGAGTGTAGGTGAGGGTCTGAAATCACAGTGAGTATAACGAGGGAGTTTCCCACCATGCTTGCCACATAAAAAGTAGATGAGAACACACAGAGGAGAAGTTGGATTTTCCAGGAATTGGTTAGTCCCACAAACAAAAATTCTGACACGATAGAATAATTTGCTCCATTCATTGATTTATTAGCTGGAATGTTTCCAGAATAAAAAATAAAGAAACTGAAAGAATGTTAATCTGGTTCTACATTATCATGATTAATTATCAATAATTAATTACATGATAGTCACACTGTGAAGACTATACACCCCCTCAATTCCTTCTCTGGGCCTTACCATCACTAAGTGAGCATTTTACCTATGGTCACATAAAGCAGTTGAGTCACTTCCACGTGCAGTATCACTGTCACCATGGCCTCCAGGACTATTCATCTATGAACAAGAGAATGGAACCACCATGAAAACATAGTAAATTGCATGACAAGGGTTAGGACGGCAGGGAAAGAGGTACAGTGCAACACACACAGAAAAAGAAAGAACAGGTGGAGATGGCATTTGCCAAAACTAACAAAGACTATTTAAGTTGTTCAAATAATGATTCATCAGCCATTCAACATGTCTCACTTTTTCTTCTTTTTTTCTTTTTTTTTCAGTTTAAGCCTTTTCCTCTTATTTAGACTAATCATTTTTTTTCTTTTTTTTTTAAACAATTTCCCCACTTCCAAGTCAGGCCAGTAAAGATTACATGAAAACTGGCACACCTCTCAGCTGAAATACAAACACATCAAGTGAGAATTTAAAAACTTCCCAAGTGAGAAGTAGGACAAAAAGAAAAAAGAATCTCCTGATGTTTTCCCCATAAGTTTCACCCTCCTGCCACACACACAAAGAACTGTTACAGATCCAACTCCATGTCAGTTTCTTATAGAGTGCCTCACTTCTTAACTTCACCTCATCTCAGGCACATATGTTTGTTGTAATCATTCTTACACCACTGCCTACAATCATATTTGCAATTCACACAAAGCCGACAGAGTGGAGGTGAGCATAAGAGAACCAGACATAGGACACAGAGTTGACTCAAGAGTGTGACAACAAGGCAAGGGTAGAATGGATACAGGGCATTTGCCTGGGCACCCAGAAGTAGGATAGGACATGGCCAAGATGTACAAAGGGAAGGGAAGGTATATTGTTATGAGAAGTCAAGGAAGGAAGGAAGCCATTTGACTTATCATTTCAGATACGTCACAGTCTCTGAATTATGTGAACTAGGTGAGTGCTTGCCAATATTATAGCTGACATGTAACCACTGACCGTCTCCTATCCCTTCACCTCCCTTAGCCCCTTTTATCCCTCCTATCTCATCAGACCTAGAACTAAAGGGAAGGGCAAGAGAAACCCAGAAATAAAAACAAATGGATCTCAAAGCTTTGCCTTTTAATATGTTTTTATATATGCACACATACACACACTATAGTGAAAAGCAGTTATGATCTTACTATCCCACAATCCCCATTAGTGATTATCTCATCCAAGTTTATCATTTACTTGAGAAAGTAGTGGTCCAGTGAGGAACAAACAACTAGTTTTGGACAGAGACTATAGGGTTTTGAGTTGGCATGTAGCCTGGGGTTCTACACTCTAGAAAATTAATAAAGTGAGAAGAGATAGGCCAAACTTAGATCTGCTCAGTCTAAAACAGCACTAGTTACATGTCATTATTAAATGAGAAGAAAAATTTATTTCCTCAATTACATTAGCTACATTTCAATGCTCAGAGAAGCTAGTGGTTATGTACTGGATACTGCAATATAGAACATTTCCAGTCACTACTCATTCTTAAGAGAAAAATCAAAATCCCATTCCCCATGAAAACTGCCCTAGTGACTCCACTGTATATTCATCTCTTCCCTCTCTTATTCTTAGAAATTAAATTTTAACCAAAATAATCCCCCCACATAAAGATAAGCCACAATATATAGCACCATAGGAGAAGTTTCAGATGTTTTTTGTTCCAGATGAACGACACACAGGTGTCCACCGGCAAATTCAGAGACAGGTTTACAAGAGAAAAAGGACTTGATGTGAGTTTTAGAAAATTACTAGGAGTTTAATTAGCTGAGAAGAGGTAATTACTGATTTGTCATTTAGAGCAATCCTTTTATACTAATCATTTAATTCTTCATTGGTTTCGATTTTATAGATTCTTTTTCCCTAGAGATATTGTAAATTTGAGAAAGGCAGGACCATTTCTTCTGGCTCATGTGTTTCCTAAAATAAAAATGAAATGATTAGGAAATATTTTTTTATTGTTAATTAATAGCACTTCTCTGACATAAAGCCATTTCCCATTTCCTCAGGTCCGTAATTTTTGCACAATTCCTGTTTTTCTTATCTACCATCTCTTTCTGTCATGTCCAGCATGCATAAAGGAGTTTTCCAAATTCAGTAAGTATTAACACGCTTCCCAACCACTCCTAGAAAATGCCTGATATTCTTGTTATACAGTTCTTGTTAGGGAGTAGAGAAGACTTCTCTCAAGAATTATAATGGCCCATGGTTTAATTTCATGAAGTTCTAGAAACAACAAGTATATAAAAGGAAAAGAGAGAGGGGTGGGGGAGTGACAGGAAAAGAGAAGCAACTGTTACAACAGCAAGCACAGCCCAAAATTTACACAGTTTCTATCTTCCGTGCCCCATGATATAATCAGTAGTCATCTTCCAGGTCATCCATAAAGTTACAGAAGAAAATACAGATTTTTTTCACCATGTTTTTTAAGTTTCTGAAATATTTAATGATGGAATTTTAGAGTCAGAAAAGCACACATTATTTGTATGGCACATATTTTCTAAGTTCTTTCACATACTAGATCCTTCTAATTACCTGTTGAGAGTATATGTCCAATAATAGAACTTTCATTTATACATGAGGAATCTCAAGTTCTAAAAAGTTGCTAATTTATCCAAACACAGAGCTTCTTAGTTTGCAACCATAAATCAGGCCTTCTGGTTCCAAACCCAGGACAGTTTTGAATACATCATGTGAATATGGTTATTTATCCACTACCTAAAACAATTATTCCTATTATGAACTTTAAACAAGAATTCAATAAAAAAGTACACTTTAACTTACACAATGTTATGTGCCAATTATATCTCAATAAATCTAGGGGGAAAAAGAATTCCATTTTACTCAGAAGACTATTTCATCCTACACACATAAACATTTAACATATTTAACAGATACCCACAGTTTCATAGCTACTGGTATAAGCGCCAATACTTAGACCCACATATTATATCTACAAGTTGTAAGGAGGGCAGAGAGGTGGTTGCTAATTAGAATGAGAAAGAACTAAAATATACTAAGGTTTTGGTGCCAGAAAAGATTCTCCAAAATCAGGGGACCATTTATTCACAAAAAGCCATAATAATGGACTGGCAAAAAGATCTTGTCTAGAGAAAAAAAATTGTAAATCATTCAAAATGTGAACTCATAAGAAAGATCCGCTTGACAGATAACATATAAAGAAATTATTTTAAAAAGAAAGAAGATTAAGGAATGGAAGAATCAAACATAGCCAAAAAAGAATACATAGTATTGTCATCATCACTATCATATTACTATTCCTATTATGTTTAAATACTTAATACCATTAAAAGCCCATTTCTGTGCTCAACAACAAAAACAGGGAGGAAGGAATGTGAAAGACGTAATGGCTGTCACTTTCATATGCTACAGAGTGATCAAAAATAAGAAAGAAATGGATTTAGGACTGAGATATATCATTGGTGCCATTAAAGAGAGCAGCTGGAATCAACAGTAGAGGGAGAATCAAGATTGTAGGGTAACGAACGGTGACAAAGTAGAGAAAGGAAAATCAGAAATGACAAACACTTTCAATAATATGTGGGAGGAGGATTTGGGGGGGGAATAGATGAGAAAATAAGGCAATATTCTAATTGTAGAAAATTAGTAAAGCAGCAAAATAAATCAAGAGAGAATTAAGAGACAAAGTTTCCAAGGAACTGTGAAAACCTTGCTGAAGATGGGGATCATGAACTTAGACAAAGCTAGCTGGAATGTTTTTGTGACACCATTCAGAAATGTTCAGGAACTTAATGCCTAGAATTTTAGAGTAGCACATTGGCTTGCCATAATAAACAGAATAAAATATCAAAAGAAACAGAGATACTTAAGGGGCTAGAAGCCACATTAAATTGTTTGACCAAGTTATATATGGGACAAGCAGCAACTGAAGCCAAAGATGAACTGACATATAGAGAAACTAAAATATGGATCAGCGATCATAAATCAGGGACAGTAATTCCAAACTTATGTAACTACTCTCTCTTTCTTCCATATTGGCTTCTCAAATCTGGGTTCCCATTAAAAACCAACTTTATTACACCATGACGACTTAACACTGCTATATGGTATATGGCAAAGTTGTTAAGAGTAGATCCTAAGAGCACGAGGAGAAATATTTCCTCCTTTCTTTTATTGTATCTATATGAGTTGATGGGTGTTAAATAAAACTACTGTGGCAATCATTTCACAATATATGTAAATCAAACCATCATGATAAACACCTCATACTTACACAGTGACATACATCAGTGATTTCTCATTAAATCTGGAAAAAGATAATCTTCACTTTCCTTCATGTACCTTTCTCTATACAATTGCACTGATTCTTTGTTCCCATACAATTTCTGCCTATGCTCATTGTGTTACATCCTCCCTCTCTGGAAGCATGACAACCTGAGAAGGAGATTCTTGTGGTAGAGTAGAGTGCACCAAGCCTCCCCTCCCCTCACCAGCACCACCTAATCCATCAAAAAATCTCAGATGGCAGCATGGGCTGGGGGTCACATAAGTTCCACAAACTAAATTTTATCCTGTGCATTAAGCATTGCCCATATCCTTCCCTCACTCTCCCTAGGAAAAGAAGCTATATAAAACACTGTCAATATGAGAAAGACAATTAATTAGCTATAGTAGAAGGTGGTGACCAAGTGATGCATTAGAGTTCTGGGATTTCCAGACTGTGATCATCAGTCCAAGGGAAACATCTCATAGGATTGTGAAGGAGGGAGAAAAGAGGTATATGAGTTTCTTACAGAAAATATTTACCACTTTATTTTTTACATAGTTTTTCCCTTCATTTTAATATATGACTCAGGGAAATCTCTAATGAAAGGAAAAATATATTTTCTAACTTTTAAATGGAACAAAGTCCAAAACTTTCCTGAAAAAAACAGTTGTAGAACTTAGAAATCTTGACACACCTTGTGAGCTAAGTATCTTCATGTGTTCAAAGATCCAAACAATTAAGAGGAGCAAGCAAGAGTAAATAAGAAAGACTTAGAATAATGGAGAAAGATGCAAATACTTGTAATAGAAACAAATTAGAGAAGAGAAACAGGATGGAAACAAAGATGGAGGTAGAGAAATAGCTGCACAAACCCTTTACTTTCTGGAGAAACAATAAGAAACCAACCAAAAGAATCGTTAAAGTACAGCAAATTTGAGAAAGATAAGATAATTCACCACTGTTAATACAAGGACACAAAATTGAGAAGTACATTAAGATTATTAATTCAAAATAAGTTCCAAATATAATTTTCTGGATTTACATATATTAAAACATTAACATTCATATTAAATAATACTGTACAAAGAATAATTATATATATTTACTTCTTTCTATTATAGTAATTCAAATATAGTAGAACCAGTAGAAAGCAAAAAATATAACTGACTATTCATAAAGGAAGAAAATTAAAAGGTCAATAAATAAATAATATGAAACCTGGAAGCAAAAAGTTTGGGGTACAGCCTTTCAACATAATATGAGTACCCAAGAATTATCTAGAAGGATGTACTTAATTCATCTCACAATTATGTATTGATTAAAGGACACAAACATAGTGAATTTCTCTTTTTTACTCATAAATTTTTAACCATTACAGATGCATATAATTTCTGTCCAGTGGAACAGATAACCCCAAATATTGACAGCCTGTTGAACATTAACCAGTTTTATAACTTATTCAGCAATCATGCTAAAAATCATGTTTATAAATATTCTAGCTTTTTTCAAACTTTATTGAAGTATTAATGACATACAATAGTTAAACTGTACATTATGAATATTTGATATACATGTACATTGTGAAGTGATTACCACACAAGGTTAGTTAAGCCCTCCATCATTGGAATAATTACCAATTTCATGTGTGTGGTGATAAACACTTAAGCTTTACCCTTTAAACAACTTTTTGTATATAACACAGTATTAATTATCACTACTAGGGTTGTACGTTAGATCCCTAGAATTTTTTTAGGGATTAATTTTTTGAGGAACTTCGATAATGTTTTCCATAGTGGCTTCCCCAATTTACATGCCTACCAGCAATGCACATGGTTTCCTTTTCTCCACATCCTTGCCAACACTTATTATCTCTTGCCTTTTTGATAATAGCCATTACAACAGGTGTGAGGTGATACCTGTTGAACATCTTTTCTTGTATTTGTTGGCCATTTGTATGTCTTCTTTGGAGAAATATCTATTCAAATTCTTTCCCACATTTTGATTGGATGTTTTGCTCTTGAGTTGTATGAGTTTTTAAGATATTTTTGGATATCAGCCCTTTATTACATAGATGGTTTGCAAATATTTTCTTCCATTTCATAGATTGTCTTTTCATTTTGTTGATTATTTCTTTTGCTCTGAAGAAGCTTTTAGTTTGATATAGTCCCACTTGTTTACTTTGTTTTGGTTACTGCCACTTTGATGTCATATCCAAAAAACTGTTGCCAAGACAAGTGTTAAGATTTTCCTTATTTTCTTCTAGTAGTTTTATAGTTTGGAGTCTTAAATTTAAGTTTTTAATCCATTTTAAGTTAATTTTTGTGCTGGTGTAAGATAGGAGGTCTAATTTCATTCTTTTTTATGTGAATATCCAGTTTTCCCAACACTATTTATTGAAGAGACTATCCTTTCCCTATTAAGTATTCTTGGGTCCCTTGTCAAATAGTTGACTGTATGTGCATGTGTTCATTTCTGGGCTTGTGATTCTGTCCCATTGGTCTATGTGTCTGTTTTTTGCCAGTGCCATACTACTTTAATTACTATAACTTTGTAATAAAAGATCATATCAAGAAATGTGATGTGTTTAACTTTGTTCATCACCATGACTGCTTTGGCTACTTGGGGTATATTTTGGTTCCACATGAATTTTATAATTGTCTTCCTATTTCTGTGAAAAATGCCATTTTAATTTTGATAGGAATTGTATTGAATCTATAGATAACTTTGGTTAGGATGGACATTTTAAAATATTAATTCTTCCAATCCACAAACATGGAATAGCTTTCTATTTATCCACATCTTTTTCAATTTCTTTCATTAAAATCTTGTAATTTTCAGTGTAGAGGTCGTTCACATAATGGTTAAATTTATTTCTAATTTATTCTTTATGGTGCTATTGTAAATGAGATTGCTTTTTTTTTACATGTATTGACAACTTTATTTCTCTATAAGTTCTTTGTTTTTTCTTTTTTTATTTCAAGGTACAGACAATAAAATGCTCAAATCCTAGTGTACAGCTTGATAAATTTTGACATGTGTATACACTCATATAACCATTGCCCAAACCAAGATATCAAACATTCTAATTTTTCCCACTTCATCTATTTCACCCTTCCCCCTACCCTCAACACTATGGCAACCACCAGTCTTTCACTGTGACTGAGTCTATTTCTGTTTTGTTTGATTTGGGTTTTATTTTGTTTATTAGATTCCATATATAAATGAATTCATATGGTATTTGTCTTTTTCTATCTGACTTATTTCATTTAGCATAATACATTCTAGGTCCATCCATATTGTTGTAGATAACATTCTTTTTAATGGCTGAGTAGTATTCCACTGCATATATGTACCATGTCATTTTTATTCATTCACTTATTTATGGACCTTTAGGTTTTCTCCATATTTTGGCTATTATACATAATGCTGCAATAAACCTAGATAGGAGTTCACTTGTCTTTTCATATTAGTTCTTTTCTTTTTTTATTAAGGTATCATTAATGTACAATCTTTTGAGGGTTTCTACATGAGCAACATTGTGGTTACTACATTCACCCATATTATCAAGTCCCCTCACATACCCCATTACAGTCACTGTCCATCAGCATAGTAAGATGCTATACAGTCACTACTTGTCTTCTCTGTGCTATACTTCCTTTCCCGTGACTCCCCTACATTATGTGTGCTAATCATAATACCTGTTAATCCCCTTCCCACCTACCCTCTCCACCCCTTTCTCTTTGGTAACCGCTAGTCCCTTCTTGGAGTCTGTGAGTCTGTTGCTGTTTTGTTCCTTCTATTTTTGCTTTGCTGTTATACTCTGCAAATGAGGGAAATCATTTGGTACTTGTCTTTCTCCACCTGGCTTATTTCACTGAGCATAATACCCTCTATCTCCATCCATGTTGTTGCAAATGGTAGGATTTGTTTTCTTTTTATGGCTGAATAATATTCCATTGTGCATATGTGCCACATCTTATTTATCCATTCATCTACTGATAGATGCTTAGGTTGCTTCCATGTCTTGGCTACTGAAAATAGTGCTGCAGAACAACACAGGAGTGCATGCATCTTTTTGAGTCCGTGATCTTGTTTTCTTTGGGTAAATTCCTAGGAGTGGAATTCCTGGGTCAAATGGCATTTTTATTTTTGGTTTTCTGAGGAACCTCCATATTGCTGTCCACAATGGTTGAACTAATTTACATTCTCACCAACAGTGTAGGAGGGTTTCCCTTTCTCCTCGCCCGCATTTGTTGTTCCTTTCTTTTGGATGTTGGTGTGAGGTGATAACTCATTCTGATTTTAATTTTCATTTCCCTGATGATTAGTGATGTGGAGCATCTTTTCATGTGCCTTTTGGTTATTTTGTTTTCTTTGGGTATATTCCCAGAAATGGTACTGCTGGGTCTTATGGTATTTCTATTTTCAGTTTTTTGAGAAATCTTCATACTACTTTCAATAGTGACTGCACCAATTTGCAATCACACAAGTAGTGTACAATGGTTCCCTTTTCTCCACATCTTCACTAACATTTGTTATTTCTTGTCTTGTTGGCATTAGCCATTTGATAGATGTGAGGTATATCTCACTGTGGTTTTGATTTGCATTTCCCTGATGATTAATGATGCTGACTGTCTTTTCAGGTACTTGTTGGCTATATATATGTCTTCTTTGGAAAAATGTCTATTCGGGTTCTTTGCCCACTTTTTAATCAGATTGTTTGAGGTTTTTTTGGTGTTGAGTTGGTTGACTTCTTTATATATTTTACATATTTGCCCCTTATCGGGTATATCATTGAAAATATATTCTCCCACACAGTACATTGCCTTTTTATTTTGTTGATGGGTTTCTTTGCTGTGCGGAAGCTTTTTACTTTGATGTGCTCACACTTGTTTCTTTTTCCTTTGTTTCCCTTGCCTGGGGAGACATATCCAGAAAAAAATTATTAATGTTAATGTTTAAGAGTCTACTACCCATATTTTCTTCTAGGAGATTTATGGTCACAGGCCTTTATTTAGGTCTTTAATCCATTTTTAGTTTATTTTCATGTATGGTGTAAGAAAATGATCCAATTTCATTCTTTGGCATGTAGCAGTCCAGTTTTCCCAACACCATTTATTGAGAAGATTGTCTTTCCCCACTGTATATTCTTGACTACTTTGTCATATATTAATTAGCCATATAGATGTGGGTTTATTTCTGTTCTCTCTATTCTGTTCCCTTGGTCTATGTTTCTGTTCTTGTGCTATTACTGTAGCTTTATAATATAGTTGGAAATCAAGGCATATAATATTCCAAGCTTTCATACCCGTTTTTGATACCTTAAGACTGCTTAGGCTATTTGGGGTATCTTATGTCCCATACAAATTTTAGGATTATTTGCCCTAGTTCCAGGAAGAATGACATTGGTACTGGATAGGGATTGCACTGAATATTTTTCTTTGGGCAGTATGACCATTTTAGCAATATTAATTCTTCCTCTCCATAAGCATGGAATAGTTTTCCATTCATTTGTATGTTCCTTAATTCCATTCAACAATGTTTTATAGTTTTCAAAGTATAGGTTTTTCACCTCATTGGTTTAATTTATTCCTAGGTATTATATATTCTTTTTTACTTGTCAATGGGATTGATCTCTTAATTTCTCTATTAGTTCATTATTTATATATAGAAACACAACAGATTTCTTTATATTGATTTTGTATCCTGTGACTTTATTAAATTCATTTATTAACTCTAGTAGTTTTTTTGTAATCTTCAGGGTTTTCTATATACAGTATCATGTTATCTGTATAGTTACAAGCAAATAGATACAATTTTATTTCTTCCCTAACAATCTGGACACCTTTTATTTCTTTTTCTTAACTTATTTGAATGGCTAGGACTTCCAGTACTACGTTGACTAAAAGTGAAGAGAGTGGTCATCCTTGTCTTTCCTTACCTTAAAGGAAAAGCTTTCATCTTTTCATCATTAAGTATGATGTTAGCGGTGGGTATGTCATATATGGCCTTTGTTATGTTGATGTATGTTCCCTCTATACTCACTTTGTTTAGTTTTATCATGAATGGATGTTGAATTTTGTCCAATACTTTTTAAGCATCCACTGAGATGACCTTTTCTTATCCTTCCTTTTCTTAATATGGTGTGTCACACTGACTGATTTGCAGATGTTGAACCACCTTGCATTCCCAGAATAAATCCCACTTGGTCATGGGGAATGATCCTTTTGATGTATTTTTTAATTCAGTTTGCTAATATTTTGTTGAGGATTTTGCATCTATGTTCACCAGGAATACTGATCTGTTGTTTCTTTTTTTTTTTTTTTTGTAGTGTCTTTGTCTGTTACTGGTATCAAGACGATGCTGGCATTATAGAATGAATTTAGAAACTTTTCTTCCTCTTCAATTTTTTAGAATAGTTTGAGAAGGATAAGTATTAACACTTCCTTAGATGTTAGATAGAATTCTCCTGTGAAGCCATTTGGTCCTGGAGTTTTGTCTGTTGGGAGTTTGTTTTTTTTACTTCAATTTTATTACTAGTAATCAGTGTGTTCAGATTTTCTATTTCTTCCTTTTTTAGTCTTGGAAGATTGCACGTTTCTAAGAATTTTTCCATTTCTTCCTTGTTGTCCAATATGTTGGCATATAATTTTTCATAGTAATCTCTTAAATTCTTTGTATTTCTTTGGTGTCACTTGTAACTTCTCTTTCATTTCTGATTTTGGGTCTCTTTTTTCTTAATGAATCTAGCTAAGTTTATCAATTTTGTTTATCTTTTCAAAGAATAAACTCAGATTCATTGATCATTTTTACTCTTTTTTAGTTTCTATTTCACTTAATTCTGCTCTGGTCTTTATTATTTCCTTCCTTCTACTAACTTTGGGCTTTGGCCCTCTTTTTCTAGTTTGTTTAGATTAAGATTGTTTAAGATTTTTTTCTTGAGGTAGGCCTGTACTGCTACAAACTTCCCTCTAGAACTGCTTTTGCTGCATCCCAAAGATTTTTGCATTGTTATGTTTCTAATTTCATTATTCTCCAAGTTTTTTTATTTCCTATTTAATTTCCTCATTGATATATTGGTTGTTTAGTAGCCTGCTGTTTAGTCTGTACATGTTTGTGTTTTTTCCAGTGTTTTCCTGTAACTGATTTCCAATTTCATACTGTTCTGCTTGGAAAAGAAGCTTGGTATGATATCAGTCTTACTAAATTTATTAAGACTTGCTTTGTGGCTAACATTGATCTATCTTGGAGAATGCTCCATGTACACTCAACAAGAATAAGTATTCTGCTGTTTTGGATGTAATGTTCTCTATATATCAATTAGGCCTATTTGGTCTAAGGTGTCATTCAAGCCACTGTTTCCTTAATGATTTTTTGTCTGGATGGTCTATACATTGATATAAGGGGGATGTTAACATCCCCTACTATTATTGTATTATTGCCTGTTTCTTCCTTCGTGTCTGTTAATATTTGTTCTATGTATTTAGGAGCTAGCGAGCATCTTTGTAACCATTACTTTAAACTCTTTTTCAGGTAGATTGCTTAACTCTGTTCAATGCATAGATATTTTTAATTATTATATTTTCTTGCTGGACAGAGCCCTTAATCACTAAGTAATGTCCTTGTTACAGTCTTTGTTTTAAAGTCTATTTTCTTTGAGATAAGTCCTGCTACTCCAGCTTTGTTCTTGTTTTTCGTTCCTGTTTGCATGGAATCTTATTGCATCACTTCAGTTTCTGTCTGTGCGTGTCTTTAGGTATGAAGTGAGTCTTAAAGATAGCATACAGCTGGGTCTTGTTTACTTATACATTCAGTCACTCCATGTCTTTTGATTAGAACATTTAGTTCATTGACATTTAAAGTAAATATTGATAGGTATGTACTTTTTGCTATTTTGTTAAATGTTTCCTAGTTGCTTTTGTTGTTCTCTGATACTTTCTTCTCTTGCTTTCTTTCTGTCTGTATAAAGAATTTCTTTAATGTTATGGCTGAATTCCTTTCTCTTTATTCTTTGTGTGTTTATTATATTTCTGGTTTGTGGTTATCATGGGGTTTATATATGACACCTTATGTATATAGCAGCCTATGTTACATTGATGGTCACTTAAATTCAAATGCATTCGAATAGCCCTATGTTTTTACCTCCCCCTCCACATTTTATGTATATTATGTCTTCTTTAACACTTTTTATTTAGTGATTCCCTTAACTTTTAGAAGTAGTTGATTTTAATACTTTTGTCTTTTAACATTCCTTTTAGCTTTTAAGAGATTGATCTACTACCTTTGCTATCTTTTGCTTTTACCAGTGAATTTTTTCTTTTCATAATTTCCTTGCTTCTAGTTATGGCCTTTTATGTTCCTTTTAAAGAACTCCCTTTAACATCTCCTGTAAGGCAGGTTTACTGGTATTGAACTCCTTTACCTGTGTTTATCTGAGAAACTTTATCTCTCCTTCAATTCTGAATGATAACCTTGGTAGAGTATCCTTGGTTGTAGGTCTTTCTCTTTCAGCACTTTGAATACATCATGCCACTCCCTTCTGGCCTGTAAAATTTCGGCTGAAAAAATAAGCTAAAAGTCTTATGGGGTTTCCCCTGTAGGTAACTCATTGCTTCTCTCTCACTGTGTTTAAGATTCTTTGTCTTTGATCTTTGACATTTTAATTATTATGTGTCTTGGTGTGGACCTCTGTGGATTTATCTTGTTTCGAGTTCTCTGTGCTTTCTGGGTCTGGATATCTGTTTCGTTGCCCATGTTAGGGAGGTTTTCAGCTATAATTTCTTTAAAATTTAAAGTTTTCTACCCCTTTCTCTCTCTCCTCTTTCTGAGACTGCTGTAATGTGAATTTGATATTGTCCCAGAGCTCCCTTAACCTATTCTCGTTTCTTTTTTATTCTTTTTTCTTTCTGCTATTCAGCTTAAGTGCTTTCCATTATTCTGTCTTCCAAATCACTGATCTGTTCTTCTGCATCCTCTAATCTGTTATTGATTCCCCTTAGTGTATTTTTCATTTCGTTTATTGTATTCTTCATCGCTGATTGCTTCTTTTTTATATGTTCTCTTTGTTAAGGTTCCGAGTTCATCCACACTTCTCTTAGGTCTAGTGAGCATCTTTATAATCATTACTTTACATTCTTTGTCAGGTAATTGCTTAACTGTTTCATTTAGTTATTTTTCTGAAGTTCTGTCATGTTCTTTTGTTTCAAGTATATTCCTGTGTCTCCTCATTTTGTTTGACTTTCTATGTTTGTTTCTATAGGTTTGGTGAAAGGGTTATCTCTTCTCTTGAAGGCATGGCTTTGTGTAGGATTGTCACCTTGGTAAGCTGCATGCCTGATGGATCTGGCTAGCTGGCTGCAGGCTGGGTAGGCATGGCCTGTGGTTTCCTGGCACTGAAGCTCCCAGGGTGTGGACTGCTGTTCTCCTGTGTCATTGCCAGCCAGGGCTAGACTAGTAGGACAACAAGTTGTAGGGGCACATTACTGGGAACTCCATGGTGGACTACAGGTAGGGCCTTCTGGAGGGGCAACTGGGGGCAGTGGGGCATTGTCCGGGGCTCATCCAAGCGGGCTTCAGATAGGGCCATGCTAAAGGAGCAGCAGAGAGTAGATGGGTACAGTCCAGAGGTCTCCAAGATAGGCCCTGGGCCCAGGTTATGCAAATGTAGTGGCCAGGTTAAGGTGCATGGGCAGAGTGAATCCACATGAGCATCCTGCTAGTGCCACCTAGGTTGGACTGCTGGATCTCTGATGGGTGTATCTGGGTGTGGGCAGGGTCCAGGAGGCTGCCTCCACCTGTCAGGACCTAGTATTTTCTCCCTGGCCCAGCTTCTCTTCATATTATCAATGTGCATGAACATAAACAACAGTGCTCACTCTGTTCCCATCTGCACTAGTAGTGTGCAGGAGGAACATAAACCAATAGTGCCCACCCTGCTACCATCCATGCTAGCAGTGTCTAGAGGGAATACAAACAATGGCATTCACCAGCACCTCCAGTCCCAGAGAGAGTTCCAGTAATTCCCCTGCCATTTGGCAAGTGCTTTATTTCTGAAAATGAGCCTCCTTCAACCAAAGTCACAGTCAGTTTTGAACTCTCCAACTCGCAGCTTTTTGTCGGTGCCCCAGGGCAAGCAATTCTGTGCTCTGGTAGCCCTACCTACTGCAGGGCTATGTTGGAGGGCAAGACTCCCTCTATTACTCTGTCTCCATCTCTCCTGCCATTTTATATGTGATTTTTTTTCATCCTTTATTGTACAGAACATCTCAGTTCCTCCTCGGGATGAACTGCGCTGTGTGTAGGTGTAGCCTTGGTGTATACCTGGGAGGACGTGGTCTCAGGCTCTTTCTTCACTGCCATCTTCAACCTGCCTCCTATTTTTCTATTTAAGATTGTTTATTTTTCTTCCAGATAGTTTGTTTTTAGTGTATAGAAACACAATGACTTTTATATGTTGAATTTGTATCTGCAATGGTACTGAATTAATTTATTAGTTATAATAGTTTTTTGGTGGATTCTGGGATTTTCTATGTATAAAATCATATCATCTGCAAACAGAGACAATTTACTTACCTTCTTATTTAGATGGCTTTTATTTCTTTTTCTTGCCTAATTAATCTGACTAGGACTTCTAGAACTATGTTGAATAGGAGTGGCAAAAGTGGGCATTCTTGTCTTTTTCCTGATCTTAAAAGGAAAACGTTTCAAACTTTCACCATTGAGTATGATGTTTGCTATGCATTTGTCATATATGGCCTTTATTATGTTCAGGCACATTCCTTCTATACCCATTTTGTTAAGAGTTTCTATCATGAAAGGCTGTTGAACTTTGTCAAATGCTTTTTTCTGGACCAACTGAGAAGATAATACGACTTTTATCTTTCATTCTGTTAATGTGGTGTATCATAATGATTTGTGTATGGGTATCAAATTATCACAATGTACACCTTAAAATTACATATGTACCAATGATACCTCAGTAAAACTGGAAGATATACACATAATATTAATATACAATCTATTTTCTTAATTTTAAGATTCTCTGTCTTTATTGGTGCTGTTGAAAAGAAGCAACTTATCAATGTAGTCATTTAACCATTTAAACTTGGAAATCATATTTGCCACAGAGAATTGCAGTTGTTCACTTAAGTTATAATAAAATATGTTTGGTATTAGAGGTAGAATTTGTTCACTAAAGCTATAAAACTACTCATGACTCCTGTGATCAGTAAACCCATCACCACTAAGTTTTACACATGTTCTTACTAGTCAAAAAACTTCAATCCCTGAGTCCACTATTCTCTTTATAGCCCTACAAACTACAAGCCAGTTCAAACACAATATGCTGTCTTCAATTCAGATAGCAACTTCCAACAGAGGGCAACAGAACAAGACTACTTTAGCACTGAATCACAAGCCCACCAAAACTTACAGCTAGAAACCTTTCTTTGGGGTTTTCAGCAAGAACTGCCTATCTCTGTAGCCAACCGCTAATTTGGGATAGAGAAAACTTTTGTTTTGTTCTGTTTGGTTTTCATTTCCCATAAATTTGCTGGAAGCAGAAATGAGATAAGGAAAAGGAAATTCATGAAATCACTGGGTAAGGATCCAAGGTCATATGAATCCATGAAAAGCTGTACTTTTCCACTCATTAACTTTTATCAGACTCTCCCTATCTAAAAGCAGTTTTAGGAATTGACAAAGAAAATAAGAGCAGTAAGTTCTGAAGAGTAATTAATTCTGAGGAGCAAAACCAGATCACAAGCAAATGACGACCTTAAACTATAGGTGTCCAGTCATAAAAAAATCACAGAGATGTTTAAAATGGACAAGTTGTACCACCACCCCACTCTAAGTTAACAAACATTCTCTGAGTCATGCCTCAATAAAAACCCCAACTAAATTTGTTCAGGGAGTCACTATAAAATGCTTGCCTTTGTCTCTAATTAGTCTCAATTTCCATTTTGTTGATGTAATAAAATAAAAAATAAAATTTAAGCCACAGAAAAAAGTGTTGAATGGAAACATTTTATTAAATCCAATAAAGCAAAAGACTAAAATATCAAGATTGGTAGTTCAGAGGAAAAATGGGGAAGAGGAGTAAGTCTGTTAAAGCCAAAAGCCCATGATCTGACTCTGTCCCATACTGGGAAAACAGTCTGAATGTGGCTTATTGGTTGGCAGTATCCAGGTAATAAGTTAGGCAAACACTAACCATTTGGCTGGCTTTTGGTGGTTTTCTGCAGGTGAGGCGCGAGAGTCTAGCTCTGTCACCCATTCAGGTCTGCACAGGTATCTATATGGCTAGTTGACCAGGATAAAGAAATTAAAGAATAATTTTCAAAAAGCTAAAATCATGATGCTCATTCAGTCATTAATAAATGAGGAAACTAGTAAAATGTTAAAACAATTTCAAATGAGGATTGACCTACAGGTATTTATACTCTCTAATGGACAAAATGTATTTTCATTTCAATGAACAGGGATCATTTCCATTGCTCTGAACAGGAAATATATGCATTACTATCAGTTTCCTACAAATTAATTTCTATCTCTATAGGGCTGTAAATAGCCTATAGGCAAAGACAAAGACCCACATTACTAGAGAACCAAATAATCTCAGAGGATCCCCAAGGCAATGCCCAGTAATACACTAAAAGGGCACCCAGTAATCTCTTTGTCCATTTTCAAGTAATTCTCAATTTTTCCTAACAGAAAGTATTTCCATTACCCAGAGCAAGACCTGATTATTTTGAGGTAAAAAAGCCAGTCTTTCCTCCAGTATAATTAAATGATGCTCATAGAAGAAAAATTCTCCTATGGACACCCACTGGCCAAATCTACCTATCTCACCGCAGAGAAACTGGTCTGTAAGAATAAAGTGCTGTACTAAGGGGATTTGGTTTGAGTGTGTTTTTCATGAAGGCAAGTTGTAAATACTCAGTTGAAATCTGAGTTTGATTCATACTGATACTAATCCAGTTTCTCTGCTTGACCCTGATATAAGAGAGATCAACAGAAACATTATCAATGTGTTTTAAGGCACCTTCCCACACCCTCCAACACTCTTCCTGTACAAACAGAAGTTGATTTTGAAGTGGAGGGAGAAGGTGGTCTGGGAAGGGCTTCCCCTGTAAAGAACTTTCAGGTCACAAATTCTGGAGAGGCAGAATTATTTTGCTTCAGACATAGACATAATTATTCATAAAACAATACACTTACATAAAATTGCCAGATTATCAAGAAAAAACATCAAATTAAAAGTCATAATTGTACATATATAGAGAGTACATGAATTCTAGTGGGAAAACTGCAGAACAAATTATAAAAAAGCAATGTGGGAAGAGAAAGGTTTCTTTATTTGTTCCTCTCTTGCTCTGTCTCTTGCTAGAAGAAACAACAAAATAATTCTTGTCTTTGGAGCTTGATGCAGCAATAGGAAAAATTGTTTATCACAATTTCCTCCCTTTTTTCTTTCCCAGTAGCCTGACAAATCTTATTTGAGGGTTATTTCTTCCCATTCATAACTAGTGGACTATAGAAAATTAAAACCCTTAGGGGTGCAGCCAGCATGTGTGGCTCATACAGATAAAACACAGAAATAAGCTAAAAAGACAGATAATATAGAAAAATTTTATTTAAATATATTGAAAATATAGAAAGTGGTAACTGACATGAGGGAGAACAAAAGGGATAAAACTAAATTACCAAATAAATCATCATTTGGCCTCTAACCAAACAAGACTGACTTATAAAGTTGCTGATAAAAATCTTCCTCATTTTAGCTTTAAAATTAACAGAAACCCTCTTCTGGAAAAGGAAACTGGATAAATGCCAAAACTATTGAATTAAGTGGTGAGAATGGAGCTGAAAATTCTCTGTTTTGATTACACTGTTTCCTTTTGGGATGAGGACTACACCTTAAAAGAAAAACATTAACTTCTTTTTGATAGACAACTGTATGAAAGCAATGTAACTAGACTGAATGTTCACATGAATTTTTAAGAATATTTGTTTTTCAAAAATCCTGGATGCCTTTTCATTCTAGGATAATTGATGAATTTTGAGTATAACAGATTTTAAAGGTCTTAAGACTGAACGAATTGTATTATCACAAATTGAGTTATTCATTAAAATTAATTTGAGGATTTGGCATTGTATTAAAAAACAGTGATAACTAATTTCAATAAAAGAAAGAAGGACTGTTTCACCTCAAAGACAGACTCAAGTTGATTCTTTAGGGTTAGAGATTAAATAAAGATAAGAGACAAAGAGACTAAAGTACAGACACACACTAGGAGAAAGTGTCTAGCCTCCTCTGAATCTTGATTTGATGCTATGGCCACTATAGCTTGAGAAAATAAAAGAATAGCCACCTACCCTCCTACTATTTTCTAAAGTTAAGGAAGAATTTTAAAATTCACATTCCCATAAAGTGTTTTTCTTTATAAGACAAAAATACGGTATAATTTTTTATGTTTCAGCTTGGGAATTTCCTACCTAAAATGTTTTTTAAACATTCATTAGTAAATTTAAGGATTTTTATGTGGAAATCTCCCCCTCAAAGAAATCTGCTATGTAAGTGAAAAGTCTTATTGACTTACTGCAGAAAGGGAAAACACAAACATTTTAAAAAGTAACTAGGGGAAGTGAGAGAATAATTTTTATGGCTTATGGGTTGATCTCACAAGTTATTAGAGCAGGCTATCAGAAACAGGGCAAAATTTTGGATTGGTTGATGTCTTAAGGCAAGAGTTGATGCAGGCAAGGTGGGTTTTTGGGTGGAGGAGTGTTATATCCCAGGTTGTAGTTACACAACTGATGGAGAGGATTGTTCCAGTTCTCAGTCTTACATAAACTGATGACTGTGCCCTGACCAAACCAAAGGAACAGAAAAAAGTCACCTCCTTCATGATCTACATCATTGTTAGCATCCCTAGATGGCATCGTTGTCACAGAAACAAGAGTTTGGATTCCAATTAGGGACTGATCTCCATGCTCATTTTGTCAAATGATGATTTGTCGAATCACGTGAGATGATAGTGGAAATAGCAGCATTTAAATCTTTGGAAATTACTTGCATTTGAAATGCACAGAAATTCAAGAGCAGAATAATGATTAAACATGGCAGAATGCTTCAGACATAACTGGAAATTACCAAACTCAGGCTAACATAGCACACCTCCAAATCCATTCACCTACCTTGGCAAATCAGGTAAACCATCTTCTTCAATTTAGAGATTCATTGTTCTGTCTGGCTCACATATTTATCCAAGTGCAATAAATAGTTACATAACTGTTTTTTTGTTACATAACTTTCCTGGCTAAGAGAAAGTCTAAAGCTATTTAGTTGTCCATTATCACATAGGCTAAAATGTTTAGACTTGGCTACTGAGCCTCAAGAGCTGTCAGAGTCATTTATAACTTTGGCTAAGGTTAACTACAAATTCTTGATGTTCTCCAATTAATAATCTTCTTATAGGAATCTCTATTTGGATGGTACCATAAAAAATGAATCATTAATTCCTTGGGGAAATTTTCTAGGGTTTGGGTCATGCAACGTTTCCTTGGGAGTATGAGGAAAAGATCTTCATACCTGCTGATGACCGACTGAGCGAATTACATGAGTTCCTTGTAGTATTTGGTCATATCTACTTGTAAGAATGCGGAGTCTAAGATCAGATGATATTCTTAGATACATAGATTGCCCTTTTACTAATCCATAAGGAGAGAGACTATGCACCAAGGAAATTTAAATATTTCTGAAAATTTGACTAATTTTAATTTGAAAACATCTATCTTTTCTACTAGGCCAGAAGATGGGAGATGGGATGGGCAGAGGAGTTTTTTGTGTAAATGATAATGCCTTGCAGAGCTCTACAAAACAAAAACAAAAACACAGTCACAGCCCCTTGTAGGAAATAATAATAGGTAGCCAATTGGAAGTATTCAGATAAGTTGTGAGATGTTGGCTCCCATATGCCCAATGTTTAGAGTTTTGCCAGGATTCTATTATTGTAAAATAAGGTGTGTATTAGAGGTATTCTAAGTGATTTTGTAAAATTTCCCTGGCAGTATTGATTTAGAATTATGGCAAGTTTGTCCTTACTATGATGGATGAGCTCACACAGAATCAAAACAAGGTTCTACTTAAAATCACCTGGGTCTACAAAACAAATATCCTAAAACTGCCAGAGATTATCTTCATCCGTATCATTTCCAATAGCATTTCTTTGATGTTGGAAACTAATTTTGGCATTGTGTAATGACTCCTCTGAGCTCCCCCAAAGATTTATTTGGGGGGGAACACCATAGGAGCAAGCATCTTTGTAAGGGCTTTATACTATTACTCCTTGCAATGCAACATTCTCATTACACAAAAACTCCGTCCATACCATCTCTTATCTTCTGGTTTAGTAGAAAAGATAAATGTAATTCCCCAATTAAGATTAGTTAAACTTTCAAAAACATTTGAACTTCCTTGGCTTATAGTCTCTCTCCTTTTAAGATAACTAATTGTAATGCTTTCTAATTTAACATGCCTTTAATTTTACCTGGTATAGGAACAATTAAGAAGAGACTTTGCAACTCCTTGATGAAAATGGATGAGACAAGGGTTTTAACTCATACCAGCTTAAAGCATAATAACATTAAATACTGTATATCAAAGACTCCTACTTCCAAGTTGCAAACATAATTTTAATTAAATGACTACCAAGAGATGAAAATATACATGCCTGGGCTACATCCAGGTCTATGAGTTTTCATAACATTCTTCTGTGAATTCTCCTCATTAATGACTCTCCTTTGACTATATCTCTGATTTTGGAAGCGTGTTAATCTAATCAATCAGCACCATATAGACTTATCAAAGAGCATAAGGTAAACTTGCCCTTTATTCCAACTGTGGCTAAATCCACATAAAGGAAGTGTTTTTCTCATTTTACTCTTTGTCTCCCTTCACCAATGAGCAATAGACTAGCTTTCTTTTTCCAAACTCAAATTCCCTTGGACTGTAAATTTCCAAAGTCAAGGGCAGTTTATATTTATATATTATATATCCATAACTCCTGGAACACTACTGTGCCTACACTAGACTATAAGTTATCATTAGGAGACATAAAAATCAAATATACTAAATCTGCTATAGTTTCCCATATAAACATTGTCATATTTCGCTACCTTATAAGAATGCTAAGGGGATCTTTCTCTTTATGACTGGATTTCAGGGCTTGACTCTATGTTAGCTTGCAGTACATTCTTGGTGACAACTCCAGCTGGTCTCACCCTTATTTTCAACATAACTACTCAAGATTAAAACTGAAATCAACCAGTCTGAAATGAATTTTCTCATGAATTATGCAGGGAATTAGAGACTGCTGTTGTAACCTCCATTTTCAAAGGGTACAGAAATTGTATGTGAAAGCATCTTAGTATCCCCAGTGGTAAAAAACTCGGAGGTTTTGCCAAACTCAATGAATTAAGGATCTGCAAACCACTAAGATACAATTTCCTATCAGACCAGATGATAAAATGTATAATAATGATTTATAAATTCATTAAAGTATATACTAAGAGAAAGGCAATACAATGTTTGAAACTAAAACCCATGGCTGTTAGATTTCTTTTTAGAGGCCAAGTATGAAGGCAAGTAAGTTGCCACAAGTGATCATGATTTACACAGGCTAGCAAAATGCTTCTGTCAACGTTCAACATCAAAAATCTGTGAAAAATACAAAGGCTTAAGAGATTTTTGTATGCATTTGACTATTTTAGTAGCTTCTTTCATTATTACATTTGTCATAAAAAAATTAAAATTACAGATAAGTACATGATAATAAAAAAAACACCTATATCTGCCCCCACCAGGGAAAGATAATCACTATTAACATTTAGGTTTTAAAAATATTTTAAAACATTTAAAGGCCTTTTCAAATACCATCTTAGTCAAAACCATAAACCTGTGAGTTCTATTTACAGTTTTTAAGGAAGCTCAAGTTCAGGTAGGGTAAGTGACTTAAGTAACACATAAAGTGAGTTGGTGTCACTGGGACCAGAATCTCTCATTTTAACTGCAAATTTAGTATGCAGCTATACTGCTTTTCACTTCAGACTCTTGCTTTAAGACAAAGACTGTGATATTTGTGGGGAAGAGGCAAATCTGTACGTTGGGCACCCGAAACATAACCTGCCTCCTGTGTTAAAAGTTCTATGGCAACTTAGTAATACCTATTCATTCATGTGTTGTCTATGGCTATTTCAATATGCAACAGCAGAGTTGAGTAGTTGCAACAAAAATCATAATAGCCCAAAAAAGCAAAACTATTTACAATCTAGCCCTTTACAGAAAAAGTTTGGCAACACCTGATCTTACTTGACTGAAAATAAAGTCAAGAACATTTTAAATATACAGATCAAAACATGGAAGGTTTGTGAATAAGTCTGTGTAAATAATCACAGAATTCTAAAGATGATTGCCACTTTTTACCCATAACCAAAGGCTGAAATAACACAAAACAAGTGAAAAGGGGATATATGGGATATAGATAATGAAGCATGATGTTAAGAAACATAGCAATTATAGAGCAGGATAGCTTGAAAACAGTGATATCCCTATCCTGAGAAACAAACTTATTTACATCATTATGTAACATATGTGGAAGGTATTATTGGTACGGTTATTTGTAAATTGAAAAGTAAGGGTTAATACAAACTTTGACTTCTATACCTTTAAGATAAAAGTCCCTCTGTTAGAGTAGGCAGTAAGATATGAGCAGCAGAAAGAAAGGGAGAGGTGGAAGCCTGTAACCTTTCTAGGTGGGTTTACACCCACTCTTTGCCTAAGAGGAAAAGTAAGACAGAGCTGGGAAATCCCCAAGGGTGGCACCTGCACAAATAACAGGCAGATATATCCATTCACAGACTCATCAGAATTTTCCACCCCAACCTGCAGCAGGGGGGAGGTTCTATACGCATTATGGGTAAGAGCATGCGCCACCCAGAGCCACTGTGTAATCTGAACCTGCCGATCAACTGGCCCCACCTTAACACACCCCTCACACTGCCCGTAAAACCGATGAGAGTTCAGCTGAGGAGGGTTCGCCCTGACCTCTCAGGCTGCCCGCTTTCTCTTTGAGAGTTACTTCAGCCTTGCTAAATAAAACCGCCTTCTGCCCTTCTCACCTTGCTTCTTATTCCTTGTCAGTGTCAATGGCGGGGTGAGAAAGACTCCTTCCTTAACACCTTTCTTTTCAGAGAAGAATGTTACCCATTTTTCAGTGAAAACAAGACAGACCTGTGAGACCCTAGAATTAGAAGAGAAGCCATTTTAACAAATCTAACTGTGTGAACCTAAGTGAAAGACAGAACAGGGCTGACTCTGTCCTTTGTGCCTAATCTCTCAGTGAGGCCTAAACTGGGCGGGAAGAAAACTTGAAAGGCCCCTGAGCACAAGAAGGCAGGAAGGTCTTATCTCAAGGCCGGCCATCTGTGCCCAATGCTCCAGGCGTACGAGATGTACGTGCCTTAAGAACACGGACAAATGGTCACTGGGGCCTGTAGACCCCCACCCTACATGGTTCCCCTAGCAATGCTTCTGCTCCTTAGAGATAACATACCTCTACCAGTTAAAATTGAATAGGTTTGCATCCTTCATTTACATGAACGGACCCCAGTGAGAACTAACAACCACCCACCTGACCATAGATAACATACTTTGCAAGTTACATCATTACAGTCAGGCCAGCCGAACTTAGCCAATAACAATTGTTTAACTTCCAAAATCCCCAGTCAGCTTATGCTAAGTTAGAATCCCCTCTTCCGGAACTTGTAATGTATAAAACCCCTGCCTAACCTGAGCTCGGGGCTCACATTCCTGACCCGCTGTGTCGGTGAAGAGTGTGAGTCCAAGCTCGAGCTTGAAATAAATGACCCTTTTGTGTTTACATCAGAATCGGCTCCTTGGTCGTCTCTCGGGGACTTGCGACTTGGGCACAACATTTGGGGCTCGTCCGGGATCCCCAAGACCCCC
>JAQQAC010003584.1:23223607-23237873 GCA_029783875.1 Phataginus tricuspis | reverse complement strand
AATGTGAGACCCTAGAATTAGCAGAAGAGAAGCCATTTTAACAAATCTAACTGTGTGAACCTAAGTGAAAGACAGAACAGGGCTGACTCTGTCCTTTGTGCCTAATCTCTCAGTGAGGCCTAAACTGGGCGGGAAGAAAACTTGAAAAGTCCCCTGAGCACAAGAAGGCAGGAAGGTCTTATCTCAAAGCCGGCCATCTGTGCCCAATGCTCCAGGCGTACAAGATGTACGTGCCTTAAGAACACGGACAAATGGCCACTGGGGCCGGTAGACCCCCACCCTAGATGGTTCCCCTAGCAATGCTTCTGCTCCTTAGAGATAACATACCTCTACCAGTTAAAATTGAATAAGTTTGCATCCTTCATTTACATGAACGGACCCCAGTGAGAACTAACAACCACCCACCTGACCATAGATAACATACTTTGCAAGTTACATCATTACAGTCAGGCCAGCCGAACTTAGCCAATAAGAATTATTTAACTTCCAAAATCCCCAATCAGCTTATGCTAACTTAGAATCCCCTCTTCCGGAACTTGTAATGTATAAAACCCCTGCCTAACCTGAGCTCGGGGCTCACATTCCTGACCCGCTGCGTCGGTGAAGAGTGTGAGTCCAAGCTCGAGCTTGAAATAAATGACCCTTTTGTGTTTACATCGGAATCGGCTCCTTGGTGGTCTCTCGGGGACTCACGACTTGGGCACAACAAGACCCACCACACCGGTGATAAGGTCCTAGCTCCAGATCCAGATGGCGACCTAGAGGATCCCAAAGTAACCTCCTCCCGCAAACACACCGACTCTACAGCTACATGTGGAACGACTTCCTCTGAAAGAAAACCTGAGAACTGGCTGAGCAGCTCCTACCCACCGGCCCCGCCCGGGAGAGAAGGCCCGCGCGGAAGCGGCGAAGGGAGGCTGGGACACGCTGCCGCCGCACACCTCACGCCCGCCCTGAGGCCCACAGCTGGGAGGGAGTCACAGTGGGAGCTTCGCCCTGGCGAGGAAGGATCTGAACCTGCGCGAGCCGCCGAGTCACCCAGTTCTGAAGACCAGTGAGCTCGCATCCAGGAGACCCACAGCCTGTGAGGATCTGAGAAACAGCCCTTCAAGGGCGCGCAGCCCCGGACTCACCTGCCCCAGGCCCGGGTGGGAGCGCGGATCCACGAGTGCCCGGCAGTCGTGCGGGTGCCTTTTGTTTGTCTTGGGAGCGCAGGCCCGAGAGGCAGACGTCTGGTTTGAGAGACTGGGAGGGCTGCGCGGGCGGAGACCGGGAGGCGCCAGCTTCGCGGCCCTCCTCGCCAGAGCGGCCGTTCTCCCAGAGGGGGTTACCCGCGCGGCCCGGGGCGCCCCTTCACTGCCTGGCGCTGCTGCCCGGGAGGCCCGCGTTCCTGGGTCCTCCAGGAGGGCTGTGACAGAGGCGGTGTGCTCGGCCGGCTTCCACGGCGCGGACGGCGTGCCACGCAGCCCCCGCCCGTCTGCGAACGAGGCCCGCCTGCCTGTCCGGCGGCTTCAGCCCGAGGCGCGGCCTCCAGGTGCGCCGGCTGTGGGCGGCGGGCTCCGTGCTCTCAGGGCACGTGGGCGGTGGCCGCCCTCGCCCCGCTCTCCCTCCGCCTCGCTGCAGCTCGCCGGTGTCTCCCAGGCAGACGCTGGTACACGTCTCTGGAGCCCCGATTCTTGCAGTTGCGGCCCTGGGGACGCCGCCAGATGGCCTGCCAGTGGTGGCCAGTGGGACCTGGGCTCGCAGTCCCACAGGGCTGTATGCATGTGTGCTCTTTAAAAGCTGCTGCCTAGGGGTCTGGCTTCCAATCAGCCTGAATCTAGGTGCTGACCAATATCTCCCTGGTGGGACACTGACAGCTCTTGGCCCAGCCACAACTACTGGGAGCCACTAAAAATAAAATGGGCTGCTTGGCCAATCACAAAGGTTTGAGAGACAACCAAGAGCTGGGACAGGGTTGAACTATAAGATTCATCTGCAGGACGCCACTCCTCGAAGACTTGGAAAGGTGGCTGTTTAACAGATAAAAGCCAACACAGAGAATTATGCAAAATGAAGAAACAGAGGAATATGTTCCAAATTAAAGAACAGGATAAAACTTCAAAAAAAATAGCCCCTTCTTCATGAGGATTGGCTATTAGGTACAGAAAATTTATCAATAGTCACCTGGAAATTTTGTTTCAATAAAACTATTTCACTATTTTGATTCTAAAATGCACAGCTGACTAAACACTCTCCTCGTTGCTATCTTCCTCTCTCTGTTCCAAAATGTGCAAATGACTGAATTTAGAAAAGGAGTTAAAGCTGCATCAAACTTGGCTAGAAATTTATCCACATGTGCTGAAGGAGCAGGCCAGCTAAATCAGTGGACCACAGAATAAAACCTCCAGAGTTACACGATCTAAGAGAACGGAGACTTGAGGAGTGTTTCTGAAGAGTGGCCACAATGAAAATATAAAAGAGGATGAGCAAGAAGAAAGTAGCCATGGAAATGAACCCACTATTAACAGTGACCATGAACTCTACTTTGTAGGTTTCTGTGCAGTCAAGCCTGATGTGCCGAATTATGTCACAGTAAAAGCTTTCTAATAAACCAGGGCCACAGAAGGACAAATTTATCACAAAAGCCAATTGGGACAATGAATAAATGAGACCAGTGGTACAGGGAAATGTTAAAATCAAAATGTACCTCTGTAGGTTCATCATGCTCTGCAGTGGAAAGGCTTACATATGGCCGTACGTCTGTTAAAGGCCGTGGCAAGAGAAGGACCATTTCAGTGCCTCCAATATCATGGCTTTAAAAGATCTGAGCTATAAAGACCCCAAAGCAGATGACTTTCTGCTTTCCAAAAAGATCACAGATTATCTTGGGTGCTGCATATCAGATCAATAATGGAGAGATTGGCTAACAAAAAATACATGGGAAGGTTAAGTAAGGGCCGCACATCACAGTGACCACTGTCAGGAGGTTTCCTATCATATAAGATAGATTTAAGAAAACAAGAAAAGCAAAGAAGAAGGTGGTTATCCTAGGAATTGGGGAATCTCAGGAACACAAGTGCAGACACCAGAGTGCTTGGCTCTATCCATTGGCCCATTTGGTAGGTTCACCTTCCTGTTACCAAAAGGAAGAAAATGACACACTAAAAATTAATACTATTATATTAATACCCTCTAAGCAACAGTAAATTTTGGAAGTCAAATATTACTTGTGCATTTCACAAAAACAAAATAACATCCTTTTGGCCACTATTGCAGCAGTTACATGTACCAGTAACTGAGTTGCCAGGTGGTCTTGCTAACACAACGAATACTGAGGGTTCTAGTGGACTGGCACCCAAGGGTGCACCTGATCAATCCACAATGGGCATTTGATGTTAAATTGCTTTGTCAGTGTTACCAATGTTAACCATCCTCTCCTTTGAAGAGTAATAATCACATGTACTAGATAGACAAAAGAGGATTATTCTATGCTGAAGAAATTTATCATATAACTGATTTTGTTGCTCATCAGAAATTATCCTTCCCTTTTTTATCTTTTTTTTATTAAAGTATCATTGATATACAACCTTATGATGGTTTCACATAAACAACACTGTGGTTTCAACATTCATCCATATTATCAAGTCCTCACCCCCACTATTTCAGACACTATCACTGTAGTAAGATGATATAGAGTCATTCCTTGTCCTCTCAATTCTGTACTGCTTTCCCCATAACCTATCTATATTGTGATTGTGAATTATAGTGCCCCTCAATAACCTCCCTCTCCACCCATCCTTTCAACCCCTCCCCGTTGGTAGCTACTCCCTTCTTGGAGTCTGTGAGTCTGCTGCTGTTTTGTTCCTTCATTTTTGCTTTCTTTTTATTCTCCACAAATGAATGAAGTCATTTGGTATTTGTCTGTCTCAGCCTGGCTTACATCACTGAGCATAATACCCCCAAAGCTCCATCCATGTTGTTGCAAATGGGAGGATTTCTTTTCTCTTTATTGCTGAATAATATTCCATTTTGTAAATGTACCACATCTTCCTTACCCATTCATCTATTGATGGACACTTAGGTTGTTCCATATTGTGGCTCTTACAAATAGTGCAGCGATAAACAAAGGGGTGCATGTGTCTTTTTGAATCGGGGATCTTGTTTTCTTTTGGTAAATTCCCAGGAGTGGAATTCCTGGGTCATATGGTATTTCTGTTTTTAGTTTTTTGAGGAAACTGCATTTTGCTTTTGCACAACAGTTGAACAAATTTATATTCCCACCACCAGTGTGGGAGGGTTCCCCTTTCTTCACATCCTCGCCAGCATTTGTTGTTTCTTGTCTGTTGGATGTTGGCCATCCTAACTGGTGTGAGTTGATATCTCATTGTGGTTTTAATTTGCATTTCCCTGATGATTAGTAATGTGGAGCATCTTTTCATGTGCCTATTGGTCATACAAATTTCTACTTTTGAGAAGTGTCTGTTCAGATCCTCCACCCACTTTTTAAATTGGGTTATTTGTTTTTTTGGGTGTTAAGCATGTGAGTTCTTTATATATTTTGGATATTAACCTCTTATTGGATAAGTCATTTACAAATATATTTTCCCATACTGTAGGATGCCTTTCTGTTCTGCTGATGGTGTCCTTTGCTGTACAGAAGCTTTTTAGTTTGATGTAATCCCATTTGTTCATTTTTTATTTTGAGTCCCTTGCCTGAGGAGATGTGTGGAAAAAGTTGCTCATGTTTATATTCAAGAGGTTTTTGCCTACTTTCTTCTGTGAGTTTTATGGTTTCCTGAATTAAATTCAGGTCTTTGATCTGTATTGAGTTTTCTTTTGTATATGGAGTTAGACAATAATCCAGTTTCATTCTCTTACATATAGCTGTCCAGTTTTGCCAACACCAGTTGTTGAAGAGGCTATCTTTTCCCCATTGTATATTCATGGCTCATTTATTGTATATTAATTGCCATATATGTGTGGGTTTATATCTGGGCTCTCTATTCTGTTCCATTGATCTATGTCTCTGTTCTTGTGCCAGTACCAAATTGTCTCGATTACTGTGGCTTTAAAATAGAGCTTGAAGTTAGGGAGCATGATCTCCCTATCAATTCCTTCTCAGGATTGCTTTGGCTATTCGGGGTCTTTTGTGGTTCCATATGAATTTTAGAACTATTTGTCTAGTTCTTTGAAGAATGCTGTTGATATTTTGATAGGGATTGCACTGAATCTGTAGATTACTTTAGGCAGGATGGACATTTTGACAATATTAATTCTTCCTATCCATGAGAATGGGATGTATTTCCATTTATTGGGGTCTTCTTTAATTTCTCTCATGAGTGTATTGTAGTTTTCTTGGTATAGTTCTTTCACCTCCTTGGTTAGGTTTATTCCTAGGTATTTTATTCTTTTTGATGCAATTGTAAATGGAGTTGTTTTCCTAATTTCTCTTTCTGTTAATTCATCGTTAGTATATAGGAATGCAACAGATTTCTGTGAATTAACTTTGTATCCTGCAACTTTGCTGAGTTCAGTTATTAGTTGTAATAGTTTTTTGGTGGATTATTTAGGGTTTTCTATGTATAACATCATGTCATCTGCAAACAGTGACAGTTTATCTTCTTACTTACCAATCAGGATGCCTTTTATTTCTTTGTGTTGTCTGATTTCCATGACTAGGACCTCCAATACTACGTTGAATAAAAGTAAGGTGAGTGGGCATCCTTTTCTTGTTCCCTATCTTAGAGGAAAAGCTTTCAGCTTCTCGCTGTTTGGTATGATGTTGGCTGTGGGTCTGTCATATATAGCCTTTGTTATATTGAGGTACTGGCCCTCTGTACCCATTTTGTTGAGAGTTTTTATCATGAATTGATGCTGGATTTTGTTGAATGTTTTTTGAGCATCTATTGAGATGGTCATGGAATGTTGACTTTCTTTTTGTTGATGTGGTGTATGATATTGATTGATTTTTTAATATCATACCATCCTTGTGTCCCTGGAATAAATCCCACCTACCATCATTGTCACATATGATGTCGAGAAACTGCTGTAATGATATTAAAGGGGAATCAGTCCTTCTGTGATCTGTATTTGTTGGGTGTTTATTTTCTCTTCTCTTTAATTTTGGCCACAACAATGCCAAATGATGAAGATAAGATTCGGAGAAAACACCAAATTTAGGAATCTAGGGGTATGGAAATTGATCTTGAGGAAAGATGAAGGGCCAGTTCAAGTTGGTTACTTCATTCAAGCACAGTAAGGATTTATTTAAAAGGATTCTTGATAATATCTTTATTTTACTTTCACAATGCTATGGACAAGTGAACATAGGTTTAAAATAAAGAACTGGGAAGTTCAGGTAGAAGCAGGGAAGAAGTTTAGGACTGTCCTATTGAAAAAGCACAGTGAATTTCTAGTCCAGCACATATTACATATCAGTGGCATGTCTAAATCTTCACAGATATGAAAGACTATTTGAGAAAGTCTCTCGTTTGGCCATGCCTGTGCTTTTTCAATAGGCACCTGAGGTGATCTGATGCACAGCTACTGCTGAAAACCACCGCTTTCCTCTATGCTCCTCTTTGTACTCCCTTAGCATCTTGTGCACTTGCTTCTCGCTGCCCTTATGTCAAAACACGGCAACTCTTTCTCCCTCTGTGTCCCATACAATGGAGGCTCCTCAGTGGCAGGGATGCTGTCTTATTGTTTGCTATCTCTGTGTCTTGCACATTTTCTGGCACTGAGTCGATATTCTATAAATATTTGTTGAACCGAGCAAAAGTAAAATATGAAAAATACAATTAGACCAAAGTTAAACTATTAACCTCACTCAGTGTCTCCCCAAAGGCTATTCATATCCATGACCCCCAAACTCCCTTTCAAGTACTTATGAAGCCAGAGAGCATATGATTTTTGAAACGGCTATATAAGTCAGCTCAGGGATGCATTATCCTTAACCTTCAGAGTTGTCTGAAAGAGAGCAGTTTCAAACCATGTAGTCATCTGTTTGATTTTAGCTGGAAAAAATATATATAACATAATTAATAAAATCTTAACTTTTAATATGAGCAAATGATACTTGAAAACTCAAAATCTCACAGAATGACTTGATAGCAAAAATCATTGACTAAAATTTTTAATTTTTAAAATCAATTTTAATTATACAGAAAACACATGAATAAATTCTCATTTCAAAAATTACCACATCACAAATAAAACCAAAGACACTTTGGTCATGACCCCCACTTACCCCAAGGCCCTGCCTTCTTCTCTAGGGGTATACATCGTGCAGTAGGTATTCTTACAGACCTTATTTTTTTGCTCTACGTTTATATCTATTTATCTATGCAAATGCATATGGCTCTAGTTTATTTCTTTTTATTGTTTTACAGCTATTACAGGGTATTAGTCAAAGTCCAGACAGGAAGAGAGGCCACATTCAAATGAGTGACTGAAGAGAGTTGATTGATGGGTTATATACAAAAGTCTGGGTGGTGTTACAGGAACCCAAGCTGTGAGGTTGTGTTGTCCCAGGACTTCAGGGAGATGGGGAGGAGTTGTTTCTAGGACCGCATGTAAAAAGTTGTAGCTCCAGAAGAGGGAGACCCCACAGGAGCTGTGAAAAGGAAAATAACACGACCTGCATGTGTAGTTTATCACAGGCTTATAATACATCCTGAGGTATGGCATGTCATCATCCCAAGGTGAATACTCCAACTAGCACAACTGCATCTCAGCAGGCCGTTCCATTAATCTACCAAATCAGCGACTTGTAAGTGATGGGGCATGTAGGTTCACTAATGAACTCCATATGTGTGTGAGCTCATTATTATTTGTCTTATATTTCAATTGCTGTAAAATGTGTCCTCTGATCAGAGGTAATGTTTTGTTACATATGGTAATATGGTAATTGATAAGGCATTCTATAAGTCTGCAACTTACTAGTCTGGCAGACATAGTGAGGGTTTATCACTCAGACTTTGAAAAGAAAAATACAACCACTATGAGTGATTTAGAATAAGGGATTTCTTGTAGGGATTAGACTTTACACAATGTAGAAAACTATTAAGTAGCTGATGTGTCTCTTGCCACTGAACCTCATGCTGGGCCTGAAGCTTGCATAACTAGCAGTCTGGAAGGGAAACTGGACAGGAAGTGAAAGAGACAAAGGACCAACTAGAACTGTATCTGTCTCTCACTGCTTCCAGTTTTGATGGTCTAGGTGATCTGCTGAATAAGCTGATGCCCTTCATCATGAAGATGCACTTGGCCCTGGCTGGGGACTTGGAGGAACTGAAGGTAGATATCCAGGAGCTAGAGCAACTGCAGGTCTAATTCGCCCCCCACCAGCAAGGTGAGTCACAGCATGCGTGAGCTGTAATGGTACTTTCCAGATACTAGCTTTCAAACCAAAATGGCTACTAGTTCACTTCCATCTTCCAAATCTCACACAGACTTTTCTTGTGGTGGACCCTAACACAGAAATGTGCATGGAAGGCCACTTTACATGTGGACCCATTGAGCAGTAACTGGAGTCATTAGGGACAGAGGTTGACTGAAACCCACTGGATGGGTATCTAACCCTCTTGATAATTAAATCCTTCTCTAAAATGGATGCCTCCTCATGCACACTTATATGAAAATATCTTCAATGAGTACCAGTTTATCAATCTTTTAGCAGGCTATTAACACAACTCCAGGTACTCACGTAAATACACTACCACCCAAATCTTGGATGAGTACACGCATGCCAGTAAATGCTGCCTGATTATCTCATGTTTTGTCTTTTCAGCCTAATAATCTTAGAACTCATTAACACATGTTCCCCAGACTCTAGCCAATGTTGGCAAGATCCTACAATTCTTTTACTGTAAAACCATGTATTATCAGAGCAACCCTTTTACTTCTCACTGTGGTCCTAGAGACAACTGCTCCAGATAAAGCCCAAAATATTGTTTTTATTCAAGGAAAGGCTGACTCATTCAGACCTGAATGGAGGTGCTTCTCCACCAGAAAAAAAGAGTAAGGTAAGGAGTTGGACGCTCAAGCGACCGTCACATTTGGTTGTATGTGGGTTACAGTACCTTGTCTTTCAGTTGAACTTCACTGTATTCAAATAGAAGTGACAATTTGAGTAATCATATTGTAATTGTGCCACATATGATCTAAGTCCAGTAACCTCCAGACAGGGAGATGTTCAGGTACTCCTCAAATATGTGAGCCAGCCACTCCCAGAATCCCGTTTTGAGGGTCTGTTTCCTGGACCTCTCTTTGTACAAATACTTCTGTGAGGGTCCCACCAGGAAAAATGTCACATTCAAATGGAGTAAATGAGGAAAAGTAATGTACACGCATGTAGACAGTATTAAAGGACATAAACAAGGAATGGTAAAGCATCCAGGTCTAGCAGGAACAGGGAGCCATTACCATCCCTAAAGTTGAGGGTGGTGGGAGGGAACACTGCCATAAACCAGTGAAAGAGCCATAAACCAGCTTCCAACAAAAGTTGAGGGCTTTGACTGGGCAGAGAAGTAATTGCTAAAGTCCAGAAGGGAGGAAGCTGAAGGAATAAATACCCTGATTTCGCTCTCTTCCTATCTCCTCCAAATCCTTGTGTTTGCCTGCAAAAGCCACGGGGCAGGAGCCACTGGTTGATTCAGATTATAAAATTCAGTTTTGCATGGCATAGAGCAGAACTGACATAAGGAAAGTTAGATATGGAAAGGCAATTAGAGAACAGCCATTAGAAGAGTTTAGCATTCTCCCATTAGTGGACGTTAGGTTTTTTCCATATGCTTGCTTTTAAAAGGTAATTATAAATATTGTGATATGTCTTCTTATAGATCTGTGCAAGGGCTTTCAAAGGATATAGAATTAAAAGTGGGGTTCCTAGGAAAATATTATATGCACAGTTTCATTTTTAATATACACTTTTAAATAGTCTCAAGACTACATGGATGGCTCATGACCACAACTACTTAATTGGTCAACAGAAAGAATACATTCATATATTTAGTCATTTGAGGTACTTACCAATTAGGGCGAAGGATAAATGGACACAGCTTATTGATGCAGCTTCTCAGACCACAATGGTACAAAACTAGAAATAAATTACACAGAGAAAACAAAAAAGCCCACAAACACATACAGGCTAAATAACATGCTTCTAAATAACCAATGGATCAATGACCAAATTAAAACAGAAGTCAGGCAATACATGGAGTCAAATGAAGACAAAACCCCCTCCCACAAAAAATGTCCAGCATTTGTGGGACACTGAAAAGGCTGTTCTAAGAGGGGTGTACATAGAAATACAGAACCACCTCAAGAAATAAGAACAATCCCAAATAAACAGTTTAAACTCACAATTAAAGAAACTAGAAAAAGAACAAATGAGGCCCAAAGTTAGTAGAAGGAGGGACATAATAAAGATCAGAGCAGGAATAAATAACATAGAAATGCATAAAACAATAGAAAAAAATCAATGAAACCAAGAGTTGGTTCTTTGAGAAAATAAGCAAATAGATAAACCCCTAGCCAGACTTATCAATAAAAAAAGAGAGTACACACATAAACAAAACCAGAAATGAAGAAGGAATAGGCACAATGGATAGCACAGAAACACAAGGAATTATTAGAGAATACTCTGAAAAACTATAGGCCAATAAACTGAACAACATACAAGAAATGGAAAAATTCCTAGAAAGACACAACTTTCCAAGACTGGCCTTGGAAGAAACAGAAAATCTAAACAGACCAATGACCAAATGAAACTGAATTGTTAATAAAAAAAAAAACTCCCAACAAACAAATTCCAGGACCAGATGGCCTCACAGCTGAATTCTATCAAACATTTGAAGAAGAGCTAATATCCATCCTTTTTAAAGTATTCTAAAAAGTAGAAGACAATGGAATACATCCAAATTCATTTTATGAGGCCAGTATCACTCTAATACCCAAAGCAGAGACACTACAAAAAGACAAAATTTTAGCCCAATATTCCTGATGAATATTGATGCAAAAGTCCTCAACAAAATATTAGCCAAATTAAAATAAACCAAATTAAAAAATACATCAAAAGGATCATCCATCATGACCAACTGGGATTATACCAGGGATGCAAGAATGGTATAATACATGTAAATCAATCAATATCATACACCACATTAACAAAAAGGATTAAAACCCCCACATGATCATCTCAATAGATGCTGAAAAAGCATTTGACAAAATTTGACATCCATTCATGATAAAAACTCAACAAAATGGGAACTGAGGGCACGTATCTCAACAGATAAACACCATATACAACAAACCCATAGCTAACATCATACTTGATGGTGAAAAGCTGAAAGATTTTCTTATAAGATCAGAACAAGACAAGGATGTGCACTCTCACCACTTTTACTCAACATAGCACTGGAGGTCCTAGCCACAGCAATCAGATGACACAAAGAAATAAAAGGCATCCAAATTTCTAAGGAAGAAGTTAAACTGCCACTATTTGAAGATGACATGATATTATACACAGAAAACCCTAAAGCCTCCAACAAAGAACTATTGGAACTAATAAATCGATTCAGAAAAGTTGCAGGATACAAAATTAATATACAGAAATCTCTTGCATTCCTATATACTGACAATGAACTAGTAGAAAGAGAAATCAGGAAGGCAATTCCATTTATAATTGCATCAAAAATAATAAAATACCTAGGGGGAGTTCCAGGAATATGGCGACATGAACGGACCAGCAGAAAAATTCCTCTCAACATTATATTTATTCACGAAAATACAGCAAATACAACTATCCCTAAAAGAGAGATCAGAATACACAGGAAAGTGCATAGCGTACAGGTACACCTGAGAGAACTTGGCAGCCGGTGAGGCAGTCGGGATACGGAGCCGCGACCCGGGACCATCCGCTCCTCCCACCCCCAGAGCTCCGGCGGTCAGACAATCCGGAGAGAGAACTCGGCACCCAGCGAGGCAGGATGGAGCCACAACCCAGCGAGACCAGAGCGCTGCTCCACCCCAGCACTCCGGCGGGAGTCCCAGCAAGGCGGGTAAGGTACGGAGCCGTGACCTGGCGGGACCGAGCGCTCCTATCCCCCAGCACTCCAGCGGGAGGAGAGGATTCAGAGCCGGGAGGGAGTAGAAGTCTGCGCCGGGAGCGCCGACACACAGCCAGCGGTGTAGCAGAGATTGGAGAGACAGAGGACACAGGGTACCAGCCGGGAACGTGCAAGTTGCCCGCAGCAGGCTCCGGGAAGGAAAAAGAAAGGAAAAAAAAGGGAAGAAAAGTGCGCGCTCTTTCTCAGCGGTCTTAAAGAGACAGGAGCTCAGTAGAGGGACCGGATAGCCCCGCAAGCTGAGCCCAGCACGCTGTGAGTCCTGGGGAGCTTTGGACCCCTTAGCTGGTGACTGGGAAAGGGGGGCTGCTATTAAGACCTCCACAGAGATCAACAGCTTCCCATTCGTTCCCAACCCAGCCAGAGCTACAAAGAGCCTTGCGGAGGAGCATGGCCATGGCTCTGGAATAGTGGAGCAACAGCATTCACACAGAACCCACACTCAGTGGCTTTTTTTTTTTCTTTTTAGTTAGTGTTTTTTCTCCCCTTTCTTTTCCTTTTTTTCTTTCCCTCTTTCAACAGCCTCCCATTCATTCTCACTCCGGCCACAGCTTTAAAGGGCCATGTGGAGCGACGTGGCCACGGCTCTGGAATAGTGGAGCAATAGCGCCACCTACAGCATTCACACAGAAACCACCCCCAGTGGGCCTTGGTGGGTTTTTTTGTTTTTTGTTTTTGTTTTGTTTTGTTTTTCTTTTACATGTTGCTGCTATTTCTTTTTCTTTCTTTTCTTTTCCTTTTTCTCTTTCTCTTTTTATTTTTTTATTAGTAGAAGTATTTTTATTTCTTCTCTTTTTTTTCTCTTCTCTCCTCTCTTCTCTTTCCTTTTTAAAGTCAAAGAGCCCAGTGGACATATGTGACAACTACCAACAACTAATTCTATAGTCATAAGAAGACAGAAGAATATGATACAGACAAAGCTTCAGACAAACACCACTTCAGAGAAAGAATCTGAAGGAATGGACATACATAGTCTTCCAGAAAAACAATTCAGAATAAAAGTCATAGCCATGCTGACGGATGTACATAAAAATGTGCAAGAGCTGAGGGAGGAAGTGAAGGAAGTGAGGAAAGACAATGCAGAAATGAGACAAGCCATTGACGGGATCAACAGCAGATTGAATCAGGTTCAAGACACGATCAAGGAATTGCAAGACAGGGAACAGGAATACAAAGAAGCTGAGGCAGAGAGAGATAAAAGGATCTCTAAGAATGAAAGAATATTAAGAGAACTATGTGACCAATCAAAACGGAGCAATATTCGCATAATAGGAGTACCAGAGGAAGAAGAGAGAGAAAAAGGGATAGAAAGTGTCGTTGAAGAAATAATTGCTGAAAACTTCCCCACGCTGGGGAACAAAATAGTCTCACAGTCCACAGAAGCCCACAGATCTCCCAACACAAGGGACCAAAGGAAGACAACACCAAGACACATAATAATCAAGATGGGAAAGATCAAAGATAAAGACAGAGTATTAAAGGCAGCTAGAGAGAGAAAAAAGATCACCTACAAAGGAAAACCCATCAGACTGTCATCAGACTTCTCAACAGAAACCTTACAGGCCAGAAGAGAATGGCATGATATATTTAATGTAATGAAACAGAAGGACCTCGAACCAAGAATATTGTATCCAGCATGATTATCATTTAAATATGACGGAGGGATTAAACAATTTCAAGACAAAAGAAAGTTGAGAGAGTTTGCCTCCCATAAACCACCACTACAGGATATCTTAAATGGACTGCTCTAGAGGGAAACACCCCTAAGGCTAAAAAGATGTCACCAGAGAAAATAAAATCATAGCAAAGAAAGAAGACCATCCAAATACCAACTAAAGGCAAAGAATAAAACACCTAATATAAAAGAAAGGAGGAGGAAGAATAGTAAGTGAGAGATAAAGAAACAACAGACGGCATTCACAATAACTTAACAAGAAAGTTAACTTAGATTCTCAGATAGTAAAGAAGTAACCCTTGAACCTTTGGTAACCACGAATCTAAAGCCAGCAATGGCAATAAGTACATATCTATCAATAATCACCCTAAATGTAAATGGACTGAATGCACCAATCAAAAGACACAGAGTAACAGAGTGGATAAAAAAGCAAGACCCATCTATATGCTGCTTACAAGAGACTCACCTCAAACCCAAAGAT
>JAQQAC010003584.1:23160385-23223207 GCA_029783875.1 Phataginus tricuspis | reverse complement strand
GATTCATCCCAGGGATGCAAGGATGGTACAACATTCGAAAATCCATCAACATCATCCATCACATCAATAAAAAGAAGAACAAAAACCACATGATCATCTCCATAGATGCTGAAAAAGCATTTGACAAAATTCAGCATCCATTTTTGATTAAAACTCTCAACAGAATGGGTATAGATGGCAAGTACCTCAACATCATAAAGGCTATATATGACAAACCCACAGCTAACATCATACTTAATAGCGAGAAGCTGAAAGCTTTTCATCTAAGATCGGGAACAAGACAGGGGTGCCCACTCTCTCCACTGTTATTCAACATAGTACTGGAGGTCCTAGCCACGGCAATCAGACAAAACAAAGACATACAAGGTATTCAGATTGGTAAAGAAGAAGTCAAATTGTCACTATTTGCACATGACATGATACTGTACATAAAAAACCCTAAAAACTCCACTCTAAAACTACTAGAACTAATATCTGAATTCAGCAAAGTTGCAGGATACAAAATTAACACACAGAAATCTGTTGCTTTCCTATACACTAATGATGAGCTAACAGAAAGAGAAATCAGAAAAACAATTCCATTCACAATGGCACCTAAAAGAATAAAATACCTAGGAATAAACCTAACGAAGGAAGTGAAAGACCTGTACTCTGAAAACTACAAGACACTCCTAGGAGAAATTAAGGAAGACACTAACAAATGGAAATGTATCCCATGCTCTTGGCTAGAAGAATAAATATTGTCAAAATGACTATACTACCTAAAGCAATCTACAGATTCAATGCAATCCCTATCAAACTACCAACAGCTTTCTTCAATGAACTGGAACAAACAATTCTAAAATTCATATGGAGCCAGAAAAGACCCCGAATAGCCAAAACAATCCTGAGAATAAGGGACCAAACAGGGGGAATTACGCTCCCTGACTTCAAGCTCTACTACGAAGCCACAGTAATCAAGACAATTTGATACTGGCACAAAAACAGACCCACAGACCAGTGGAACAGAATAGAAAATCCAAACATTAACCCAAACACCTACAGTCAATTAATATTTGATAAAGGAGCCCTGGATATACAATGGGGAGAGGACAGCCTCTTCAGCAGCTGGTGTTGGAAAAACTGGACAGCTACATGTAAGAGAATGAAACTGGACTACTGTCTAACCCCATACACAAAGGTAAACTCAAGGTGGATCAAAGACCTGAATGTAAATCATGAAACCATAAAACTCTTAGAAAGAAACATAGGCAAAAATCTCTTGGACATAAACACGAGTGACTTCTTCATGAACATATCCCCCCGGGCAAGGGAAACAAAAGCAAAAATGAACAAATGGGACTATATCAAGTTGAAAAGCTTCTGTACAGCAAAGGACACCATTAGTAGAACAAAAAGACATCCTACAATATTGGAAAATATATTCATAAATGATGTATCTGATAAAGGGTTGACATCCAAAATATACAAAGAACTCACGCACCTTAACAAACAAAAAGCAAATAACCCAATTAAGAAATGGGCACAGGACATGAATAGACACTTCTCTAAAGAAGAAATTCAGATGGCCAACAGGCACATGAAAAGATGCTCACATCACTAATCATCAGAGAAATGCAGATTAAAACCACAATGAGATATCACCTCACACCAGTGAGGATGGCCAACATCCAAAACACAAACAACAACAAATGTTGGCGAGGATGTGGAGAGAGGGGAACCCTCCTACATTGCTGGTGGGAATGCAAATTAGTTCAACCATTGTGGAAATCAGTATGGAGGTTCCTCAAAAAACTCAAAATACAAATACCATTTGACCCAGGAATTCCACTCCTAGGAATTTACCCCAAGAATGCAGCAGCCCAGTTTGAGAAAGACATATGCACCCCTGTGTTTAGCACAGCAGTATTTACAATAGCCAAGAAATGGAAGAAACCTAAGTGCCCATCAGTAGATGAATGGATTAAGAATATGTGGTACATATACACAATGGAATATTACTCAGCTATAAGAAAAAAACAAATCCTACCATTTGCAACAACATGGATGGAGCTGGAGGGTATTATGCTCAGCAAAATAAGCCAGGCCGAAAAAGACAAGTACCAAATGATCTCACTCATATGTGAAGTATAAGAACAAAGAAAAAAAAAGAACTGAAGGAACAAAACAGCAGCAGACTCACAGAACCCAAGAGTGAACTAATAGTTACCAAAGGGAAAGGGACTGGGGAAGAAGGGCCGGAAGGGAGGGATAAGAGGGTAAAAGGGGCATTACGATTGGCAGACATAGGGTGGAAGGGCACGGGGGGCACTGTACAGTTCAGGAAAGACAAGTAATTATTCTCATCTCACTACACTGATGGACAGTGACTGTAATAGGGTTGGTGGGGGGGAGCTGATGAAGGGGGTAGTTTAATCATCACAATATTGCTCATGTAATTGTAGGTTAATGATACTAAAATAAAATAAATTGTAAAAAAAATAATAATAATAATAATATACTCTGGAAAGCTAAAAAAAAAGAAATACCTAGGAATAAACCTAACCAAGGAGATGAAAGATCTGTACTCTGAAAATGATAAGACACTCATGAGAGAAACTGAAGACACAAATAAATGGAAATCTATCCCATGCTATTGATAGGAAGAATTAATATTGTCAAAGTGGGCATAGTGCCCAAAACAATTTTCAGATTCAATGCAATCCCTATCAAAATACAACAGCATTTTTCAATGAACTAGAACAGATAGTTTGGAAATTCATATGGAACTACGAAACACCCTGAATAGCCAAAGCAATCCTCAGAAAGAAGAACAAAGCTGGGGATACTACACTCCCTGACTTCAAGCTTTACTACAAAGTTACAGTAATCAAAGCAGTATGGCACTGGCATAAGACCTGACCTATTATCAATGGAACATAATAGAGAGTCCAGATATAAACCCACACATACAAATATGTGATAAAGGAGCCATGAATATACAATGGGGAGAAGACAGTCTCTTTGATAAATGGTGTTGGGAAACTGTAAGCTACATGTAAGAGAATGAAACTGGATTACTGTCTAACTCCATACACAAAAGTAAACTCGAAATGGATCAAAGACCTGAATTTAAGTCATGAAACCATAAAATTTTTAGAAGAAAACAAGCAAAAATCTCTTGAGCATAAGTACGAGCAATTTGTTCCAAGGACACATCTTGTTGGACAAGGGAAACAAAATAAAAAATGAACAAGTTTGACTAAAACAAAATAAATGGCTTCTGCACAGCAAAGGACACCATGAACAGAACAAAAAGGCAACCTACAGTGTGGGAGAATATATTTGTAATTGATTTATCTAATAAGAGGTTAACATCCAAAATACATATAGAGCTCATATGCCTCAACACCCAAAAACCAAAAAACCTGATTAAAAAATGGGCAGAGGACCTGAACAGACATTTCTCCAAAGGAGAAATAAAGATGGCTAACAGGCACCTGAAAACTTGATCCACATCATTAATCATCAGGGAAATGCAAATCAAAACCACAATGAGATATCACCTCACTGTCCAAAAGAGAAGAAATAACAAGTGTTTGCAAGGAAATGGAGAAAAGGAAGCCCTTGTATACTTTTGGTGGGAATGTAAATTGGAGCAACTATTGTGGAAAGCAATATGGAGATTCCTCAAAACACTAAAACTAAAAATACTGTTTGACCCAGTAATGTCACTTCTAGAAATTTACCTGGAGAAAACAAAATCCCTGATTTGGAAAGATATATGCACCCCTATGTTTATTGCTGCATTATTTACAATAGCCAAATTATGGAATCAACCAAAATGCTCATCAATGGATGAATGGATCAAAAAGATGTAAATACACATAATAGAATATTATTCATCCATAAAAAAGTAATCCTGCCTTTTACAACAACATGGTTAAATCTTGAGGGTATTATGCTCTTTCAAATAAGCCAGGCAGAGAAAGACAAATACTACATGGTTTCATTTATTTGTGGAATATAAATACAAAAGCAAAACAGAATGAACAAAACAGCAGTAGACTTACAGACACTGAGAAGTAACTGGTAGTTACCATGGGGGAGGGGTTGGGGTAGACTGGTGGGGAGATTGAGGTCATAAAAGGGCACAAAAATTCTCAGTCATAATGTAGGTTGGTCACAGGGATAGTAGTATAACATGGAAAATATAGTCAATGATTCTGTAATATCTTCCTGTGTTGATAGATAGTAGTTGTACTAGTTGGGGGTGGGGAGGATTTAATAATATGGGTAACAGTTGAACCATTTCAATTAAAAAAAAAAAAAGAAGAAATACAGGTGGCCAACAGGCAATGAAAAGATGTTCCACATTGCTAATCACTAGGGAAATGCAAATCAAAACCACAATGAGCTATCACTTCACACCAGTCAGAATGGGCACTCTCCAAATACAAGAAATATCAAGTGTTGGAGAGGATGTGGAGAAATGGGAACCCTCCTACACTGTTGGTGGGAATGTAAATTGGTGCAGCCCCATTGGAAATCAGTATGGAGCTTCCTCAAAAAACTCAAACTAGAAAAACCATATGACCCAGTAATTCCACTTCCAGAAATTTACCCAAAGAAAACAAAAATTCTTGAATTGAAAAGATATATGCACCCCTATGCTTACTGCTGCATTATTTACAATAGTCAAGATATGGAAGCTACCAAAGTGTTCATCAAATGATGAATGGATAATGAAGATGTGGTACATATACACAATGGAATATTATTCATCCATAAAAAAGAAATCTTCCCATTTGCAACAACATGGATGGACCTGGAGAGTATTATGCTAAATGAAATGAGCTGGGCAGAGAAAGACAAATACTACATGGTTTCATTTATTTGTGGAATATAAAAACAAAACAAAAAAATGAACAAAATAGCAGTAGACTTATCGATACTGAGAAGTGACTGGTAGTTACCACAGGGGAGAGTAGAAAGGGTGTGGGAGATAAAAGGGTGCAAAAATTCTCAATTAAAATGTAAGTTGGTCATGGGGATGGTAGTACAGCATGGAGAACATAGCCAATGATTCTGTAACTACTTCCTATATTGACAGATATTAACTGTACTAGTTGAGGTAAGAATTTAATAATATAGGGAACAGTTGAACCACCATGTTTTATACTTGCAACCAACATAAGATTATGTCAACGATATTTCAATAAAAAATTACTATTCTGGAACTATACAAAAAATTAAAAAGACTAGTACAGAAATGGCTTTCTTATTACATCATATTAGGGAGTACAAAATATTCACGTCATCACCAATGATGTTAAATTTGCTCAGTTGAGCAAATTATTATCTGATAGTGTCTGAAATAGTGGGGGTGAGGACTTGATAATATGGATGAATGTTGAAACCACAGTGTTGTTTATGTGAAACCATCATAAGGTTGTATATCAATGATACTTTAATAAAAAAAAGATAAAAAAGGGAAGGATAATTTCTGATGAGCAACAAAATCAGTTATATGATAAATTTCTTCAGCATAGAATAATCCTCTTTTGTCTATCTAGTACATGTGATTATTACTCTTCAAAGGAGAGGATGGTTAACATTGGTAACACTGACAAAGCAATTTAACATCAAATGCCCATTGTGGATTGATCAGGTGCACCCTTGGGTGCCAGTCCACTAGAACCCTCAGTATTCGTTGTGTTAGCAAGACCACCTGGCAACTCAGTTACTGGTACATGTAACTGCTGCAATAGTGGCCAAAAGGATGTTATTTTGTTTTTGTGAAATGCACAAGTAATATTTGACTTCCAAAATTTACTGTTGCTTAGAGGGTATTAATATAATAGTATTAATTTTTAGTGTGTCATTTTCTTCCTTTTGGTAACAGGAAGGTGAACCTACCAAATGGGCCAATGGATAGAGCCAAGCACTCTGGTGTCTGCACTTGTGTTCCTGAGATTCCCCAATTCCTAGGATAACCACCTTCTTCTTTGCTTTTCTTGTTTTCTTAAATCTATCTTATATGATAGGAAACCTCCTGACAGTGGTCACTGTGATGTGCGGCCCTTACTTAACCTTCCCATGTATTTTTTGTTAGCCAATCTCTCCATTATTGATCTGATATGCAGCACCCAAGATAATCTGTGATCTTTTTGGAAAGCAGAAAGTCATCTGCTTTGGGGTCTTTATAGCTCAGATCTTTTAAAGCCATGATATTGGAGGCACTGAAATGGTCCTTCTCTTGCCACGGCCTTTAACAGACGTACGGCCATATGTAAGCCTTTCCACTGCAGAGCATGATGAACCTACAGAGGTACATTTTGATTTTAACATTTCCCTGTACCACTGGTCTCATTTATTCATTGTCCCAATTGGCTTTTGTGATAAATTTGTCCTTCTGTGGCCCTGGTTTATTAGAAAGCTTTTACTGTGACATAATTCGGCACATCAGGCTTGACTGCACAGAAACCTACAAAGTAGAGTTCATGGTCACTGTTAATAGTGGGTTCATTTCCATGGCTACTTTCTTCTTGCTCATCCTCTTTTATATTTTCATTGTGGCCACTCTTCAGAAACACTCCTCAAGTCTCCGTTCTCTTAGATCGTGTAACTCTGGAGGTTTTATTCTGTGGTCCACTGATTTAGCTGGCCTGCTCCTTCAGCACATGTGGATAAATTTCTAGCCAAGTTTGATGCAGCTTTAACTCCTTTTCTAAATTCAGTCATTTGCACATTTTGGAACAGAGAGAGGAAGATAGCAACGAGGAGAGTGTTTAGTCAGCTGTGCATTTTAGAATCAAAATAGTGAAATAGTTTTATTGAAACAAAATTTCCAGGTGACTATTGATAAATTTTCTGTACCTAATAGCCAATCCTCATGAAGAAGGGGCTATTTTTTTTGAAGTTTTATCCTGTTCTTTAATTTGGAACATATTCCTCTGTTTCTTCATTTTGCATAATTCTCTGTGTTGGCTTTTATCTGTTAAACAGCCACCTTTCCAAGTCTTCGAGGAGTGGCGTCCTGCAGATGAATCTTATAGTTCAACCCTGTCCCAGCTCTTGGTTGTCTCTCAAACCTCTGTGATTGGCCAAGCAGCCCATTTTATTTTTAGTGGCTCCCAGTAGTTGTGGCTGGGCCAAGAGCTGTCAGTGTCCCACCAGGGAGATATTGGTCAGCACCTAGATTCAGGCTGATTGGAAGCCAGACCCCTAGGCAGCAGCTTTTAAAGAGCACACATGCATACAGCCCTGTGGGACTGCGAGCCCAGGTCCCACTGGCCACCACTGGCAGGCCATCTGGCGGCGTCCCCAGGGCCGCAACTGCAAGAATCGGGGCTCCAGAGACGTGTACCAGCGTCTGCCTGGGAGACACCGGCGAGCTGCAGCGAGGCGGAGGGAGAGCGGGGCGAGGGCGGCCACCGCCCACGTGCCCTGAGAGCACGGAGCCCGCCGCCCACAGCCGGCGCACCTGGAGGCCGCGCCTCGGGCTGAAGCCGCCGGACAGGCAGGCGGGCCTCGTTCGCAGACGGGCGGGGGCTGCGTGGCACGCCGTCCGCGCCGTGGAAGCCGGCCGAGCACACCGCCTCTGTCACAGCCCTCCTGGAGGACCCAGGAACGCGGGCCTCCCGGGCAGCAGCGCCAGGCAGTGAAGGGGCGCCCCGGGCCGCGCGGGTAACCCCCTCTGGGAGAACGGCCGCTCTGGCGAGGAGGGCCGCGAAGCTGGCGCCTCCCGGTCTCCGCCCGCGCAGCCCTCCCAGTCTCTCAAACCAGACGTCTGCCTCTCGGGCCTGCGCTCCCAAGACAAACAAAAGGCACCCGCACGACTGCCGGGCACTCGTGGATCCGCGCTCCCACCCGGGCCTGGGGCAGGTGAGTCCGGGGCTGCGCGCCCTTGAAGGGCTGTTTCTCAGATCCTCACAGGCTGTGGGTCTCCTGGATGCGAGCTCACTGGTCTTCAGAACTGGGTGACTCGGCGGCTCGCGCAGGTTCAGATCCTTCCTCGCCAGGGCGAAGCTCCCACTGTGACTCCCTCCCAGCTGTGGGCCTCAGGGCGGGCGTGAGGTGTGCGGCGGCAGCGTGTCCCAGCCTCCCTTCGCCGCTTCCGCGCGGGCCTTCTCTCCCGGGCGGGGCCGGTGGGTAGGAGCTGCTCAGCCAGGTCTCAGGTTTTCTTTCAGAGGAAGTCGTTCCACATGTAGCTGTAGAGTCGGTGTGTTTGCGGGAGGAGGTTACTTCGGGATCCTCTAGGTCGCCATCTGGATCTGGAGCTAGGACCTTATCACCGGTGTGGTGGGTCTGTCTGGTTTTCACTGAAGAATGGGTAAGATTCTTTAAGGACGGGGTCTTTCTCAGCCCGCCGTCGGTGCGCACTGCCAAGGAATACGAAGCAAGGTGGGAAGGGCAGAAGGCGGTTTTATTTAGCAAGGCTGAGGTGACTCTCCAAGAGAAGGCGGGCAGCCTGAGAGGCCAGGGCGAACCCGCCTCAGCTGAACTCTCGTCGGCTTTACAGGAAGGGTGAGGGGTGGGTTAAGGAATTGGGCGACTACTACCTTTACTGTGGGTTTATTTTCACTAGTGGAAACTATTTAGCCTTAGGAGCACTTCCATCAACAGTCCCATCAACATATCCTGTAGGGCTGGTTTTGTTATAAATTCTTTGAACCTTCATTTACCTCGAAATTGTTTAATCCCTGCTTCAAATTTGATAATCTTTCTGAGTAGAGGATTCTTGGTTGAAGGCCCTTCTGTTTCAGTACATTAAATATTTCATGCCACTCCCTTCTGGCCTGAAAAATTTCTGCTGAGAAGTCTGCTGACAGCCTGATGGGGCTTCCCTTATAAGTAATCTTTTTTCTCTCTCTGGCTGCTTTCAGTACTCTCTCCTTATCTTTAATCCTTGCCATTTTAATTATTATATGTCTTGGTGTTGTCTTCCTAGGTTTCCTTTTTTGGGAGGCTCTCTGAACTTCCATGACCTGAGTGTCTATTCCTTCCCCAGATTAGGAGGTTTTCAGCAAGTATTTCCTCAAAGAGACTTTCTATACCTTTGTGTCTCATTTCTCCTTCTAGTACTCCTATTGTGCAAAATTGTTTCATTTGGATTGGTCACACAGCTGTCTTATCATTCTTTCATTCCTAGAGATCCTTTCTTCTCTCTGTTCCTCAGCTTCGTTGTGTTCCTGATCTCAGTCTATTATTCATTCTCTGCATTGTATGTTTCATTTCAGTTACTGTATTCTTCCACTCTGAGTGGTTCTTTTCAGCTCCTGTATATCTTTGTTGAAGTCCTCCCTGAGATCTTCAATACTTTCAGCAGATCGGTGAGCATATATATATATATGACTTTTACTTTGAAATCTTTATCACAAAGATCAGTGATCTCCATTTCATTTAGCCCTCTTTCTGGTGTCTTATCCTGCAGTTTTCTTTGGAACATACACCTTTCCTCCTCATTTTGTCAGGGTTTCTGTGTTTCTTCTTTTGTATTTGATGGATCTCTGTGCCTCCTGGTCTAGAGAGTAATGGCTTTATGGAGGCATCCTGTGGTACCCAGAAGCTCAGGACTTTCCTCTCTAGTGCCTGGTTCTCCTTTGCCGTGGAGCCCCAGTTGCTGTTGGTGGGCAATGGTCAGGGTCACCTGTCTGCTGGCAGTGGTTTATCTCTTTGTGCTAAGCTTAGCAGTTTGCCTTAGCGGGTCCATTCTGATGAGAGCAGTGGCTTTCTTCTGGGATCACTGTGGGCAGGGCCACCCTCTGCCTGCCTTGAAGTTATGGCGGGGCTGGCTAATGGGTTGGGCATGCAGGCATGTGGCAGCAGAGCACGTGATGGCAGGGCGTGTGGGCATGTAGACACATGGCTCTGGGCTGAACTGCTGAGGAGGAGGGAGGAGCAGTTGGAGCTAGCTCCCACAGGTATCTCCCCAGTTGAGCCTAGATAAAGCCAAGAAAGCTGGGAAAACCTCCCTCCACCTCCCAGGCAGCAGAGTCTGACATGTCAGAGCTGAGCGGGTGGGAGGGCCAGTGCACAGGGAAGCACCTCAGTGTGAGCCACCAGCAAGGGGGAATGGAGAGCCTGGGGCTCCCACTAGTGCCCAACCTGTTAGGCTGAGGGAGGGCTGGGGAAGTGTCATCCACCTGCCCTTTCTCCTGTCGTGGTAGCTCCATCAAGCCCGGCCCTTCTTGAACCCTTCCCACTGCTGGCACATCTCTCAAACTATCACCTCTCTATGGTCTCAGTGGGACCGATGGAGCACACCTGTCTTCCACAAGCAGCTAGAGTCTCAGCCTCCCAGAGTATTCTAGCTGTCCCTGGTGTCCAGCCCTACTAATCACCAGAACCTAATGCAGTGTGAACTCATGCTCCCAGAGCAGATCTCCAGAGTCAGGTGTGCAGAGTTCCTGAGCACCTATCCCCTCCCCACTCTGCTCTGTTCCTCTTCCTCCCACCTGTGGGCTGAGATGGGGGAAAGGCTGGAGTCCCAATTGATTGTGGTTCTGCCACTTCACCCTTTTCTGTGTGGGCCTCTCTTCCTCACCAGGTGTAGGTCGTCTTCTCTGCAGGCCTCAGATCATTCTCAGAGTTAGTTGTACCTGCTATAGTTGCTTCCTTGGTGTGCACATGGGAGGTGTTTTCACCTTGGCTTCCTACTCTACTAGCTTTTTTCCCATGTTTTCTGTAGTAGATTTTACAAAAACCCAGAACCGCAGTCTGATCATGTGTAAAAACTTAAAATAAACCCAAATTGAGAGACTTTCTAAAAAATACCTCACCAGTACTCTGAGCTGTCGAACAGCTGTAATAAACAAGGGAATACTGAGAAACTTACAAACAAGAGGAGAATAACAAGACATGATAATTTAATGTAATGTGGCACCCTAGATTGTACTCTGGACTAGAAAAAAGACATTAATGGAAAAACTCGTGAAATCTGAAGAAAGCATAGTGTTTAGTTAATAGTAATATACCAGGGTCGATTTCTCAGTTTTGACAAATATACCATGAAAATATAAGATAACATTAGAAGAAACTGAAACTGGATGAAGGTATATAAGGACTCTCTGGACTGTCTTTGCAATATATGTGTAAATCTAAAATTATTCCAAAATAAAAGTTCTATAAATAAATAAATAAATAAATAAATGAAGGAACAAAACAGCAGCAGACTCACAGAACCCACGAATGGACTAACAGTTACCAAAGGGAAAGGGACTGGGGAGTTGGGTGGGAAGGGAGGGATAAGAGGGTAAAAGGGGCATTACGATTGGCAGACATAGGGTGGGGGGGCATGGGGGGGACTGTACAGCTCAGAGAAGACAAGTAGTGATTCTCATCTCACTACGCTGATGGACAGTGACTGTGGTGGGGTTGGTGGGGGGGACCTGGTGAAGGGGGGAGTTCAATCATCACAGTATTGCTCATGTAATTGTAGGTTAATGATACTAAAATAAAATAAATAAAAAAAAAGTTCTATTTCACAAAATAATAGGATCAGAAAAAGAAATGTTATAGATTTATTCACTGAAAGTCATTCATGAACATTTGTCAAAGCTCTGCTGTTTGATAAGATAGACATTCAAGATATAACATGAATAATATAATGGCACATGTCAGTAAAATATTAAGTCTGGTGGAGACACGGGACTTAGCAACTGAAGAAATACGAGTTAAAATGACAGAAGACAGCAAAGGACCAGGAGTCTGTCAACCTAGGTTCTACATTTGGATCTTCCATTTATTTATGATCTTGAGGTAATTAGTTAATTTTCCAGTACCTGAGACTTTCTAAAATAGGGAAGGTCTGTGAGATGATTTATAATTTACTTTAAAATTCAAAAACTATGATGTTAATTGAATTTTACTAATTTTCTAAGTAACTGGATATGCTCTATTAGCTATTATCTTTCCATTATCAAGTACCTACCTACACTCTATAATGTAGGAGGTAGGGCTCTGCAAACTAGTTTCTTTTTTGCCAGCTCTGCCATTAGAGTGCATGAGAGGGAGATCGCAAGACTGAAGGAGGAAGACGGAACTCAATTTCTCCTTCCCCTTTATTGCCTGTGTACTTTCTCTTGGCTCACTGTGCCTGGGAGCCTCACCCAACCACACTCCTCACCTCAGCAACCTCACATTTTTTCCAATGCAGCAACTGATTTCCAACATCACACCCTCTGCAGGAACACCTATATTAACCAGCAGCACTCCTTCCTCAGGGGCTGTGTCACTGCCCCACAGGCCCTCCACTAAGCTCAGAGACTCTAGTATGAGCTTAGCAGCATCTCCTCCTCAAATATTTGAGTTTCAACTCCACAGACCCTTCCTCCAAATTTTTAACAGTTTTTTTTTTAAGTTTTAATAATTCTAATCTCTTCTTTTTATTTCCCATTCCTGGGGTCTCTGTTCAAAAGCCTGGGATTGCTTCTGTCTCTTTATTGGACCCTGAAAAAGCCAGATTAGTAATAGAACAATGAGGGAAGCTAACAGATAATGAGCTGAAAAGATAGAAAGCAAATAAGCTGTAGAATAAGACAAATCAAATAAAGTAAAAATTAATATTTATGTTTAAAGTAAAATAATCAATTTAACATGGGAAGAATAGAAATTGGACAGTATGCCACATATAAACTTTTAAAAGGGATTGTTTAACATTTGTATTAGTTGTATTTGGCACTATATAGGGATCAGACCATTGGTGAGATAAGATGGCCATGACCTTTCGTTGGTCAGTCTCTTACATAGCAGAGTCCAGAGAGTGACATCACAGTTCAGTTTGGAGAGGAAAGAAAAGACACAACCCATGCTAGTAGACAAGTAACATTCTGGTTAAATTTAACATACCTTAATTAGTTCATACCCATCTGAAATTCTACTATACTTTGCCTTTATATATATCCTCAGTATATTTAAGAGATTTTATTATAATTCACAAAATTACTGCATAATCTCCTCATGGCCACCTGCATCTCTTTATTCCTAAAAGTGTAGATGACTGGATTTAGAAAAGGAGTGATAACTGCATCAAAGATGGCAAGGAATTTATCCAGATGTGATGTGGGAAATGGCCACACATAGAAAAAGATTAATGGCCCAAAGAACAAGACCACCACAGTGACATGAGCTGACAGAGTGGATAGGGCCTTGGATATACCACCCAAAGATTTTTTCTGAACAGTCACCAAAATAAAGATGTAAGAGATGATGAGAATTAAAAAGGATGCCACAGAAATAAAGCCACTATTGGCAGTAACCATGAATCCCAAAGTATAAGTTTCTATGCAGGCAAGCTTGATAAATCGAGGAAGATCACAAAAAAAACTGTCTAATTCATTGGGGCCACAGAAAGGCAAGTCGACAACAAAAGCCAACTGAGTCATTGAGTGAATAAGGCCAATAATCCAGGAAACAATGAGAAATAAAATGCACCTTCTTGGACTCATGATGGTCAGGTAGTGGAGAGGCTTACAGATGGCCACATACCTGTCAAAGGCCATGGCGATGAGCAGCACCATCTCAGTGCCCCCAACTGCATGGATAAAGAAGATCTGAACTACGCATCCCCCAAAAGAGATGGTTTTGTGCTTCCTGAAAAGATCGTAAATCATCTTGGGGGCTGTAGAAGAGCAAAATATCAAATCGATGATGGAAAGGTTGGCCAGCAGGAAGTACATAGGGGACTGTAAATGAGGGTCAGAGGTCACAGTTAGCACAATGAGGAGGTTTCCCATCAGGCTTGCCATGTAGAACACAGAGGAAAAGAGGAAGAGCAGGAGCTCAGTCTCCCATGAATTGGAGAGTCCCAGGAACACAAACTCAGATACCACAGAATGATTGGCTTCATCCATTCCCTCTGTCAGCAGTGACAACTCTTGGGGCCACCTGGCAGAGAAGAGTAAGGAGAAACTGATTTAAGAGAGAGAGCACCAATCTTAATCTTAGACAATTCAATAGTTTTCAGAAAACTGGACAAAGGCTGAAAGTATGCTTTTGGAAACCATTTCAGTCACAAAGCAATTCATATTTCTCTGTCGTACATTTCATTGCCAAAGTATATTATATAGAATAGGATCCTTTTACTCTGGGTGGGTAGATCTGTTGTATTTTTAAGTGTCATTACTTCATAGTCATATCTCACATATGACTATAAATTAAAAGGTTTTTTATAAATTATTTAATTATATGAAGTAGTTAAGTGACAGTAGATTTCATAATTTGGACATCTCTCAGTAAATTGATACTATATCTACGATCACATTGACAAGTTCTTTCAAAATCCTTTTAAGTGTTTTTTTAAGACCTGAGATGTGTATGTCTCATATCTGTCAAGTAGGAAGACAAGATGAGTTATTTAGAGGAATTGAAGGGAAGTTAGGAGTACAGGATGTCAGATCATGGCACTCAGCAGCACTTGGGGGAAGAATACATGCTAGAGAAAGTGACACAGGTATGCATTCTGTGGAGGAGACTCAGACTAGGGGTGGAGAGAGGAAACAATGTGGGACCAGAATGACAATGATGAGTCATAAATTCCAAGTAGAAAAGAAAGTGTTAAGAGTGTAAATAACATTCTTTACTCATGGCTCTGTTTACTTACATATAAAAATACTTAACCTGTTCTGAGTTACATAAATGCATACTAAAATAGCAAGACACTGGTTTTTTCTTATCAGAGTGGCAGAGATTTAAACATTTGACAAAATTTAGAATTTGAAGGGATATATGGAAACAGTAACTGGTGGTGAGAGAGTAAAATGATAAAACATTTACCAATTTGGCAGTACCTTCCAAAATGTTACATGCTCATGCACTCTAATTCAGTTATTCTATTTCTAGAGGAAAAAAAAATCCGGATTTATGTATGTGTGCAAATGCACAAAGTGGATAAGGAAAAGACACACAGTGGTGGTTGCCAGAGGGGAGGGAACTTAGGGCTGGCAAAACAGGTGAAGGGGGTCAGGAACTACAAACTTCCCATTGTAGAATAAATAAGTTATAAAATAAGTGAGTTATGGATGTAACATACAGTATGGTGACTATAGGCAATAATAATATATTACATATTTGAAACTTCCCAAGAGAGTAAACCTTAAGAGTTCACATCACAAGAAAAAGAAATTGTAACTTTGTATGGTGACAGACTGTATGAAGACTTACTGTGGGGATCATTTCATTGAGTACAAATATTGAATCATTATGTTGTACACCTGAAACTAAAATAATGTTATATATCAATAAGGCCTCAGTTTAAAGAGATACAGAGATGTTTAGTGAAGTATTGTTGCTTATAAAAGTAGAGCCTTAAAATAACATAAATGTGTAGAACTAAAGGGCTAGTTAAATAATTTCTGTTAGATCCCTTCCATGGAATTCTCTGCAGCCATTTGTAATGCTAAAGAAAACTTAAATGTACAAAAAGACAAGATAGGAAGAAACAGGGGAGTATCTTGTGCTCATCTTATCCCATCTTGATTTTTTTAAAGTATATCAAAAATTTACATATGTAAAACAATAAATGAATAGAAATGCCTAGGTTTATACATACATACACACACACAAATGTTAACTATAATTAATTCCAAGGAGTGGGGTTGAGAAAATTATGCAGGAAAAGGAATCTTTTATGTTTCACTTTATACTCTTAACTACTATCTTAAATTTTTGCAGTGAACATATATCAATTTCACTTTTACCAAAGGTCAATGTATGTGGATCTGAAAAAGTACACAACTTGTAACTATAGAGATTGAAAGCTTCCAAACATATAATGTATCTCCCAAAGTAAAACAAAAATCAAAGCTTCTCCTAGGATAGTCACTAACTTTGTTAATGCATCCCTCCAAGTACTTCCCAGTACACTCTGAACTAAACTACTTGCTTTTCCCTGGACATGCACTCAGTGGTACTTGCCCTTCCTTCATACACACACTCAAATATTCCAGCTCATGGCTTCCTGCTACATTCTCCACCTGGCCCACAGGCCCTTGCCTTCATTACAGGTCTCTAATGCTTTCCATTCTTCCACTCTGCACCGCTCCTTACTTCATGAAGTCTTCTTGGATACTCTTCTTATACATATACTAGGTGAAGACACGTTTTTCTTATATTGTGGCAACCAAACCAAAAACACTAAGAATAATAGTGTTCTGTTAGTGACCTAATGAAGATGACTATTTAATTCTCAAGTCACTATAAATAAAGTCTTTGGAATATGTCTTGAAAATCTCTCTTCTAGACTTTTTCTTGATAATGGCATAAATGATATTCACATTAATATAAAGCAACTCAGTTTGGAATCAGAGTCCTTTCACAGGGATTATCATGGATACAAGTTATGCAAGAAAATTATTGAATTCTAAATTTATCTCCTGGAAGCTGAAAGTTATTGTATCAATGCTTCCAAATTCCACGTATTTCCAAGCCCTTTTAATTTGTACACAAGACCTGATTTTATCTTCCATAAAAATGGATGATATTTTTTATGTACCAGATTAGCAAAGATTTAAAAGTTTAGACAGTTCCTAATGTTGGTAAAAAGTTGGGAACCAGGATTGTACACTTGGTGGTGGCAGTGCCTCCCAGCCAGCCTTTCACGATCTATGCCTACTAAAAACTCAGGGTTTTAGATGTCATACTGTGTCTGTCAGCCTCCACTGAACATCTTTCCTTTTAAACAAGGACAGAACAATAGTTCAAATCTGATCTTTTCAGTGAAGGCGAAGTGAACCTATCCACTAACTCACTACTGCAAAATGAAAACTGGTGGTCAACCACTCAATTCCAGGATGCCTTTGTAGTGTCCTGAATCCCCCAACTTTAACACACAGTTTTGACCTCCACCCACATCCCACCACTAAACAATGAGGGATACCTCAGAGGTCACCTAGTGACCATTGACTCTCTTCTCTCCCCAGGTGTGCTCATTCTTGTGCTGGCCAACACAGATAGAAAACAAATCATGAACAATATGGGCTTACCACCCATTCAAGCAAGGCTGACAGTTCTAGAGTTATTTTTCTTTAAGTAGATCAATGTTTGGTATCACTCAGATAAAGATTTGTAATCCTCTATTTCCTAGTAGTCTGAAACTACTAGCAAGGTTAAGTTTAAATTAGAAATATTGGAAAATAACAAAATTCACAGAGGAACATTTCAATCTGATCATCCTAAAGGTTTCTCCACTAGTTTGCTATTCTACAAATGGGTAGAAGGAGCTCAGGACAGAATAGTAGAAAGATGTGCAAGAATGGGCACTAAAACTCTGTGCTCCCAAAATGATGGTTTTCACTGCTATCAATGCAGCAAAGCCTCGAAGACTGATGTTGCTAGGACTAAATGAAATTTCCGAGTGACTGTAAGGTCCTTTCATTTGAGAGTTAAGAAAACCAAGGGTCACAGAAAATAAATAGCATTGCTAAAGTTAAGGAACAAGTTGGTGGCAATTAATAAAAGATTAATGTTTGACCCTTGCCTTCCATACAATCCAGGTTATTTCATTACACCATTCTTCTTTTGCTATGATGGTCCAACCTTTGCATCCAAAGGTGCAGGAAATCATAATATAGCAAAGCTAGTTTCTTCAGCATTGTCCAAAATTCTTCATTTTACTCCCACTGGACTCAACTCCTCTTCTCTTAATTTTATTCTTTGCCTGGAGACCAACATTCAAGACATCTGTGCAAATGTCACTAGAATAACTTCTCCAACATGGAATATCAAGTTATGATTTGACTCCACTCATCCTGCTGACTTCTAAATGTGGTTGTGAGTTTATCCGCTGCAATCTCCCTATTGAATAACAGAACTGATTCGTTTCTTCTAGTTGATTAGATTCCCCTTCTCACTGTCTTGTGTGTTTCCGCTTTAAGTTCTGATCTGCATCAAAGATTGTTTCCATCCATCTAACCTACCTGGACCAATGTCAAAATTATCATGAAGCTAGAGGGCCCCCAGTGCAGAGCTCTAGCCTTTGCAATGTTATTTTCATCTGGTATAAAGAGTCATAGGCAACACCATGACAGCAGAAAAAGCAGCTAATTAGCAGCACTGCAAATTTACTTAAATGCTGCTGTAAAGACCTGGGATTGCCTTCCTGAGTATATTGAACCAAGGGAGTTGTTTCCAAGGACCACAGAAATTTGGCCACAACAACCAAAGGGAAGAGCTGGTAATGGGTCACTTGAGGGGAAGGAGGAAAGGAGACTGGATTTTTTGTGAAAATTACAGGGTTTTTTTTTTCTACTTATGTTTTTATTTGTGAAGGGACAAAAACCCCATAAGAATGAAAATACATACCTTCCAACAAGGAAAATAATGCTTATCGTCTGCATAGGAAGGGAAAGAAGAAAGGCCTCCAAGGTGGCACTAGAATGTGATCCGTGTCCCATTAGAAGACATGACTGAGAGGTAATAAGATTTACAGATGCCCCATTAACAGTTCATTCTTTATTACGTGTGTGATGTGGAAAGATGAAGAAGGTGTTATAACAGCAGCGCAAAGGGATGAACTCAAAATGCTAGTGGAGCTGGGATGAGGCAAATCACTGTTTTAATCTCCCCTAGGTAAACTTCTTAAAAAGAAATACCAACAACATGGAAAATCTACTCTGGTTGTATCTTTACATCAAAAGTATACAAGAGTCAGTAGTGTGGCCACTGATAAGCTGTGATTATACAGAGCACTGTATACCTGTTACCTACTGCTGTATAATAGAGTAGCTTAAATCAGTATCATTTTACTTGCTCATGAGTGTGAAAATAGGGCTAAACTCAGCTGAGCAGTTCTGCTGGGCTCATCTGGGCTTTCCCATGAGGGTTTAGTTGTCTGGGAGCTTGGCTGGGGTTGGAGGATTTAAGATGGCCACATTCACATTTCTGGGGCCTTAATGCTGGTCATTAGCTTGGCCTCTCTCCAAAGGGTCTTTTATCATTCCATGGTCTTGCCCAAGCTTCTGAAGACAGGGATGAGGAACGCTGCAACAGGACACAGGCAGACACTGCACAGCAAGCTATTCATAAATTCTAGAATTCATTCAACATCACTTTTGCCACATTCCACTGGTCAATGCAAGCACAAGACCAGTCCAGATCTAAGGCCGGGGAAACAGACACTACCTCTTGGCAAGAGGAGTTTTTCAATCAAGCAGAAACTCCACAGCTATCCATTCGGAACTGTGCTGATTGGCTAAGTCTCAGTTAGAAACAACTTGCTTATGGGGACCTGATGTATGTCTTACAAGGCTCTAGTTGCTGCTGTTGCTACGACTTTTACTAATTCAAAGGAGCGTCAACTTGCTTCCACTCCTGCTTTCGTCTTAGATTCAACAGACTTGTAATAACTTTAATTTTCTGAATGAGTTTATATACTGATACTATACATGTGACTTGATTAAGCCACATGACTTTCTGGAGTCTTCTGTGCACAGGATAGACCAGCCTCCCCATTGTCAAAACATATTCAAGAACATTGAGGCAGAGACACAGCCATATTACTTTAAAGTCCTAGAAGTCCTGAGGGAAAGAAACTTCTCACCATCCACCAGTGAGATCAGACATACACAGAACTGTCTGATGAACCGAATTGCTCAAAGGAGGGCAGTCTATGATACCTGGGAGAAAGTCATTGTGAAAGCAGAACATGTCTGGCAGAGTCAGCCAGACTAAGCAGCAAGGCCTGGTGTTAGAACAGGTATAATTCCAGGGATAGAGCAAGGGGTGCATGACCAATCTCCAACAAGGCCTCTACTCCTCCCAGTACCGCCCCCATATTCCTGCATGTCCCTGTGCTCTCTGGAAGTGGTAAAGACTGTGATACACAAGAAAGACCTGTGAAACTAGGACCCAAAACTCTTCTGTGGAAATCCATTTCTGTGGAAAGGAGAAGCATAAAATAAGCAAAAGGCCAACAGTCCAGAGCAGACCTGCAGAGTTTCAAGCAGGGACATGTGGGTAACTCAGAGATCAGCAGCTTGAGAGAGGCAGGCAGTGACTCAAGCAGACAGCCATGTGCCTTAGAATAGCCTCTGACCTCGAAGCAGAAGAAGGGCTGCAGCATGGCCATCAGAACAAAGGGTCTAGAATTTGAGAACCTTCCCATCTGAGGCCTCTAGAGAGAATACTTGGGGAGAAGAACCTAGGGAAAAATTTAACTTCTGCTTCTTATGGAAAAAAAAATCAGTGAAAATGTTTGATACTTGATCTAGGCAATGGCTATATGAGTATATACACATGTCAAAATCCATCAAGCTGTACACTAAAGTTTATGCATTTTATTGTATATACCTCAACATAAAAATAATTATAATTAAAAAAAGAAGTTAAAATTGGGAATTTAAAAAATATTTCTGCTTCTTAAGCACATCAGAGAAATGAGACTGGAATGTTTGTGGTAAATGGGACACATTTGTACTCAGCAGGGTCTGCACCTGGGGTTTTGACTGTCTTATTTTTACTTTTTTAAAATTGATTCTCTGCCTGCTTATTGAGTAGTGTGTGTAGGCATTTTCTAAAATGTTGAATGCCTAGATAAGTATTTTAGTTACACCAAATATTATTCTAACTCTTTACCAACCAAAAGATATTCAAGGCCTAGGCTTACAAAATGAATGAATCAATATAGGGAAGGTTTAACTTATAAAAACCTTCATTTATAGCTGAAAACACTTGTGACCATCATTCATATAATGCCTGTGAAGAAACCGTACTAATATCTGTCCATTTTGGATTCCAAATATTCCACCTAATAATGCCTTATAAAGCAAGGATGAACAATTATTGATAATTATATATGGCAGCTGTGATTATTAACTGTGGCCCTAAGGAATCAATGGAGTTTCAGGAAAAGCCCATTTTATACTTAGTTCCTATTGCCAGTTGGTTCACTTAGTAAGTGAACATTCTGTTCTAATCCAAGCAAATTCACAGTATTTATCCCTTCCTCCTAAATAAATCCTGAGTTTAACAATATTTAAGCATCTGCATTGCTATAACTCTAGTCAAAGACTCTCCCAACTGGTTTCCCTTTTCCTACTCTTACTGCCTTAAATCTACTCCCCAAAGCAATGTCAGGGTGATATGTCTAGATTGAAAGTAACTCTTGTCATTCCTCTTCTTGAAATCCTCCAGCGGTTTCCAATTAAAAAAAGCATAAAGGTGAAAGGTAGGAGTGCAAAACAGGAGGCTAAAAACTAAACAAAGGCCACAGAGCCATGTTAATGAGTTTAAAGTTTATTGTGAAGGCAATGGGGAGGCATCGAAGGTTTAAGCAGTGAGTGACATGATGAGATCTTTTCTTTAGAAAGAGTACTTGGTGGCTGGGTGGAAAATGGGTAGAAAGGAATCATACTAACCACAGAAAAATCCATTAGGAGACTGTTTTCTATTTCAGGAAGGTGACTTGGAATAATGAAATAATTGAATAGACCCAAAAAATATTTAGGACTTAGAAATTATACTTACTAACTGATGGAATAAAGGGGTGATGAAGAAGATATTTTAACTGGATGAACAGTAATGTGGTGCCATCCACCAAGATGGGGCAGTGGTATAGAAGCTGGTTTTGAAGAAGAAAGTGATAAATTCAACTTGAGAGAGGTTGGGTTTCAGTTATTAGACATCCAAGTGGCAAAGTCAAGTAGGCAGCTGGATATAAAATATATGGCTGTAACTCAGAAATACACAGGCTTCATATTCTGGTGTCACAAGTACACATTTTAGATGATGTCAAGGAAGGAGATGAAATCAACCAAGGAGAATATTTTAAATGAAAAGAAAAATAGGCTTGAGACAGAGCATTAAGGAATGCCAGAAATAGGGAATAATCAGAGGAACAAAAACCTTCAAAGAATATTGAGAAGAAATAGTGACACAGAACACTAAGGAGCTGCTAGAGGGAAAAGAAGGAAAATCATGAGAATGATAGGGGCAAAGAGCATTTTTTAAAAAACGAAGTTATCAGCAGCACTGAAGTCCATTCAAAAAATCAAAAAAGAAAAATACTGGGTTAGTATCAAGGAAAGCATTCACTAAAAGCAGCAAGTAGGCATATCACAGTAAGACTGTCATACTTACGGTGTTACGCTGTGAATGAGGAGACAGAAATGAGGGCAGGCTAAAAAGTGCCCCCCTCCAAAAGATACCCACATCTTCATCCCTGGAACCTGTGGGTGTTACCTTACATGGGAGGAAGAAAGGGGGTGCGGGGCACTTTGTAGATATGATTAAATTAGGGGTCTGGAGATGGAAAGATTTTCCTGGATTATCTGAGTGGGCCATACATGCATTAATAAGTGGTGTCCTTATAAGAGACAAGGAGCAGAGATTTGAAACAGGCAGTGAAAAAGGAGGCAATGTGACCACAGAGAAAGATACTGGAACAATGCTGCCACAGGCTAAGGAACAACCTGCGGCCACCAGAATCGGCAGGAGGTGGCAAGGAAAGATTTCCCCCTAAGACTTCTGGATAGAGTGGTAGGCCCTGCTGACCACTTGATTTCAGCCCAGTGAGACTAGTTTCCAACTTCAGGCCTCCAGGAATGTTAGAAAATAAATTTCTGGTTTTTTTTTAAGCTACCAAGTTCCGCAAATTTGGTACAACAGCCACAGGATACGAATTCAGAGATGAATCTATAATTTGAAGTAAAGTAGATTCAAAGGAGCAGTTTTATTTGTTTTGTATTTATAAGCACAGGAGAGATGTGGCCCTACTTGAAAACAGGTATAAAGAAAGCAACAGAGAGGATGGATTAATGATGTAGGAGAGAGAGGGAGTAATTGCTAGAGCAATGGCCCAGAGGAAGCAGAGAAGGAGGAGACGTCGGACTCACCACAGAAAGGGCCTCGATGGACATGACTCCTCCCAGCCAATCAGATTCACTCCTAGAAATCTGAAATTTAGGATTCACAACTGCTGGTCAGACTCTGTTGTCCACTTAAACTAAAGTGATGTAGCCATAGGAGTGGAACATAGGAAATACAAATGAGAGACTGCATGACCTCAGGGGGTTAGAAGAGAAAATGGCTTAGTTCCTTACACCACTCACTCCCATTCTTGTTCCAGCCCTTGGTGGTCTGCTCTTGGGTTTCACAAAACACCTCTGCATGAAAGTAACTTCTGTCTTGTTTCTGTTATTTGCAACCAAAAATTTTGACTGAGAATTGGACAGAACTGGGTTTTAACATCAACTTGATCACTTCCACAGTATGTGACTTCTAATCTAAATCTTCCTCATTTGTGAAGTAGTGATAACAAAACCTACCTCACAGGGTTTTATACTCTGAATGCCAACTGAAATCCCTGCAGTATTATAGATGCCCATTGCCCTCCCCCCAGAGATGGCTTGAGGAAAATAGAAAACTCTGCCCAGATCGTTTATTTTGTACCATAGTACTAAGCACTTGGGAACATGTGCTTAAAAATCCCATAACCAAAAATGTTTGTAGATTATAGAGAAGCCTGAGGCTTCCTGTGGCAATCTGAGAAATGAGGATGCATAATGCAAGATGACCTCCCTGACAAAGGCGGCAAAATCAACATCTCTTCCCTGTTCCTCTGCCAACCATCCCTGCCTCTGTTTCTGCCCCCACTCCCACCCCAGGATAGTCATAAAATAGCATTTCACTGAGGAATCTATCACGGATATTCCATCAAAGCATTCTAGATTTTATCTCTTTAACCTAAGACACGCACAGCTTAAATTGTACTGTCCATTAGAAGCAAGACTGTATCTCATATCCTACCTTCACAACACTTAAAAGAGTATAATTCAGTAACAGGGAAACTTCAGACAAAAGGATGGAGAAGTCATTTTACTTCTCCAAGTTTTCTTTCCTTTTTTCACTTCTCAAGTGGGGGAAGTGACAGTACCTGCTCCCTAGAATTGTTGTGTGGAATAAAGGTGGCCATGCATGTAAATCTCCATTTAGTATCTCAACAGTGATGGATATGAGGATGAGAATGCTAATATAAATCGCATAGCCTTTATTCATTCCTTGTAATATTTGATCAAGAGATTTGATGATGTCTCATGTTGATTTTATAGGGGAGTTCTAAGAGATCTTTTTCATTGTTGTGACCATTTTGAAATAACTCCAAATGTTTTTAGATTAAATTCCAAGCCCTCTTACCACAAACACAGCTCCAAAACTAAGATTTGCAAACACAAGTTGCCAGATTTTCCATTTGTAAGAGTAGATCTGCATATATCTAATTTTAAATCAAATTACAAGTGAAAAGAAATCCAATGTAATCAATCAGTTATATAGTATCTACTCCATGAGGCTTAAGGTATACAACTCAGAAACCTAGGACTTACACTCAATTTCATATTCTCCTTCACTATCAATAGCAATAATCACTAAGTTAAAGCAGTTTATCTTCACCTCATTCCCACTTTCACATGGCTACTTTTGCTCCCGTAGTTCATGCTCCTGTAATGTTTTATCTGCACTGCAAAAGCCTTTCCCCGGAAGCTGGTCTGCCTACCTCCTTTGATCCCCTCAAATTCATCCCCTCTGCTGTTCATCAGAGTGATCTTACAAAACCCAGATTCGATCATGTTACTCTCACTTTCATGTTACTCCCATTACCTACTAATGCTATTAATCCAAATCACAAAACATGTCTACATTGCTTCCTCCATCATATGGCCTCTGCCCAGCTCTCCAACCATGATCCAGCAAAAGTAGTGCCCTTAGAGCTCACTAATTATGCTTTCTCTTTTCCAGTACTTCACACCTTTGGATGTTGTTCACACTGCATGACATCCTTCCACACCTCGCTGGCAACCTCCTATTCAACTTTCAACACCAAGCTCAACTTTCTTCTCCTCTGAGGCTTCTAAGCAAAGTTGTTCATTTCTTCTTTGTCACTACTATGTTATAGATATAGACATAGAGAGATGCAAAGATAGATACAAATATATAGAAATTGGGAATAGATATGCATTACTTGTGATATTGCTGTATTGCAATAATCTGTTTCTATGTCCCTCTCCTACAAGGCAGTGATATCCTAAATATCTGTAATTGTGTATTATTCTTCTTTTTAACTCCATCCTTAACTGATGCAGGTCAGTTTATTCTGAATACTGCTTAATGCCTTTAGATATTGAGATTATTGACCTAACTTCTTCTGATTACAATCCAGCTGTATCACTGCTCCTAGAGAGAGAATGAGCTAATCAGAGGCCTCCAGCATAGGATACCCTTTAACATTTCTTTCTTATTATAAATTAACAAATAGAAGCTATAGGTTATACATTACCATACTTCAGGTTTAGTAATCCGGAATTATTCTTCCAAAGACAGGCTACTTATGGAGATTCTGAGAAAGTTAAACTTCCAGGCAACCAAATGAAGATCTAAATCTTTCATTGTAATGAACCTAAAAAGTCTATCCAGAATTTCTAGGTAATTCTCTCTCTTTGCACTATAATGCTGCCACAGCTTAATTATTAATGAGAAATTTTCAAGCATCTACTCAACTTTTTCTCTGCATTTATTGTTCAGGATTCCCAACACAAATAAGAGAAAGCTTGGATGTTACTCTTTCTCCATCTGTTTTTATATCTTTACCATTTACCATGCAGTTGGACTAACTTGGCTCTCTGCCTTGTTATTGAAATCATAGGCTCCATGACAATACTAGAATTAAAACCAATCATGTCATTATCACATTAACCAAAACTTTCTTCCAAGACTGGTTGGTTATAGCACCATCACTAAAAGGGCCTTCTTTAGAGCCATTTGATACTCAGTTTTCAGATATAGTTCTTAAAAAGTCAAAAGCACAAAATTAAAGAAATAAAAATATTAAGAAAACCATCCCATTTAGACAACACAAAGAAATAAAAGGCATCCAGATTGGAAATGAAGAAGTTAAACTTTCCCTGTTTGCAGATGAATGATATTGTACATAGAAAAACTAAAGAATTCCCTCCAAAACTATTAGATCTAATATATGAATTCAGCAAAGTTGCAGGATACAAAATTAATACACAGAAATCTGTTGCATTCCTATACACTAACAATGAACTAGCAGAAAGAGATATGAGGAAAACAATTCCATTCAGGATTGCATCCAAAAGAATAAAATACCTAGGAATAAACCTAACCAAGGAAGTGAAAGACCTATACTCTGAAAACTGCAAGACACTCTTAAGAGATATTAAAGAAGATACCAATAAATGGAAACACATCCCATGCTCATGGATAGGAAGAATTAATATTGTCAAAATGGCCATCCTGCCTAAAGCAATCTACAGATTCAATGCAAGAGAATGAAACTGGATTATCGTCCAACCCCGTTTACAAAAGTAAACTCAAAATGGATCAAAGACTGAATGTAAGTCATGAAACCATAAAACACTTACAAGGCAACATAGGCAAAAATCTCTTGAATATAAACATGAGCAACTTTTTCCTGAACACGTCTCTGTGGCAAGGGAAATAAAAGCAAAAATGAACAAATGGGAGTATATCATGCTGAAAAGCTTCTGTACAGCAAAGGACACCATCAGCAGAACAAACATCCTACAGTATGGTAGAATATATTTGTAAATGACATATCCGACAAGGGGTTAACATTCAAAATATATAAAGGATTCACATGCCTCAACACCCAAAAAGCAAATAACCCTTTTAAAAAATGGGCAGAGGATATGAACACACACTTCTCCAAAGAAGAAATTCATATGGCCAACAGGCACATGAAAAGATGCTCCACATTGCTAATTATCAGGGAAATGCAAATTAAAACCACAAGGAGATAGCACTTCACACCAGTTAGGATAGCCAACATCGAAAGGACTAGGAACAACAAGTGCTGGTGGGATGCAGAGAAAGAGGAACCCTCCTACACTGCCAGTGGGAATATATACTAGTTCAACTATTGTGGAAAGCAATATGGAGGTTCCTCAAAAAACTAAAAATAGAAATACCATTTGACCCGAAATTCTACTCCTAGGAATTTACCCAAAGAATACAAGTTCTCAGATTCAAAAAGACATATGCACCCCTATGTTCATTGCAGCACTTTTTACAATAGCCAAGATTTGGAAGCAACCTAAGTGTCCACCAGTAGATGAATGGATAAAGAAGATGTGGTACATATACACAATGGAATACTATTCAGCCATAAGAAAGAAACAAATCCTACCATTTGCAACAACATGGTTGGAGTAGAGGGTATTATGCTCAGTGAAATAAGTCAGGCAGAGAAAGACAAATACCAAATGATTTCCCTCATTTGTGGAGTATAACAATGAAGCAAAACTGAAGGAAAAAAATAGCAGCAGACTCACAGACTCCAAGAAGGGACTAGTAGTTATAAAAGGAGAATGGTTGGGGAGAGCGGGTGGGGAGGAGGGAGAAGAGGATTGTGGGGTATCATGATTGGTGCACATGGTGTGTGTGGAGTCATGGGGAAGACTGTAGCTCAGAGAAGACAAATAAGGACACTGTGAAATCTTACTATACTGATGGACAGTGACTGCAATGGGGTATGGGGAGGGATTCTATAATAAGGGTGAATGTAGTAACCACATTGTTTTTCTTGTGGAACCTTCATAACAGTGTATATCAATGATACCTTAATAAAATAAATTTTAAAAATTAAAATTAAAAATAACCATCCCATTTACAATAGCACCAAAAAGAATAAAATATTTAGGAATCAATATAGCCAAGGAAAGTCTTGTACCCTAATAACTATGAAATATTGAAGAAAGAAATTGAAGAAAACACAAATACATGGAAAGTTATCCAGTGTTCATGGATTGGGAGAATTAATATTATTAAAATGTCCATATTCCCCAGAGCCAACTAGCCATAAGTCAATGCAATCCCCATTAAATTCCAGTTATATTTTTCACATCAATAGAGAAAACAATCCTAAAATTTGTATGGAACCCAAAGACCCCATAGCTAAAGATATTTTGAGCAAGAAGAACAGAACTGGAGGTACCATGCTTCCTGATTTCAAGTTATATTACAAACTTATAGTAATCAAAACTATGGTATTGGCATAAAAACAAAAAAGACACATAGACTAGTGGAACAGAATGGAGAGCCCAAAAATAAACTCATGCATAAACAGTCAACTAATCTTTGACAAAGACACCAAGACAGACAATGGAGAAATGATAGTCTCTTCAATAAATGGTGTTGGGAAAATTTGGTATCCATGTGCAAAAGAATGACACTGGACCCTTATCTTACAACATACACAATAATCAACTCAAAATGGATTAAGGACTTAGACATAAGACCTGAAATTGTTAAACTCCTAGAAAAAAGACATAGGGGAAAGCTCTTTGCTATCAGTCTTAGCAGTGACTTTAGATTTGACACCAAAGGCACAGGCAAAAAAAGCAAAACAGACAAGTGAGAGCTCATCAAACTAAAAGATTTCTGCACAGCAAAGTAATCAATACAATGAAAAGGTAACATACAGAATGAAAAAAAATATTTGCAAACCACAGATCTGACAAGGTTTAACACCCAAAGTATGTAAAAACTTATATAACTCAAGAGCAAAAAAATAATAATAAACTGGTTTTAAAATTGACAAATTACCTTAGACATTTCTACAAGGACATTCAAATGGCCAACAGGTGTATGAAAAGATGCTCAAAATCAGTAATCATTTGGGAAATGCAAATATCAATGAGATATCACCTCACACCTATGACAGTGACTATTATCAAAAAAGCCAAATAATAAGTGCTGGTGAGGAAGTGAAGCAAAGGGAGCCCTTGAGCACTATTGGTAGGAATGTAAAGTGGTAACAACCACTATGAAAAACAATTTTGAGGTCCCTGAAAAGTTAAAAATAGAATTACTAGACAATCCAGTAATCCGACTCTGGGATATATATCGAAACAAAATGAAAATCACTATCTCAAAAAGATATCTGCACTGTCTTGTTCATTACACCACATTTGTATACCTAGATACAGTGGAATATTATTCAGCCTTTAAAAAGAAGTAAATACTGCCATTTGTGACAGTATTGATGAACCTGGAGGACATTATGTAAGTGAAATAAGCCATACACAGAAAGCAAATACTGCATGGTCTCACTTAGATATGGAGTCTAAGAAAAGAAGTAACAGAATAACAGAGAATAGAATGATTCTTACTAGGGGCTGAGATGTTGGGTAAAGAGATGTTAGTCAAAGGGTACAGACTTTAGTTACATGATGAATAATTTCTGCAGACTTAATGTACAACATGGTGATTATAGTTAATAATAGCATTGTATACTTGAAATTTGCTGAGTTAAATTCCAAGTGTTCTCACACAAAAGTGGGGGATACCTATGTGAGGTAGAGAATATGTTTATTAGCTGATGGTGCTACTCATTTCAAAATGTATACATAAGATAGTAACTGCACTAAGAGTGGAGTGAGGATTTAATAATTTAAGTGTTGAACCACTGTGTTGTATTCTTGAAACCAATGTAATATTATATCAACTATATTTCAATTAAAAAAGGCAACAAAATGTATACATAGATCAAAACATTACATTGAATGGCCTAATATTTACAATTTTTATTTGCCAATCATACCTTAATAAAGTTGGGAGAAAAAATAAAAGTCTACCTCTGTTCAATAACCATTGAAATATAGACACTGTTCTTATGACACTTACTAATGTGAAGCAGAAACCATCTCAAAACAATCTCTTACTAGTTAAGATATATTCACTAAGGAGAGAGTTTTGTGTATACCAGAAAGAGCTGTACTTGAGGGTTGGTGTTAATTTTTGTTTTTCCTTAAGCTTTTATTGGGGTACTTTGGAGGAAACTAATGGTTTAGAATCAATAAATTTGTTCAGTCATTTCCAGCTTTCAAGCAAACAGTCATTAAAATTGGCTCATTATCTGCCCAGATTAATGTAAACTCTCTGGTTCTATGAGAAGGAAGGAACTGCATGAGGTGTCCACTCAGCCTTCAGTTTTATCCTCAAATAACATGACTCTGTCATGGACTAACTATCTCCAATGGTGCAGAGTCCTCCACACATGCATAATTGTATTTCAATATGAGAAGGTTGTTAAGTTTTTTATTATATAAACTACCTGTAAGTGTTAATCCCTTTGAATAGTAAATGGATATTTTAGTGGTAGATTAAAATGTTGGAACACAAAAGCTTTTTATTTCATTGAGTTATGCATGTTTTGTGTTTTTTATTTTGTGTTATTAAATAGAGGAAAAATATATTCAGATTTTACAAGTTCAGGTAAAAGCAACCTGTTAACTTGGGGATGTGGTGATTTAAGAGCTGCTTGGATTTACAGCCCAGCTCTACCACATACTGATTGTATGTCCTAGTGCTAGTTACTAAATATTTCTGTGCCACAGTGAATTCATCTGTGAAATATGGATAAGAATATTACCTACATGATTGCTGTGAGAATTGAATGAGATAATGTCTGGAAACAACTTAAGATGTTACTTGCCACATTGTAAGTATTTGATAAATATTGATGATGGTAGAGGTGGTGGTAGTTGGACAAAAACAATGAATGGGCTTTCAAAAGTCCTGTGAGTGACTGAGAGATGAGAGAGGAACTATGTCACTTTGAACCAGGCTTGCAGTAAAACAGTTAAGGGCAAGCAGAATGATGACAAATCTAAACTGAATTTTATTTGGAATGATTGCACATCTGTGTTTCCATTTGTCAAAAAGGAAGTCAAGGAATCACATATTTGAAAGGCTGAAATCCATAACACTCTCCGAGGTAGATCATCAGGAGAAAGAGAAGTACAAACAAAGCTTATCAAGAGGAAAAGGAAACAGTTTCATACATAGGACAACCCTCAGCCAAAGGCTAATTTTGCCAAAATATCTCCCACCTGGCTAAGTTAATATCTTAGCCTATAATTGTCCTAATAAATATATATTTTATAAGTGAATTAACAGTTTTTTTAACAATTTATTTTATTTTAGTATCATTAACCTACAATTACATGAGCAATATTGTGATGATTAAACTACCCCCTTCATCAGGTCCCCCCCACCAACCCTATTACAGTCACTGTCCATCAGTGTAGTGAGATGAGAATCACTACTTGTCTTCTCTGAGCTGTACAGTCCCCCCAGTGCCCCCCCACCCTATGTCTGCCAATCGTAATGCCCCTTTTACCCTCTTATCCCTCCCTTCCCACCCATCTCCCCAGTCCCTTTCCCTTTGGTAACTGTTAGTCCATTCGTGGGTTCTGTGAGTCTGCTGCTGTTTTGTTCCTTCATTTTTTTTTTCTTTGTTCTTATACTCCACATATGAGTGAGATCATTTGGTACTTGTCTTTTTCTGCCTGGCTTATTTCACTGAGCATAATACCCTCCAGCTCCATCCATGTTGTTGCAAATGGTAGGATTTGTTTCTTTCTTATTGCTGCGTAATATTCCATTGTGTATATGTACCACATCTTCTTAATCCATTCATCTACTGATGGACACTTAGGTTGCTTCCATTTCTTGGCTATTGTAAATAGTGCTGCAGAATTAACAGTTTTAAGGAAATCCAACATAGTAAATGTGAAAGAGTAAATAACTTCCTAAAAGAAGTCTGGAACCTGTCCATGATTTGAGATGGAATTATTAGAAAGGTCTACCAAAAATTGCTAACCTACAAGACTATGAGTACATATATACATGACATTTTCTAAGGATTTTAAAAACAAGTAGGAATTAGTAATAATTTATAATTATTAGTTTACAAATCAATAGCTTAATTTGTTTATAGATCAGAAAGATTTTTATCTCTGGACCATATTACCTTTGGATCCCAAATGTCCTAAAGTTCCTCGGCTGTTCAGTCATAGGAAGCATGATCTGCTAACAGAAACAGACCAAGGAAGGCTTAAATATTCATACAGGGAATGTTTGATGCTTACTTACCTGCCAAATCTTGGTGGAGACAAAAGTTATGGCGAATGCCCTTTAGAGAGTTCCTTGGAGTAGAAAAGCAATACAGAGGAATACTATTTGTGGATTTTTATAGGTAACATAAGTAAAAGCATGGATGAGACCATGAATGAGTGATGATATAATCACACAGTTACAAAATAACCAGAAATTTCTTCTTGGGCTGTAAATTAAGAACTCAGACACAACAAATAACCATGTGAAATTAGTGCCTTTGAAAAGAAAAACAGCCCCACTTGTGTCACTTCTACTGTCATAAGGGTCAGAAATAGGAAAGCAATAAAATGCCAGAAGAATACTCTTATTGGAAAGCTCAGAAACCAAATTAACAAGTGGACCTAGATTTCTTTTTCAATTTTTTAAATCTAAAGTAAGGAGAAAAGAGTTAGCTATGTGAGGTGATGGATGTGTTAATTATCTTGATGTTGCTAATCATTTCACAATGCATATGTATATCAAATCATCACATTATACCCTTTGAATTTATACAATTATATCTGTCAATTATTCCTTAATAAAGTTGGGGGATGGTGCGGAGACCTGAGTCTCACCCCAGAGCTATCATTTAGCATCTCTGCCAGAGTATTACCATCTATAAAATAAATGGAATGGAACAAATGATATCTCTAAATCCAGTTCTAAAGTTTCACAATTCTTTTTTCCACAACTCTAAAGTTCTCTAAACAACCAAGGATATGGGGCAATAGGAAACAAACAGATACCTTAGAGGGAAAAAAATCAAACCAATTGAGTATTATGGCAGTTTAGTAGTTTGAGAAAAAGACATTAAACAATTCAAAGCAGGGGTAGTATAACAGTAAAATGGAATAATATGCTCATTTCCAACACTGAATTGTTGAACATGTTCTCTGTTTGGCACCTTTTGAAGGATAAGACAGTGGTAACTGTTGGATCAATGTGATTTTCAGCTTTGGTTTGAGAACATTTTCCATAGTAATTAAAGGAGAATAAGCAGAAAGCATTTCTTAATTTATCCCAAAAAGATCAAAATCAAAATGCCACTCACATTATCATAAATGTTAAAATAATTTCTATAAAGCACCCAGCACAGAGTCTAAAACACAGACGTCTCCAGTGGTGGCCCCCTTCACCCTCACTGGTCAGGGCAGCAGGGATACACAGCAACATGGTGAATGCCTGAATGTGACCTAGTACATAAGACTAACAGAGATATGAAATCTCAATAACTTAATTTTTTCTACTGCCATTGAGTGTAGAGCTAAAGGGGTTTTATTTTTATCTTTAGAGTATTTAGGACGTCTTCCTGTAACTCACAAGTTGGTGGCAGAGTTTCCTCATAGCTGCCTTCATCTCCTTATTCCTGAATGTGTAGATGACTGGACTCAGAAAAGGAGTGAGAACTGCATCAAAGATGGCAAGAAACTTTTCCAAGTGTGATGAGGGGAAGGGCCCAGTGTAGAAGAAGATTAATGGCCCAAAGAATAAAACCACCACAGTCACATGAGCTGACAAAGTGGAGAGGGCCTTGGCTAAACTACCTGAAGAGCATTTCCAGACTGTGACCAGAATAAATATGTAAGAAATAATCCATATGAAGAAGGAACCCACAGAGATGAGCCCACTATTGGCTGTGACCATTAACTCCAGTCTATTAGTATCTGTGCAAGCAAGTGTAATGAGTTGAGGAAAATCACAATAAAAGCTGCCCAATACATTAGGACCACAGAAGGGCAAGTGTACAACAAAAGCCGGTTGTGCCACTGAGTGGATGAGGCCAAGGACCCAGGATGTGGCCAAAATCAAAATGCACCTGCATGGGCTCATGATGGTCAGGTAGTGGAGAGGCTTACATATGGCAACATATCTGTCAAAGGCCATGGTGATGAGCAGCACCATTTCTGTGCCCCCAATAGCATGAATAAAGAAAATCTGAGTTATACATCCCCCAAAAGAGATGGCTTTGTGTTTTCTGAAAAGGTCATAAATCATTTTGGGGGCTGCAATAGAGCAAACTCCCACATCAAGAAAAAAGAGGTTAGCCAGCAGGAAGTACATGGGGGAGTGCAAGTCAGGGTCAGCACTCACAGAGAACACAGTGAGGAGGTTTCCCATCAGGCTTGCCATGTAGAGCACAGAAAAAAAAGAGGAAAAGAAGAAGCTGCATCTCCCATGAACTGGAGAGTCCCAGGAACACAAACTCAGATACCACAGTGCGACTGGCTCTATCCATTGCCTCTGCAAGCAGGGGTGACACTACTTTTACCTGAAAAAGAGAGTGAAAATGAAATCAACTTTGTGGGGAGTTACTGACTAGATGAGGTTCAAATTGTAAAGAGAAAATATTGCCTTCACATAGATGAAACACTTCTAATATAATCCCTTAAACTGTAGCTGCAGAAAAGAGGCAGTAACTCACTACTACAAAGCACAGCTTCTAACTCCCCAGCTTCCCTCATTCCCTATTGATAAGAAATTAGGTGAAACGTTCTTCTGAATCAGGAGGGTTATGAGAGACATCGAAGGAATGCCCTGGAATGACATGAGAAAAAGGAAATGGACATGAACTCACTAATGCTCCCTCACAGCTTGTGCTTCCTGCCAATGAAGTTCCCCAAACCTCAGGCAATTTCTTGTGACCTTCATTTTCTTTCCCCTTTTATTGTTTCCTATTTGCAATGCTACGAGTCCCATTAATATTCCCTCATATTTAGCGTCATTCTATTGCAGTTTTATCAAATCACATTTACCTTTCCTCCTCAAGAGAAAAGGTAATGTAGAAACCCTAAAGGTGTCCAGTTACTGTAGCACAGCTCAGGGAATGAAAGCAGTCGCAAATCTTGAACTGTGACAGCATATGCTAGAGTAAGGACAAGCTGTAAATCCAAACATGGGTGAGCTAATGCAATGTAGCAAGCAAAATTCTATGTGATTGATATTGTGGATCATTGCCCATCCCGTGTTCACTTTTCCTAGTTCATGGAATGATGGACAGAACACTGCACTTATCAGAAGAGTTGTCAAGTTCCAGCCCTAAGTCCATGAGAACTTCAGTAAGTTCTTTCTCCCATCTCTTCTACAAACTCAACTGACTTCTTGAACTTAGTTTCATTACCTGTAAAGAGGCTGAGATGTGTGATGCTAAGTGATCCTTCCAAGCCTAACATTTCTCTGGTTCTGTAACACAATACTAGCCTAATATGTAATGAGGCTCACCATGATAATCTGCTTTGAACTGCTACTGTATTCATTATCTTTTCCCTTGTCTGAAATTGGTTGTAAGTCCCATATCCCATAGAAAAGCCCTCTCTTCATATCTCCCTCTTCTCTAATTTCTTTTGGAGTACTTATATGACTCAATTAGCATATTGTAAATTTGTTATATCATTTTTTTCCCTTTATCATAATGATCTGTAATCAATCAACAAACATTTACTAGATGCCTTCTAAGTGTAATACATTGTTCCAGAACACTATAGACTTTCTGAAGTATTAAGATATTTGCGACTCTTAAGCTTTTTTGCATTTTAGCACTCACAACAAATACAAATAATAATAAATGTGCCATACAGAGAATGTCAAATAAGTAGTATGCTCATATAATTGAAGCGGAAAAATACCCATGAGCCAGAGTGATCAGGGCTGTGTTCAGAAAGAAATCAAGACCTATGCTGCACTTTAAAATATGGATATAATTTATTTGGATGTACACTTCATATCTGAGCTTAAAGAATGCTGAGATATAATCAGGAAATATGTCCCATTCTGGAGAAGTGTTTGATGAGCTATGTATGGAAATAATGCTAACAATCAAAATCAAAACAAAAACAGTGATCACCATGTGCAGGACACCACAATAACTTCTTTACACATACTACCTTCTTGGATATTTACAAAGACCATAAAAGTTAGTATTACCAGCTCCTTGAGACCAAGAGAGGGAAAGCCACAGGTTAGAACAGTTAAATGGTAGAATTGATACCGATTCTCTGATCCTCTTAACCAGTATATAGAGAAGACTGCTTTTTTCTCATGACTTTCTGACTGTATGACACACCTTAGTCCCTTTCTGGATGCCCCATGTTCTGCTCTCAGCATTCTAGACAGATCTAAGTAAGAGAGAAGGAAGATTTGTCCTCAAGTGTTCACAAGCATCTGAGTTCCTTCAGCTCCTTCAAACACACCCATAATTCATCCTCGCTATTTGTAAAACCATACTAAGACAAGGTAAATATGTACAATACCTGCATCTCAGAGCATCCTGGTTGACCTCCCATACCACCATTGTCTTGATCCACATGAATTCCTTTAGATTCACATAAAGGAGGTTCAGTTCTTCCTACTCTCTAATTGATGGAGAAAACAAAGGTGTTCTGTCTCCACATCAAATGAAATCAAGTCCAGAACCAAACCAATTCAGATTCTATTCCAACTTACAAGACTGTCTCCTAACCATTCAAATTCCCTTTTTTGGATCTCAACCTTGGACAGCAATGGGGGGAAATAAAGTAATTTCAGTTTTTGATTGCATACCCTTTTTCTTCTCATTTGTACTGATTTTTGCTCATTAAATTCAACTGAAACTGCTTCTATTGTACAAGGTAACATTGAATTGATTTTTATACAAAACAACCCTATCACCAGAAACATTTATTCATTACTGGCCTTTGGCGACTTCAACATTGGATACAAATATCCCTAAGCTATTTCTATATTTGTCCCCAACTCACTTATTTAAAAATCTAACATGTGACTATTTCCAAAGAGTTAACCACATTCAACATTCCCTGGTTAAAACTGGCATTACTTCATGCACAAATAGCTATAGAAATGCTATTATAGTAGGAGATATAACTAACTGACACATAGGAGATTACTGACCAAATGATACTGCAGAGACAGGATCTGGTACCTATATGAGTTCACTGGGAATTGTCACCCAGAATCCTGGCAGACCAACAGAGGAAGCTATTATTGAGTCACGAAATAGAGGAAAAAGAGAAGAAAAAAACTAAGAAAAAACCATTTCTTTATTAATTTGAAATCTTTATTTCATATAAGGAAGGATCTCCAAGGAGTACATAAATATACAGTTTCTTATATCTATATTAAAATCAACTCCACCAAAGAACCTTGGCAGGTAAAACAAGAAATTTTATAGGAATTCTCAGGGTGTGTGTGTGTGTGTGTGAATTATTTGTAAATCTGTTCTGCTATACATCAAATGCTAGCATATTCGTAATATGGAACTGTTTGTAGATCCACAACTTCACACTAAAGATAATAGTTTTATAAAGTCAGAAACAACTATAATGTGCTGGACTTGACTATGGATTAGGAATCAGAAAAGAAGAGACTTAAATTCTGTTCAAGTTTAGTAAATTACTCACTCTATAACTTCAGATAATTCATTTCATATCTCTATAGGGTTATTTCCTCATCTGTAAAATGAGCAGACTACAGAAAATGATTCCTACAGTGCCTTCCAGTTCCAAAGCCTCCTATGTTGTATATAGCTATAGTATTCTTATTGATTCATGGGAGAAATGAAGAAAGTACAAAAAGAGAAAAACATCAAAGAAAACGTATCAGATATCACATCTATTTTTACATATATGACTTAGCAAACAAGAGAGAAAATGCAGAAAATAAATACAATCCTGGAATTTTTTAGTAATTATTATAGAACTAGTAAATGCAAATTGTAAGTAGTATATGTTTTATGTAAAGGGAAGAGAAGAAAGAAAATCTTTTTGTATTATGTACATCCCTATAATTGCCTGAGTAATTCCAATGGCTCATAGAAATGAAGAAGAAAAAAGCTTACACAAAGAAAAGAAAAATTAGCTAAGAAAAGAAATCCTGCTAAACTAGAACACGGTTACATATGTTCCCTGACATGAAATTTGTACAAAAAGTTGGTGCATGAAAAATTTATCCCATTTTTTAAAAAGCCAGCAGCTGAGAGAGTAGATTTTGGAAGTACTCACCGCAAGAGACAAAAAAGGAAGGGAAAGAAGAGACACTACATTTCCCCTAGAACTAAGAATGTAGGGGAAAGAGGATGGAGGGAATGTCAGTCTGAAGTGACCTAGGCAGTATGCCTCTATGTATGGAATATCATTCTGCCTTCTCCTCACATGCCTCCATCCAAGCTCAGAGACAGAACTTCATCCTTCAATGACAAGGATGCAGAATGAACAGTAGACCCTAAGCTACACAAATGGAAAAACCTATTCATTTGTAATGCTTAAGCTAAATTTTCACCAGAAAAGAGAAAGAAGTGAATGGAGGAAAGAGAAAGAGGGTTAAAGAGTTCATAAAACAAGATCTTGGAGCAAATTAAAATTTGGTAATAGAAGGAGTGTAAGATTACCATGGATAAACATTTGTACATTCTAAGCTGTAAGATACTAAATAAAGGAAAAGTAGTTTTTGAAAGAAAAAATGTTTTAATTTAAATTAAAAAAATTTTTAAAGCCAGCACAAGATCCACACAACAAAAAAGAGAATGTAAACATGAAACAAATGGCAGGGAAAAGACCCCAGAAAAAATATTGCCACAGAGCAGATGAAAAGCAGGACCAAATATTTCACCATGAATTCTCTAAACATAAGGGATTGATCAGCTTTATTGAAAAAAGACATGATTAGAGATTTTAAAGCTCAAAAATATGTGACAAAACAACAGAAAAAGATTAAGTATTAACAAACTTCAAGGAAAAATAGTAGAAAAAAATTACTCACAGATATCAAGGTAAAATTGGAAAGAGAGCAGGGTTAAACCGACACTGCCGAATGTGAAATAAGATGAGGTACAAAGAAATAAAACAAAACAGGGAATATGAACCCAATGAAATGAAAATTAAGAGATTAAAAGGGGTAGAGAGAGGATACAAATTTGAAATATTCAATATACACATAATTGGAATCCCAAAGAAAACTCAAAAGAAACAGAATACATCTTTAAGGTTATTGCTTAAGAAGACTTTGCAGAAATAAGATGACTTTCCAGATTGAATGTCCCATCCAAAAAACAAAAACACAAACAAAATCTGCCACAAAATGTTCAACACAAGAAATAACAGAAAAATATTATGAACATATAGGCAAAATTTTTCATTACAAATAGGGAGAAAAATTAAGCCTGCCAAAGTGTCATTCAGCATCAGAAAACATTGAAGGAATCCTTACAAAGACCTCAAGGAAAGAAGAAACTCATACACAGCTACACTATCTTTCAAGTATAAACATAACAGGAAAATATTTTTGAGCATGAAAAATGTAAAAATGTAAAAAACTATCCAAAAGATCGTCTTGAAAAAACTACTAGAGTGCAAACTTCAGTCAACCAGAATAAACATTGAGTTTATTTCATTATAGAACTAAAGCTAAAATTAGAAAGTAGGGGGAATTATTATAGGACAGGATAAGAAAATTATGAACCCTGACATTGTAAAATGATACTAGTAGAAGATGGAAAGGCAAAGGGGATAATGAGTAGTGTTGATAGTATAATGGCCTCATCTTTCAGAATTGGGGTCAAAATACATTATTTAAAATTATAAATCAAGTAATGGATGTTTTGATTTACTAAATAGTGAAAAGATAGAAAAGTAAAATAATACAAATTGGATGTGGAAATGACTAAATATTTAAATTTCCTCAGACATTAGAATAAAAATATTAAGCCTCATTTATCAGAGAAAAATGCAAATACAAAACAAACAGCTATGTTATTTGTCCATAGATATTTATCTGTTTTATAATAATTTTGGATTGTACCTGTTATCATTGTAATATGAAATTCAAAATGATTATATAATGAGTGAATTAATATCTATGGGCCAGATAACTCTCTCTGTGTCTCTGATATAGCAGATCAAATAGACAAAAATATGTAAGAGGATATAAAAGATCTGAAATACATACATATCTGAAAAAGATACATCTATGTAACATCATACTCTGAAAGCTAAAACTGAGACTATTCCTTCTTTTCAAGTACCCCTGGAAACCATTTATGTGACCATTTTTATTATATCACAATAAATTTCCCAAAAAAATGGAACTAGTATAGACAACATACATTAATCACAATATAAGAAAATTTAAATTTAATAATAAAGCCAGACTCCTGAACAACCAGTGGGTCAAACAACCAAATTAAAAAATAGCTTAATATAAAAATGGAAATGCAACAGGCCAAAACTTACAGTGTACAGCAAAAGCAGTTCTAAGTAGAAGTTTATAGCAATAAATGGCTAGTTAAAGAAAAACATGTATATCTCAAGTAACCTGACTTTACACTACAAGGAATTAGAAAAAGAACAAAGAACAAAGTTTTCAGAGGGAAAGAAATAGCAAAAAAAGATTAGAGCAAAAATAAAATGAAACTGAAACTAAAAATAGAAAAGATCAACAAAGCTAAGAGCTGGTTTTTTGAATAAACAAAATTTAAAAACTTTTCACTATACTTAAAAAAAAAGACTGCTCAGATCATAAGTGAAAGAGGAAACATTACAACTGACACCACAAAAATTTAAAGGATCTTAAGAGACTACCATAAATAATTATATGTCATCAAATTGGATAACCTAGAAGAAATGGATAAATTTCTAGAAACATGTAACCTATCAAGACTAAATCATATAGAAATAGAAAACCTGAACAAATTTCAGTAAAGAGATTGAATCAGTAATCAAAAACCTCCCACAAAGAAAATCACAGGACCTGGTGGCTTTACTGGGAAATTCTACCAAACATTTAAAGAGTTGACATCAATCCTTAAACTATCCCAAAAAACTGAAGGGGAGGGAACACTCCCAAACTTATTTTACAAACTCAGCATAAAAGTCAAGAGGAGAAAAAAAGACAGTTATATTTATCATTCCATTGTTTTTCTGTTCTGATACACCAAATATCCTTGTTTTATCATTACTGTTCTTTTTTTCTTTTCCTTTTTCTTTTTCTTTTGGTATCATTAATGTACAATTACATGAGCAACATTATGGTTACTAGACTCCCCCCATTATCAAGTCCCCACCACATACCCCATTACAGTTACTGTCCATCAGGTAGTAAGATGCTATAAAATCACTACTTGTCTTCTCTGTTATACTGCCTTCCTTGTGCCCACCCCACATTATGTGTGCTAATCATAATGCCCCTTTTTCCCCCTTATCCCTCCCCTCCCACCCATCCTCCTCAGTCCCTTTCCTTTTGGTAACTATTAGTCCATTTGATGCCGGGGTTCTTGTTCACAAAACTGAAGAATGAGCTTCACAAACACCCAAGGTAGGAGAGCAAGGTACAGGCTTTTATTTAGAGATAAAGTGAAAGGACAGAGCTCCCAGCTCACACCAGGAGGGGACAAGAGAGTCCAGTGTGGTGCGTTGTCTAGGGGTTTTATAGGCAAATGAGGATTTTTTGAGAACATGAAAAAAACCTTAGGGGTGTGGACTTGTTAAGTGGTGTCTGAATATCTAGAATTAACTTAACACAAGGAATTTCCTGCCCGACTTCTCTCTGGGACACATGCATCCTGGTCTAGGAGCATATCAAAAGGCAGCCTGCCCAGCCCCCAAGGTGGGCTGCGGTATTGTCTGTTTTCTAAAGAGTAAGTTAAGAATCTTGCTTCTTAAACTTCCTGGGTGTTAAAATGCAATCTTATCTTTAAGGTGGAATCCTTCCTGCCTTTTACTATGTTGTTTACAGCTGGATCTGCATGCTAAATTAGTTGCCCAGTTTGTAAAGTCACCCCATCAGATCTGAAAGAGGAAAGACAGCACATAGGCCTGGGCCTTTTAGCATGCTAAAGTGAATCTTACACATGATTACAAATTATTAGCATAATAAAAACATGTGCTACTCTTCTTTATCTGGGGAACATTAACTGATCTTACTGAAGAATGACCCTAGAGCTTAATGTTTAACACAGCATTTTGGTAGGGGGTTTCCTTGCATGTAGTTACATTGCTCTGACTGCAAATATTCTGCCTTGCTTTTTCCGGAGGCTCTCACCCTATTCTGTCTAAGCCCATGGTCCCTGTCTCACATTCTTGGGTTCTGTGAGTCTGTTGCTGTTTTGTTCATTCAGTTTTTTCTTTGTTCTTATACTCTACAGCTGAGTGAAATCATTTGATACTTGTCTTTCTCCACCTGGCTTATTTCACTGAGCATAATATCCTCTAGCTCCATCCACGTTGTTGCAAATGGTAGGATTTGTTTTCTCGTTACTGTTCTCTTGAACAACTTTTTCAACTATTCTTTTAAATCTGGTGTTATGACAAATTTTTATGGTTTTCTTTCTGAGATAACATTATTTCAACTTAATTCCTTATTTTCAGTTTTATCGAGATATAATTAACATACCATAATATCCACTCTTTTAATGTGTATAACTCAGTGTGTTTTTTAATTTACAGAGCCATGCAACCACAATCTAATTTTGGCATTTTTATTACCCCCAAAAGAAACCTTACACCCATTATCAGTCAATCCCTATTCCCCTGTGCCCCAACCATTAGTAGATTTTCTATATCTACAGATTTGCCTATTCTGGTAATTTCATTAAATGCCACCATAAAATATATGGCCTTTCAAAAAATTACAGTAAAGCCAGAAAAAGATCAAATAAAACCTGAAAAAAATTACTCTCTTTGATATAATGAAAAATATGGGGGGGAGCTACAGAGATATCTGTGAAAATTGAAAAAGTTGAAAACAGACATGTATTAGATGACATGAAAGATTTAATATGTGTTTTATTCAACAAAATGATTTTTTAATATTTATAACTGCACAAGGTAAATGGGAATGTTCATCAATAAAGGAATAGCTATATAAATTGTGGAACATCCATATAAATGAATAGTGCAGAGCCACAAGGAAAGGTTGGGGAAGCTCTGTATGGATATGACATTCCTTCAAATAACAAGGTACATGATAATGACTAGTAGGAAACCATTAGTTACAAGAAAAGGAAGGTGGAATGGGAGATAATATTCTATACATGCACATGCAAGTAAATATAAAAGAAAAGGTAAAATTGCTAGCCTCTAGGAAAAGGAATTGGATCCTTGAATAACCTTTTCTAATTTTTTAATATAAATTTCCTATTCAACAATTTTCATTTAAAAAATAAGAGAGAATACTTACTCCGAGTTTATTTTATCAATATTGCCCTATAGCTAGCTATAGAGACACTAGTATTTGAATTTAATCTTCAGTAGATAGTTGGGGATGGGAGGAGACTCCAGAAAAGTCTGTGAGATTTAAGTATATAATTAAAAAATTGGAAAAACTTTGGTAGAAAGACATGTAAAAGGAAAGAACTAAAAAGAAAAACACAAGGATGTCAATTTTCACTAGATTAATCTCTAAATGTAATGTGATCCCAGTGAAAGTATCACCAGGCTTTTTCAGGACCTAGATAAATTGATTATAAATTTCACTTGACAGACCCAACAAAAATAGCTCAAAAACATTAAAAAGGAAAATAATGGAGAGTAGAAGAAAGAAACTATGCAAGCCAGGAAACAATAAAAAACATTTTAAGTACTTTAAAGAAAGAAAAATATGTCAACTAATAGTTGTTTACATAGCAAAAATATATTTCAAAACTGAAGTTTAAAAAAGACATTTTCAACAAATCAACATGGATGGATCTAGAAGGTATTATGCTCAGTGAAATAAGCCAGGCGGAGAAAGACAAATACCAAATTATTTCCCTCATTTGGGGAGTACAACAAGAAAGCAAAACTGAAGGAACAAAACAGCAGCAGACTCACAGACTCCAAGGAGGGACTGCCAGTTACCAAAAGGAAGGGGGTAAGGAGGGTGTTGGGGAGGGAGGGAGAAAGAGTATTATGATTAGCACACGTAATGTGGGGGGGGTAGGCAGTATAGCACAGAGAAGACAAATAGTGACTCTAGCATCTTACTACACTGATGGACAGTGACTACAATGGGGTATGTGGGGGGGACTTGATAATATGGGTGAATGTTGTAACCACAGTGTTGCTCATGTGAAGCCTTCATAAGATTGTATATCAATGATATCTTAATAAAAATATAAATAAATAAATAAGTAAATAAAAAGCAGCTTGAAAAGACAAAAAGAAGACATTTTCAGACAAAGAGCTGAGGGGATTAAATTTTTTAAGCAAAAAGTAATGTAACAATTATAATGTGGATGTAAAATGGATGAAACAGAAGATGACTGTTGTAGGTTCTTACAGTATATATTAAGTGACATAATATTATTTTTAATGAGGCCATTATGAGCTAAATATGTATATTGTAAATTCTAAAGCAAGCAGTAAAAGTGGTGATGCATAGCTAATAAGACAATAGTGAAGATAGGATGGAATCACTGAAATTGAAATTGGAAACTTGAACATTGAAATTGAAAACTCAATTTCATAATAATTTCATAATATAAAGGACTCAGATCCTCAGTAGACATAATAATCCTAAATGTGTATGTGCTGAATACAAACCTAAAAATTACATGAAGCAAAACAAGTAAAAGTCAAAGGATAGACAAATCCATAGCTACACTTAAAAATTACAATGCTATACTTTCACTAGTTAATAGAATAAGTAGACAAAAAATCAGGAAATGTGTAGAAGACTTAAAAAGCACTATTAACCTCATTCATATCTATGGAGTATTCCACCACCAATAACAGCAGAACACACATTCTTTAAGTGAAATATCATAAAAATAGCCATTATTCCAGACAATAAAGCATACCTCAATAATGTCAAAGAGCTGAGATAATACATGTGTTCTTTGACAACAATGTAAATATATAAGAAATTAATAACAAAAATATCTGTAAAACCCCAAAAATGTGTTTACATTAAAGAATCCATCTCTAAGCAATATATGGATCAAAATAGAAATCTCAAGAAAAATTTGAGTATTTTTCTTAACGAAAATGAAAACATTTAAATCAGTGTCTAAATCTTTCAACAAAATCCTCCTCATTCAGGAGGACATTAGTAATGTGAATCAAAAGTCTTAAGAATATGGTTATTCTTTGCCCAATCATTATATTGCAAAGACTTTATCCTGAGAAAATAATCAGAAAAGCACACAGTAATGTATTATAGTATGCTTCCTATTAGTAAAATTTGATAACTATATATAAACCAAAGGAAAGCTGGTTAAAAAATTTGGTACAAACTTTCATTTACAAAATAAGTCCTAGGGATGTAATGGACAGCATGGTGGTTGTAGTTAACAATACTATATTATATGTTTGAAAGTTGCTGAGAGAATAGATCTTACCATAAGAAAAAACAGTTTGTAAGTGTGTGTGGTGATGGATGTTAACTAGGCATCGTGGCGATCATTACATAATATATACAAATATTGAATCATTACATTGTACACTGAAGCTGATATAATGTTATATGTAAATTATATCTCAATTTTTGAAAGGATGAAAAATTTTAATACATAAAGGCAAGAACTGCCCAAGAGGAATGCCAACACATCTCTTAAACTTGAGGGGGTGATCTGTTAGCTGAGATTCACCGGCACATTTGTGTAGGGGAGAGAGTAAAATATGTCTGAAACATTAATTTCAGCCTTGCACATTAGTTTTCTCCTATTTTAATAATAATCTATTGCTGCCAGTGATCATTTGGATGCTCATGGATGAAAGCCAGTTTCATAACAAGTTGCCTAACCTACACATGAATAGTAAGGCCATCATTCGACACCTGCCTCTATTCACTTAGTAACCCAGAAAGAACAGTGAGATACTCTGAATAGTTATTTATACTTCTGAGCAATGTATATTTTTTTAATAATTACATATAATTTACTTTATCACATGGAAAGTTTAGTACCCTCTTATCATTTTAATCTCTTTGTAGACAGTTTTGTAATAAATTTTCTTTTGTAATGCCTACATTTTGTATTTGATTTTTTAGTTATAAACCTGTTTTACATTTTAGAGAAATCTCTTTTACATTTTATTCATTTATTCACTTCTTTATAGCTCCAAAATATTCAATACATTTATAATCTTTTAATATTCACATAGTTCTTTTGCCATATAAAAATAGTGACTGTTGTTTAGGATATCGTTGGGATACAATATATTTATCATACACACTGGTGTAGGAATTTACATCTTCTGGTCTCAAAACATTTGATTAATTAATAATATCACATTTCCTAAGCTATCATTTTATGATTTATCCAAAATTTCACCTTCCACTACTAACCAAATCTAAAAACCTTAGTAATAACTAAATATTAATGTGTTTGGGAAAAACTAGATGTTAGAAGTCTCAAATTCTCAAATCTACCTTGGCAATTTGTGTTCATTTTGCTAGTTCCTCCAGGTCAAAGGACACTGAGAAACTCAGAGAACATGAATATTGATACACATGTAGATTAGAAGAGCTGTCTTTGAGAATCATTACCAAAGAGAAAAGTATCCAGCATTTTGTTTTAGTGGAAAAATGTGCCCAATATGTAGAACTTCAGCCTTCACCAGTCTTCAATAAACAGGAAAGACATACATTCCAAGGCTGAATTCCCTCCTCAAAATTTTCAGGGTTCCAGTGAAAAACTGACCAGATCAGAACAGAGAGTTCTTTTAGAGAGATTTCATAGTGTATATTGAAATCACTAACTAAACTGAAAAGATATGTGAAAAGCATAAAAAGATTGATTTCCAAGAGTAGTCAAGATGAATCTGAATTTCTTGGGCTATGCATGAAAGAAGTCTTCCTGAAACTTAAAATCTTACCAAATAATCGCCTCATTGCCACCTTCATCTCCTTATTTCTAAATGTATAAATAATAGGATTCATAAAAGGAGTGATAAGGGCATCAAAGATAGCTAAAAATTTATCTATGGGTAAGGTAGGGAATGGCCACACATAGACAATAATGCAAGGACCAAAGAAAAAGACCACCACGGTGATGTGAGCTGAGAGAGTGGAGAGGGCCTTGGATGAACCACCTGAAGAGTGTTTGCGAACTGTGACCAGAAGGAAGATGTAAGACACAAGCAAGATGAAGAATGTGCCCATGGAGATGAAACCACTGTTGGCAGTGACCAGAAACTCCAGTCTGTATGTGTCCATACATGCAAGTTTGATGAACCAAGGAAAGTCACAATAAAAGCTATCCATTTTGTTGGGACCGCAAAAGGGTAAGTTTACAACAAAAGCCAGTTGGGCCACAGAGTGGATAAGTCCAATGGTCCAAGCAACAGCCAAAAGAGAAATACACATTTTTAGACTCATGATGGTCAGGGAGTGGAGGGGCTTACAGATAGCAGTGTATCGGTCATAGGCCATGACTATGAGCAGCCCCATCTCTTTACCCCCAACAGTGTGAATAAAGAACATCTGAGTAATGCACTCTTTCAAGGAAATAACTTTATGTTTTCTGAAAAGGTCATAAATCATCTTTGGGGTTGCAATGCTGGAAACACCTGTGTCAATGATAGAGAGATTTGCCAGCAAGAAGTACATGGGGGAATGTAAGTGACGGTCTGAGATGATTGTGAGCACAATAAGAAGGTTTCCTAGCATACTTGCTATATAAAATGTTGTGAAAAACAGAAAAATAACAATCTGAATCTCCCAAGAACTGGTGAGTCCCAGCAACAAAAAGCCAGACACCACAGAGTGATTTCCCCCATCCATCAACTTCGTATTCTAGGCTGACTCTGAATAAAACATAAGAGGGAGAAAGCAGAATTTTTAAGTTGAAAAGGAAGTCCTGGCTATAGAGTTAAATGAATGTCCAAAACTAATAATCACCTTGCCATTGTACAAAATTACTTAGAGTTTACATACTACAGGATCACAGCCAGCCAGGGTCAGGCATTTTTCCATGTCTACACCTTTGGTATCATTTAATCATGTCCCTCAAATTTAGTTTGGTCTTCAGCGTATAATTAAGAAAGGAAATGTAGTCACCTAAGAATTTAAGGAGGGGTGCATCAGGAAGTAGACTTATACTTTCTAGTTTCCATACTGAAATATGCCACAGAATGGAAATATGTGCAAAAAGGCACCAGAAACTGTCTGGAAGGTGCTTTGATTTATTCTTTTTGGTGGCTGTCTAATATTTATAGTGTGGATAGACCATAATTTATTTATGAAGTAATAAGCATTTACCTTGTTTCTAGTTTTTTGTCCCCTTCAGACAATGCTGAAAATAAATATCCTTATACATACATACTTGTGTACTGATGCTTTTCCTCTGTATCATCGGTTCCCAGGAGTGTAATCAGTAGCTTAAAGTATGTGTTATTTTTAACTTTAGTAGTTTTGCCTTACTGTTTCCAAAAAGGCTATAACAACACATATTTCCACAAGATTAAATGTTAACACTTTTTTAAATTGTTGGCAGTAAGTAGATATAAGTGATGGCTCACTGTTAACTCTAATTTTCATTTCCCTGACAACCAATAAACTTGAACCTTCTCGCAATTTGGATTTGCTCTTCTGCGAATTGCTTATTCATGTCTTTTCTGATTTCCCACTGTGCTCTCTTCTTGTCAATTTGTAAGAGTTCTTTTTATATAAAAATGTCTTAAGCTTTTGTCATGTGTTAAATTTTTTTTTCTAAATCGGTTATCCACTAATTCCATTTATGGTTTCTTTGTCTACACCCAAGTTTTTCATTGTTGTATGGTTAAATACAACTATTACTTCTTTCATAGAAACTGAGTTTAGTCTTAGTTAATATCTCCCTTGCTCCTGGATCACCTGTGTATGTGCTTGGATTTTCTTTCAATATTCTATTATTTTTTATCTCTATTTAGGACTATGCTCTATCATTTTGTATATGTCTTAAAATATAAGTCCATTGCTAATTTCTTTCAGGTGAACAGAAATGTAGTGACACTGTATGTTAAATGGCCCATTCTTTCTCCACTGAATTTAACTACCATTTTTGCATTGTATGAAATTCTCTTATTTGGGGATCTGTTTCCACTGACATATTCATCTATTCCTGTAGAAATATCAGAGTATTTCACACCGGTGGCTTTATAATATCTCACTATATCTAATAAAGCAAGTTCTTCCTTTACTGTTCTTATTTTTCATACTTTTCTCAGCTGTTTTTGAGCATACATTATTCCATATAAACTTTAAGATTGTTTAATGCAGTCCCACAAAAAATTCCACTGGTCTTCTGATTTGAATTGCATTGAATCTATGTATAAACTTTTAATGAAGCAACACTGTTTTGATGGTGTCCTCCCACTAAGAGCATAATATACCCATCCATTTGTTCAAACCTTATTTCATGACCTTCAATAAGATTTTGCCAATTTTTTATATACATTCTATGCCTTCTTTGTTAAAATTATTCCCATATATTTTACAGTTTTATTTCTTGGCATTATGAATGGAATATCTTTTCTCATTGCCATTTCTAGATTTTTCTAGCTAGAATGGAGAAAAATAATTTCTTTTTGTCTGTTACATGTAGTCTTACTATATTCTGTTATTGGGTGTAATAGTTTTTTAATGAAATGTCAGGTTGTTTAGGTTTACAATAATGTCATCAGCAAAAAGTGGTAATTTTTCATATTTAATTTTTACTGGTTTGATTAAGATGGTATTCATTTTATCACACCATGCTAACATGTAGTCCAACTATTCTATCCTTTTTTTTTCATGTTTATCATCCTTTTTCCAGTACATTCCTCTACTGTTACTTTAACATGTCAACTATCTTCCCTACCATTATCTTCTGTTTCCTTTATGCTTTCCCCCAACTCTAATTAAGTTGAGACCTTTAAAATACTCCCCCCTACCTCTTCTCCTTTCCACATGTACAATAAATAAGTTCCCTTTTATCTTTCCGGAACTTCTTATTGTTTTACATGTAATGACTCCTGAATCTATCATCCCTATTTTGTTTCCCTTCATGATTTCTATCTTATCATCTTTCTCCTATGTGCTTTAAGATATCCATTGCACCTAACCTTCTAGCCTTAAATTTGGATTTCAAGAATAATCACCCTCTGTTCATATCCATCTGAATTGTTCAGCTCCAAAAGGTCTTGTTTATGTTGATCATGACTCCCTTTACATGCTATTATTATTTTTTATTGAAATTGGCATCTGCTTCTTCCAATAGCCCAGTATCCAACATCAGTCTAATAACATATACACTTAATATGTGCTTTATATATATGAATTATATATAAAGATGAACCCTCAGAGATCATCTGCATCAACCAGTCAATTCCAAGATTCATTCAATATATCCAGGCTAGTCTGATACTGCTTTAACTCTCTAATACCCTACAGGGACACAAATGCCGCCTAATACACAGTGTCAAGACTCCTTGTTAAGAGCTGATGGAATAATAACTTGACAATAGAAAAGTGCCTAAAAATCTGGGAAATAAATATCATGACATCAGTGTTTGCATAACAGTATTCTTATGTATTGTTGTGTAATGAAGTGATTAAACAAAAGCTCACTTGAGAGTTTGCTTTTTTTAAGGTTCCAGACAGAATTAATGTCATCCCAAATATTTCCTGTCACAGTGAAGTCTGCTCTTAAAGGCAAGTGAAAATTTCTCTGCAAGATAACAAAGAACTAGAATTTAAAATAAACATCCAACCCTGTTAATCACCCCCAAATATCCAAATTTGGGTACTATGTAGTTTATTCAAATTGATTTATTCATTTTCCTTCTTGTGTTTAATATTCTGGAGAAACAGATGAAAAAAATTGGTTTAAAATGACGAATCACAAATCAGACTGCTGGGTTTAAGCTTAATCACTTGCCCTACCACTTACACTGACTTTAGAGAAGTTACTTACGCTTATTGTGTCTAAATCCACTCATTTGTTAAACTGGAGTAATAGTAGACTGGCCTCAAAAACTGCCATGAGTAGAGAGCTTAGAACAGTATTTGACACATAGCAAGAATTCAATAACTATGATATTACTATAAACATCCTTAGTGACAGTAAACTCTTCCTGGTAGTCCTAATTCTCAAACTGCTCCTTTTGTCATTCCTGGTTTTTCATCTTTTGTTCTCTTGGGGAGGAATAATTTTCCTCTGCCTTTCAAGGTTCTTCCAGCTGGTCTAGGAATCCGTTGACATGAGACAGATTAACAGGAGAAAAAATCGAAGTTTAATTATGTGCACAGGGAGGCCCAATAGGAAAATTGAGACCCAAAGAAATGACCAAGCCAGGCTGTTTTTATACATTTTAGACAAAGAGACGATAAATCTGTGATAAATTAAAAGGTCAGAGAAAACTTATGTTTGGGATCTTCAATTAGTAAGGAATACTAAATAGCATTTGACCTGGAGTTGTAAACTAGTAAAAAAAAAAAAAAAAAAAAAAAAGAGTAACAAAATTTGTTTATGCAGTCTTCCCGGATCTAAATTCCCTATGTCTGGTGATAAAGATGTCTCTGTACCTCCTAGTTCAAGGAAGATACCTTTCACATAGAAGATTTATTTCCTGGTTTCAGGGTGAGAGAGGAGGGGCAGAGTATCCGCACCAGCGGTTTCTCCATTCATTTTAATTCAAAGTAATCAATATGCCATTGTGGCACATTTGGGACAGCTGCCCTGGGCCCTTAAAGTTTTTATATAAATAATAACATTATTTAAGATCTTGCCTTGTTCTCTTCTTCTAGTGGGCTTTCATTGTATTCTAATTTTACCCTCCCCAAAAGCTTGACCCCTGCGTGAAAGGCCATATATACTAAAGGGTCTAGTAGTTTTACTAGCATATAAATGCTGGTTGAATCTAAGTGGGTATATCATCATCCCTAATTCTATCCTAAACAATATAGTCATATTTCCCATAGCCTACTAAATACGATCACCTAGATGCTTATATATTAATCTTGTGCATGTGAAATTTCATGACTGCAACAAAACTAATAATCATCTATTATGCCATAATATTACATTATGTGTAATAAGTATTATATTACAGTATTGTAATATAGTTTACAAGCATCTCATCCATCTTGCTTTTCTCAAGTCCTTTATTTACTAACCATTACTGAAATCCTATAATACAGGACAATTGATCTTTCTCCATCTAACTTGAATATAGCCATCAGATTACTCTTCCTAAGTAGCACCACCAAAAAATGTTCAATGGTTCTCATTGCCTCTGACAATACAAATTCCTCATTTAGAATATGCTGCTATAATTTGGCTTCATACCATTTACCAGGATGATCTCCTTCTATGCTTCTACTTTCAAGAAATATTTATTCCCCCTGTATACTATCTGCTCTATTGCCCATAGATGACCCTCTCTAAACTGGTCTCATAAAGGTCACCAAATACCTCAGAGTAGCTAAATCACCATCCTTATGAACTCTCTGCATCAATTCGTACTGTTAACCATTTCCTACTTCCTGAGAAATACTGTAGAAGTGGGGTGTGCATCTCTGTCCCTTTTGGTAATGTCTTGTTTTACCGGCTAGACCTAAAGAAGATAACTCCTCAAATAGAATTCTAATTAGAGTCATTAACATAGAGAGGACTTAAATCCTTAAGGATTTAAATCCCCATTGTGTTGTTATGTAATTAATATGTTATATGTCAATTATACTTCAATTTTTTAAAAGACAAAAAAAAAAAGATCAGCCAAAGGAGAGCTCTTTCAACAAAGGACATAAAACAACTGGAGGTAGTGAATGAGGGGCAGTATGGACTTTATAGGAGGCTTGAATTGTCACTCCATGGGGGAAGAAAGGTTTATTTTTTTTTTGTCTGCCTAGTCTATAGTTGAAGAAAAAGATCAAAAGTTATTCCCATTACATGAGCCAAAGACATATCTATTAATTGAACATACAAAAATGTTCTCAGGGAAAAAGTAATCCAAGGGCTTAGATATGAGACTATCTGATGCTAATGTAATTATATTCTAAAAGATTCACTTCTAGATAGTTAAGCAAAACCATCTTATTTCATTTCCCCTTCTCTCATTCTTAATGTAGGCACAATTGAAAAAAGAAAAAAAAACAATTCCAACTAGATTCATTAATATCGGGAACAACTTAAATTGTAGTCTGGAGGCCAAATATGGTAGATCATGCCTAAATACATGCCTAAATATATGCAAATATGTAAATACTAAAATCTGCTTTGTGCATCCTTTTGAGAGTTTCATAAATAGTTTGATTCACTACTCTCCAAATCCTCAGACATAATTTATTTAGGATGATTTCTAGGACTATTTACGTCAGCTGAATCCTCAATAGAGATGGAAACTATTATTATCCACCAATATTGACCCTTTATATATGTAAAAAAATGCCAAAGGAGCCATCATCTAAGTCTACTGGGCAGTAACTCAGCCATATAATTTTTTTAATAAAAAGAATTACACCTCTCCTTAATCTTATGATATCCAGAATAAATACTTTTTATTATTAATGGTGTCTATTTTCTCAACTCTTTTTAGCATATTAATAGTTCTTTTATCTCCTTCACTATCTATACATCATTTCCATTTCATAATCTTCTAATGAGTCTTGGTTGTAAAATATTAATGAGAGTGTATCTAGTTATAAAGTATTATTTTCTGTGTCTTGCAGGTCATATTTCTGTTAATTCTGATCTCATACTAGCTTTAGAAAAGAATATTCTATTAATATTACATATTATATAGCCATTCTGTATCCTCTGGGAATAAAGACACTGTATGTTAAAATATCACCAGTCCTTGTGATTTATATGAGTCCTATGAGTTATAAACTCATCTGAATTGAGAGTGCTCCCATTCTTTCACATAATTCCAACTAAAACAATTTCTTCAACTTTCATCTAACCATAAATGCTGCAATTTCTTTTCTTGTCTTATTAATCATTTCCTACAGGATATAAATAGCAAATTTTATAACATTAACTTATTTTTTCCCCATAAATTTATAAGTTTACAGCTTCTAAAAACCTTTCATATCTTTTGTTACAAAATAGCCAAATACTTTTGGGGCTCATAGGAAAGAAAATATGGTTCATATTTTACAGATTAGAAAACAAGGACTCAAAGAGACTAAGTAAATTGCCTGATTTTGCACAGCTAAATGTCAAATTCAAACCCAGTTCTTTCAATTGTTGTAAAGATGCAAATACCTGAATCAAATGTCAACATTTTAACACTGTTTTTCTAGGAAAGAGTAATGGATGATTTTTTTCTCATTACACTTTCATAAATTTTCTATTTTGCACATATATTTCTCTTTAAAGAAAAAATATTAAAAAACAAGTTGACTCCAGAGTCCAGGATTTCTTCACTACACTACTCAGTGAGTCACTGATAACCTAAAGTCAAAAATAACTTCAAGAATATGAGGAAGTAGATTTTGCCACTTGATAAAATTTCACAGAAGGCAAAGTGGATCTCTAGTGTCTACCAGTTCCTTTGCCATCTGTTTTCATACTGACTTCTATTCCTGTTCAGTTATCTACTATCCTCGTACTGTCTCTGACTGTCCAAGACCTTCACTATGGCTTTTTTATCCAAATCTAGTCTCTTCTAAGCTCCTAGCCTACAGAATTATCCTTTCTAGACCTTTCTCAGTTAAACCATTTATATATTATACCACTTCTACATGAAGTGTTAAGAGGAAATCAATGAAGTTACCTGGGTTTATATAATATTTTAATTTTTGTTATATATGTCCCTAACTATGCCATGCTTCCTGACTAATCCAGGCTGCTAAAACTCTCCCACTCTCAACCTGCTCTCCTTGCATACCAGAAAGAGACATCAACAACTTGTCACCCAACTTCTGAAATGTGGCCTATACCTGATCTTAGCTCCCTATAGTGGAGTTTTAATGTGAGAATTATACTTTATTGCATTCCACTGACTGCTTCTGAGCCCTACAAATGACTCATACTCCTGATGAAAATGTCATTAATCCTACTTGCAAAGAAAGGCTATGGGAACTAGAACTCACTCTTACCTGAATTAGACCAAAGAATTATTCTTCTCAGATAATAGATCAATTCCCTCCAAATTTTGTGAGAAGATGGAAAGCTCCTATTATATAAGAGCTATAATTTCTAAAAGAGAAAGAAAAGAATTAGTTTGATGGATGCTGAAAACCAGCTGACAGAAATTGGGAGCTTATAAAAAACAGAAACTGAAAACATCACTTATGAGTTTATGAAACAGTAAAAGAAACTACAGAATGGAAGAATAGAAGAGAATAAAAGTAGAGAAGATGAAACTATCATGCTGTTTCCCCCTCCTAGAACACACTGTTCTAGTCAAAATCCCACCCTCCATTTCACAATCCAATTTAGTGTCATCTCTTTGAAAAAAAATCTTCCCCCAATACCCTTAAGAAGAGCCTTAGTTTACTCATCTTGATACTTCTTGCTGTGCCTTGCCCAGAATACATATGCAACAAGTATGTTGAATAGCAAACTGTAGATTAAGAGGGGAAATAACTACTGAGCGATCATTGGAGAGAGACCTGAGCGTAGGTTGGATTAATGTTCAGTCTGTAAAACATTTGTTTTACATACATTTTACATGATCGTACTTGAAGAAGGAGCATTTTTCTATGTTCAGGGAAGAACAATTTCATATTCTGACTGAGACTGTAAATCTTTCCAAAACAAAGAGTTTAATACTGATTTTCTCAAATAAAAAAGATTCTCATTAGCAACCTTGAACACTGGTGACCAAATGATAGTGTGTCTTGGGACTAGCCAGCCTTTCCTTGATTGGATTTTCCTGGGAATTACACCTCAGAGTCCACACTGATTTTCACCCAGGGAATAAAAAGGACAAAAGACCAGAAGAAAAAAAAGTAGCTTCTGGGCACCAGATTTAATGGTGCATTCCATGGATATAAAGAAACATTTTGCTTTAAAATGAGTCACTAGAAGTACTAACTAAGAAATTGAACACTTTAGAATGCTTGAGTAGCACCCAGAAAGGAAAAGAATATTATTCTACTCTACTACTATCTAGAGATTTCATGGCAAAAACACCCTCTTCTATGAGAACAAGGTAACAGCAAATGAGAAATCACGGAGCATAATGCTATCTTATCCTTAAAAATTTTGGCTTTCTAGATACTTTTCAGTCCCACAGACAAAACCCAGAACTTTAGATTTTTCACCAGAGTGTTGCTAAGTGATAAAGTATGAATTATTGGAGTATAAGAGGAATTGTTACGTCAGAAAGTCTGAAAATAAATATACCAGTTCCAGAAAAGCCTTCCTTGACCACATTTTAATAAGAGGTTCTTATATGTTTCTTCCATTGTGGTATAATCTTTTCCTCTGCTTCTGTTATTAGCATCATTAGATATTATTGCCTTATATTAACTCTTAAAAGGAATTAAAATTGATTGGCTTTGACACCTCAACCACATCCTGCCATAATCCAGATAAAAGGCAAACAAGCAGTGGTGCCCAATGCAGAACATGTCGTTAATATGTAATAATATTCATGTTAAAAATATTTTTGATTGTTTCTGATGTAGACTAGAATAATTTTTACAATTGATCAATGTATCCAAATGGTTCAGAGACAACTTCTACCAATAATCACCTGTAATAATAATTCAGTGAAGGAAAGCTATTTTTGGGGCTTTACATATTTGTAGAGAATATCAAAATGGACTATGAAAATCCATGTATGTGCTATTTACAAGACACATACCTAAATAAAGATATAGAAAAGGCAAAAGTAAAATAATAGGGAAATGATATATCAAAAAAAAACCCACTTGCATGGCTATATTTATATCAAACAAAAATATATGTTAAGTGCTACAACATAATAAAAGATTCAGTTCATCAGGAACATTCTAAGCTTGTATAAAATATTAGTCTCAAAGTAGAAAAAGCAAAAATTGATTAAATAACATTTTTTCCAACATAAAACTTCAATGCATTTCTTACACCATGTATAAGTCAAGGTGACAAAAAAAATTACAATGCTATGGATCTGAACAATTTTGAGCAATATTAATGATTAAATAAACAATCATGACCTAACTGAAATATATGGAACTCTACCCAGCAATTAATACACATTTTTTTCAAACACGTGGAACAGTTACAAAACCTGACAAAGTGAACATGTCTTAACATATTTCAAAGAATGTCAGTTAGACCTGATTATCTGACCACAATACTATCAACTTATAAGTTTATAAAAGAGTTTTTTCTAATTCTCATACATTTCAAATTTTAAAACTTCTAAATAATTTTTGTTTCAATGAAAAATTTGTTGATACTTAGAACTGAACTTGTGGGGTAGAAAAGCCTGTATGAGCTTCAGTGGAAATGTATATATGAGAAAAGAAGTCAACAAATTAGATATCTAACTTCCCAACATAAGTTAGAAAATGAAAAGAGTAAATTCAGACAAGTAGAATAGAATAGGTAAGAGCAGAAATCAAGGATCCTGAAAATAAATATGAAATAGAGAAAACTAACAAAGCCAGAAGCTGGTTATTTGAAAAGACTAATAATTAGATAATCTTCTTGTTAACTTAAGCAAAACAAAACTGTAATTGTATGTCTTCTTTGAAGAAATGTCTGTTAATGTCCCTCATCCATTTTTTAATTGGGTTATTTGTGGGGTTTTGCTATTGAGTCATTTAATTTTGGAAATTAGTTTCCTATCATTTATATGGTTTGCAAATATTTTCTCCCATTGTATAGGTTACCTTTTCACTCTGTTGATTGTTTCCTTTGCTGTGCAGAAGATACTTAGTTTGACATAACCCCACTTCTTTATTTTTGTTTTTGTTACCTGTGTTTTTGGAATTATATCCAAGAAATCATTGCCAAGACCAGCATCAAGAAGCTTCTCTCCTATATGTCTCCTAGAAGATTTATAGTTTCAGGTGTAGATGTAAGCCCTTCTCCATTTTGAGTTTATTTTTGTGTATGGTGTAAGTTAGAGATTCCCCACACAATTTGTTGAAGAGACTACCCTTTCCCACTATGTATTCTTGACACCATTGTAAAATATCAGTTGATCATATATGTGTGACTTTATTAATGGGTTCTGTAGTCTATTACATTGATCTCTTTGTCTGTTTTTATGCCAATACCATACTGTTTTAATTTCTGTAGCCTTGTAATATTATTTATTTATTTATTTATTTATTTATTTTGGTTTCATTAATGTACACTCACTTGAACATTATGGTTACTAGGCTCCCTATTATCAAGTCCCCCCAACATACCACACTACAGTCACTGTCCATCAGTGCAGTAAGATGCTATAGATGTCCATCAGTGTAGTAAGATGCTATAGAATCATTACTTGTCTTCTCAATAAATACTGCCTTTCCTGAGTCCCCCGCTGCTGCATTACTTGTGCTAATCATAATGCCCCTATTCCCCCCTTGTCCGTCCCTTCCAACCCATCCTCCCCAGTGCCTTTCCCTTTGGTCACTGTTAGTCCATTCTTGGTTCTGTGAGTCTGCTGCTGTTTAGTTCCTTCAGTTTTTTTCTTTGTTCTTATACTCCACAGAAGGATGAGTGAAATCATTTAATACTTGTCTTTCTCTGCCTGGCTTATTTCACTGAGCATAATACCCTCAAGCTCCATCCATGTTGTTGCAAATTGTAGGATTTGTTTTCTTCTTATGGTTGAATAATATTCCATTGTGTATATGTACCACATTTTCTTTATCCATTCATCTACTGATGAAAATGTAGGTTGCTTCCATTTCTTGGCTATTGTAAATAGTGCTGCAATTAACATAGGGGTGCATATGCCTTTTTAAAACTGGGCTGCTCCGGCTCCCAGGACAAAAGAAAAGCCTGTGCAGTTTTTTTTAGCGGTCTTAAAGAGACAAGGGCCCAGGATAGTCCCAGCACACTCAGCCCAGCAGGCTGAGAGTCCTGGGGAATTTCAGACCCCTTGGCTGGCAACTGGGAAAGAGTAGCTGCACTCAGACTTCCCACAGAGATCAACAGCCTCCTATTCGTTCCCGCCCTGGCCAGAGCCACAAAGGACCCTGCGAAGCGGCACAACCGTGGCTGTGGAATACTTCACCAACAGCGCCACCTACAGCATCCCCACAGAATGTACACCCGATGGGCGTTTATTTTTCTTCTTTCTTTCTTTTTTCTTTTCTTTCTTTTCCTACTTTCTTTTTTTTCTCTTTTCTCTCTTTTCTTTTTTTTTTCTTTTTATAAGTCTTAAAGAGCCCAGCTGACATACGTGCCACCTGCCTCCGACCACTTCTATCGCCATGAAAAGACAGAGGAATATGGTACAAACAAAACTCACCCAGACAAATACTACACCAGAGAGGGAAACTGATGGGATAGAAATGCACAAAATTCCTGACAAAGAATTCAGAACAAAAGTCATAACCATACTGATGGATCTACAGAGAAATATGCAAGAGCTGAGGGAGGAAGTGAGGGAAGTGAGGAAACACAATGCAGAATTGAGAGAAGCAATCGACGGGCTTAGCAGCTCACTGGATGAGATGCAAGAGACTGTTAATGGAATAGAAATCAGAGAACAGGAATACAGACAAGCGGAGGCAGAGAGAGATAAAAGGATCTATAGGAAAGAAAGAATATTAAGAGAACTGTGTGACCAATACAAATGTAACAATATTTGCATTATAGGAGTACCAGAGGAAGAAGAGAGAGAAAAAGGGATACAAAGTGTCTTTGAAGAAATAATTGCTGAAAACTTCCCCATGTTGGGGAAGGAAATAGTCTCACAGTCCACGGAAATCCACAGATCTCCCAACACAAGGGACTGAAGGAAGACAACACCAAGACACATAATAATTAAATGGTAAAGATCAAAGATAAAGACAGAGTATTAAAGGCAGATAGAGACAGAAAAAAGATCACCTATGAAGGAAAACCCATCAGACTATCATCAGACTTCTCAACAGAAACTATACAGGCCAGAAGTGAAAGGCATGATATTTTTTTAACCTTTTTTTTATAATTATTTTGGTATCATTAATCTACAATTACATGTGCAATACCATGGTGATTAAACTACCCCTTCATCAGGTCACCCCGAACAACCCCATTACAGTCACTGTCCATCAGCGTAGTGAGATGCTATAGAATCACTACTTGTCTTCTCTGAGTTGTACAGCCCTCCCCATGCCCACCAAACATTACTTCTGCTAATTGTAATGCCCCTTTTACCCTCTTATCCCTCCCTTCCCACCCATCTTCCCCAGTCCCTTTACCTTTGGTAACTATTAGACCATTCTTGGGTTCTGTGAGTCTGCTGATGTTTTGTTCCTTCAGTTTTTTTTGTCTTTGTTTTTATACTCCACATATGAGTGAAATCATTTGATACTTGTCTTTTTCGGCTTGGCTTATTTCACTGAGCATAATCCCCTCTAGCTCCATCCATGTTGTTGCAAATGGTAGGATTTGTTTTCTTCTTATGGCTGACTAATACTCCAGTTGTATATATATACCACCTCTTCTTTATCCATTCATCTAATGATGGACACTTACATTGCTTCCATTTCTTGGCTATTGTAAAGAGTGCTGCAATAAACATAGGGGTGCATCTGTCTTTTTGAAACTGGGCTGCTGCATTCTTAGGGTAAATTCCTAGGAGTGGGATTCCTGGGTCAAATGGTATTTCTATTTTGAGTTTTTTGAGGAACCTCCATACTGCTTTCCACAATGGTTGAACTAATTTACATTCCCACCATCACTGTAGGAGGGTTCCCTTTTCTCCACATCCTCGCCAACATTTGTTGTTGTTTGTGTTTTGGATGTTGGCCATCCTCACTGGTGTGAGGTGATATCTCATTGAACTTTTAATCTGCATTTCTCTGATGATTAGCGATGTGGAGCATCTTTTCATGTCTTCTTTAGAGAAGTGTCTATTCATGTCCTCTGCCCATTTCTTAATTGGATTATTTGCTTTTTCTTTGTTACGGTGCGTGACTTCTTTATATATTTGGGATATCAACCCCTTATCAGATACATCATTTATGAATATATTTTCCCATACTGTAGGATGTCTACTGATGGTGTCCTTTGTACAGAAGCTTTTCAGCTTGATACAGTACCACTTGCTCATTTTTGCTTTTGTTTCCCTTTTCCAGGGAGATATGTTCATGAAGAAGTCGCTCATGTTTATGTCAAGAGATTTTTGCCTATGTTTTTTCCTAAGAGTTTTATGGTTTCATGACTTACATTCACGTCTTTGATCCACCTTCTGTTTACCTTTGTGTATGGGGCTAGACAGTAGTCCAGTTTCATTCTCTTACATGTAGCTGTCCAGTTTTGCCAACACTAGCTGCTGAAGAGGCTGTCATCTCCCCATCGTATATCCAAGGCTCTTTTATCAATTATTAATTGACTGTATATGTTTGGGTTAATGTTTGGATTTTCTATTCTGTACTACTGGTCTGCGGTCTGTTTTTGTGCCAATACCAAATAGTCTTGATTACTGTGGCTTTGTAGTAGAGCTTGAAGTCAGAGAGCATAATTCCCCGTTTGATTCCTACTTCTCAGGATTACTATGGCTATTAGGGGTCCTTTCTGGTTCCATATGAATTTTAAAATTATTTGTTCCAGTTCATTGAAGAAAGCTGTTGGTAGTTTGATAGGGATTGCGTTGAATCTGTAGATTGCTTTAGGTAGTATAGCCATTTTGACAATATTTATTCTTCCTAGCCAAGAGCATGGGATGAATTTCCATTTGTTAGTGTCCTCTTTAATTTCTCCTAGAAGTGTCTTGTAGTTTTCAGAGTACAGGTCTTTCACTTCCTTCGTTAGGTTTATTCCTAGGTATTTTATTCTTTTTGATACAATTGTGAATGGCATTGTTTTTCTGATTTCTCTTTCTGTTAGTTCGTCGTTAGTGTATAGGAAAACAACCGATTTCTGTGTGTTAATTTTGTATCCTGCAACTTTGCTGAATTCAGATATTAGTTCTAGTAGTTTTGGAGTGGAGTCTTTAGGGTTTTTTATGTACAGTATTGTGTCATCTGCAAATAGTGACAATTTGACTTCTTTACCGTTCTGGATGCCTTGTGTGTCTTTGTTTTGTCTGATTGCCGTGGCTAGGACCTCCAGTACTATGTTGAATAACAGCGGAGAGAGTGGGCATCCCTGTCTTGTTCCCGATCTTAGATGAAAAGCTTTCAGCTTCTCGCTGGTAAGTATGATGTTAGCTGTGGGTTTCTCATATATAGCCTTTATGATGTTGAGGTACTTGCCGTCTATACCCATTTTATTGAGAGTTTTCATCACGAATGGATGCTTAATTTTGGCAAATGCTTTTTCAGCATCTATGGAGATGATCATGTGGTTTTTGTTCTTTTTTTGTTGATGTGGTGTATGATGTTGATGGATTTTCGAATGTTGTACCATCCTTGCATCCCTGGGATGCATCCCACTTGATCATGGTGTATGATCCTCTTGATGTATTTTTGAATTCGGTTTGCTAATATTTTGTTGAGTATTTTTGCATCTACGTTCATCAGGGATATTGGTCTGTTATTTTCTTTCTTGGTGATGTCTTTGCACCATTTGGTATTAGAGTGATGCTGGCTTCATAGAATGAGTTTGGGAGTATTCCCTCCTCTTCTATTTTTTGGAAATCTTTAAGGAGAATGGGTGTTATTTCTTCTCTATATGTCTGGTAGAATTCAGAGGTGAATCCATCAGGTCCACGGGTTTTGTTCTTGGGTAGTTTTTTGATTACTGATTGAATTTCGTTGCTGGTGATTGTTCTGTTTAGTTTTTCTGTTTCTTGCTTGGTCAGTCTTGGAAGGTTGTATTTTTCTAAGAAGTTGTCCATTTCCTCTAGGTTTTGCAGCTTGTTAGCATATAGATTCTCATAATATTCTCTTCTAATTCTTTGTATTTCTGTTGGGTCCGTAATTATTTTTCCTTTCTCATTTCTGATTCTGTTTATGTGTGTAGATTC
>JAQQAC010003584.1:23103897-23150385 GCA_029783875.1 Phataginus tricuspis | reverse complement strand
CTCAAAAAACTAAAAATAGAAATACCATTTGACCCAGGAATTCCACTCCTAGGAATTTACCCTAAGAATGCAGCAGCCCAGGTTGAAAAAGACATATGCACCCCTATGTTTATCGCAGCACTATTTACAATAGCCAAGAAATGGAAGCAACCTAAGTGTCCATCAGAAGATGAATGGATAAAGAAGATGTGGTATATATACACAATGGAATATTATTCAGCCATAAGAAGAAAACAAATCCTACCATTTGCAACAACATGGATGGAGCTAGAGGGTATTATGCTCAGTGAAATAAGCCAAGCTGAAAAAGACAAGTATCAAATGATTTCACTCATATGTGGTGCATAAGAACAAAGAAAATAACTGAAGGAACAAAACAGCAGCAGACTCACAGAACACAAGAGCAGACTAATAGTTACCAATGGGAAAGGGACTGGGAAGATGGGTGGGAAGGTTGGGATAAGGGGGGGAAATTGGCATTGCGATTACCAGATGTAATGTTGGGGGAGGCACGAGGAGGACTGTACTACTCAGAGAAGACAACTAGTGATTCTATAGCATCCCACTACGCTTATGCACAGTGACTGTAATGGGGTTGGTGCGGGGGACCTGATGAAGGGGGTAGTTTAATAACCATAATATTGCACGTGTAATTGTAGATTAATGATACCAAAATAAATTATATAAAATAAATAAATTGAGTAAAACTGGGCTGCTGCATTCTTAGGGCAAATTCCTAGGAGTGGAATTCCTGGGTCAAATGGTATTTCTATTTTGAGTTTTTTGAGGAACCTCCATACTGCTTTCCACAATGGTTGAACTAATTTACATTCCCACCATCAGTGTAGGAAGGTTTCCCTTTCTCCACATCCTCACCAACATTTGTTGTTTGTGTTTTGGATGTTGGCCATCCTCACAGGAGTGAGGTGATATCTCATTGTGGTTTTAATTTGCATTTCTCTGATGATTAGTGATGTGGAGCATCTTTTCATGTGGCTGTTGGCCATCTGAATTTCTTCTTTGTTTCTGTTCAGCTCCTCTGCCCATTTTTTAATTGGCTTATGTGCATTTTGTTTCCTGAGGTGCGTGACCTCTTTATATATTTTGCATGTCAACCCCTTATCGGATATATCATTTATGAATATATTCTCCCATACTGTAGGATCTGTTTTTGTTCTACTGATGGTCTCCTTTGCTGTACAGAAGCTTTGTAGTTTGATATAGCCCCACTCGTTCATTTTTGCTTTAGTTTCCCTTTACTGGGGAGATATGTTCATGAAGAAATTGCTCATGTTTATGTCCAAAAGATTTTTGCCTATGTTTTTTTCTGAGAGTTTTATGGTTTCCTGACTTACATTCACGTCTTTGATCCATTTTGAGTTTACTTTTGTATATGGGGTTAGAGAGATACCAAGTTTCATTCTCTTACATGAAGCTGTCCAGTTTTGCCAACAACAGCTGTTGAAGAGGCTGTCATTACCCCCCACGTATGTCCATGGCTCCTTTATCATATACTAATTGACCATATATGCTTGGGTTTATATCCGGGCTCTCTATTCTGTTCCACTGATCTATGGGTCTGTTCTTGTGCCAGTACCAAATTGTCTTCAGTTCTGTGGCTTTGTAGTAGAGCTGGAATCAGGGAGCATAATTCCTCCTGCTTTATTCTTCCTTCTCAGGATAGCTTTGGCTATTTGGGTTCTTTTGTCATTCCATATGAATTTTAGAACCATTTGCTGTAGTTCATTGAAGAATGCTGTTGGTATTTTGATAGGGATTGCATTGAATCTGTAGATTGCTTTAGGCAGGATGGCCATTTTGACAATATTAATTCTTCCTATCCATGACCACGGGATGTGTTTCCATCTATTGGTATCTTCTTTAATTTCTCTTAGGAGTGTCTTATATTTTTCAGGGTATTGGTCTTTCACTTCCTTGGTTAGGTTTATTCCTAGGTATTTTATTCTTTTGAATGTGATTGTGCGTGGAATTTTTTTCCTGATTTCTCTTTCTGCTAGTTCACCGTTAGTGTATAGGAATGCAAAATATTTCTGTGTATCAATTTTGTATCCTGCAACTTTGCTGAATTCAGATATTATATCTAGTAGTTTTGGAGTGGATTCTGTAGGGTTTTTTATGTACAGTTTCATGTCATCTGCAAACAGGGACAGTTTGACTTCTTCCTTACCAATCTGGATGCCTTCTATTCCATTGTGTTATCTGACTGCCATGGCTAGGACCTCCAGAACTATGTTGAATAAAAGTGGGGAGAGTGAGCCTCCTTGTCTTGTTCCCGATCATAAAGGAAAAACTTTCAGCTTCTCGCTGTTCTGTATAATGTTGGCTGTGTGTTTGTCATATATGGCCTTTATTATGTTGAGGTACTTGCCCTCTATTCCCATTTTGTTGAGAGTTTTTATCGTGAATGGATGTTGAATTTTGTCGAATGTTTTTTCGGCATCTATGTAGATGATCATTTGGTTTTTGTCCTTTTTATTGATATAGTCGATGATGTTTATGGATTTTCAAATATTGTACCATCCTTGCATCACTGGGATGAATCCCACTTGATCATGATGGATGATCTTTCTGATGTAATTTTGAATTTGGTTTGCTAATATTTTGTTGAGTATTTTTTCTTCTATGTTCATCAGGCATGTTGGTCCGTAATTTTCTTTTTTTTTTGTGGTGTCTTTGCTTGGTTTTGATATTAGAGTGATGTTGGTCTCGTAGAATGCATTTGGGAGTATTCCTTCCTCTTCTACTTTTTGGAAAACTTTATGGAAGATGGGTATTAGGTCTTCACTAAATGTTTGATAAAATTCAGCAGTAAAACCATCTGGTCCAGGAGTTTTGTTGGTAGTGTTTTGATTACCAATTCCATTTCTTGGCTGGTAATTGGTCTATTCAGATTTTCTGGTTCTTTCTGGGTCAGCCTTGGAAGGTTGTATTTTTCTAGGAAGTTGTCCATTTCTTCTAGGTTATACAGTTTGTTACCATATAATTTTTCATTGTGTTCTTTCATAATTCTTTGTATTTCTGTGGTGTCCGTAGTGATTTTTCCTTTCTCATTTCTGATTCTGTTTATTCTGTTTATGTGTGTAGACTCTCTTTTTTTCTTGATAAGTGTCACAACGGGTTTATCTATTTTGTTTATTTTCTCGAAGAACCAGCTCCTGCTTTCATTGATTCTTTCTATTGTTTTATTCTTCTCAATTTTATTTATTTATGCTTTAATAGTTATGATGTCCCTCATTCTACTAACTTGGGCCTCATTTCTTCTTCCCTTTCTGGTTTTCTGTATTTTGAGTTTAGACTGCTCACGTAGGATGGTTCTTCTTTCCTGAGGTAGGCCTGTATTGCAATATATTTTCCTCTTAGCATGGCCTTCACTGCGTCCCACAGATTTTGTGGTGTTGAATTATTGTTGTCATTTGTCTCCATATATTGCTTGATCTCTGTTTTTATTTGGTCATTGATCCAGTGATTATTTAGGAGCATGTTGTCATTGATCCATTGATTATTTAGGAGCATGTTATTAAGCCTCCATGTGTTTGTGGGATTTTTCATTTTCTTTGTGTAATTTATTTCTAGTTTCACACCTTTGTGATCTGAAAAGCTGGTTGGTACAATTTCAATTTTTTAATTTACTGAGGTTCTTTTTGTGGCCTAGTATATGATCTATTCTTGAAAATGTTCCATTTGCTCCTGAGAAGAAAGTGTATCCTGTTGCTTTTGGATGGAGTGTTCTGTGTATGTCTGTTAAGTCCGTCTGTTCTAATATGTTGTTTAGTGCCTCTGTCTATTTATTTATTTTCTCTCTGGTTGATTTGTCCTTTGGAGTGAGTGGTGTGTTGAAGTCTCCTAAAATGAATGGATTGCATTCTATTTCCCCCTTTAATTCTGTTAGTATTTGTTACACATATGTAGGTGATTCTGTATTGGGTGCATAGATATTTATAATAGTTATATCCTCTTGTTGGACTGACCCTTTTATCATTATGTAATGTCCTTCTTTGTCTCTTGTGACTTTCTTTCTTTTAAAGTCTATTTTGTCTGATACAAGTACTGCAACTCCTGTTTTTTTCTCCCTTTTAGTTGCATGAAATATCTTTTTCCATCCCTTTACTTTCAGTCTGTGTATGTCTTTGGGTTTGAAGTGAGTCTTTTGTAGGCAGCATATGGATGGGCCTTGTTTTTTTTTTTTCGATTCAGTGACTCTGTGTCTTTTGATTGGTGCATTCAGACCATTTACATTTAGGGTGATTTCAATAGGTATGTACCCTTTGCAGGCTTTATATTCGTGGTTACCAAAGATTCAAGGGTAATTCCTTTACTATCTAACAGTCTAGTTTAACTCACTTCATATGCTATTACAAACACAACCTAAAGGTTCTGGGGGTTTTTTCCTCCTTTTTCTTCCTCCTCCATTCTTTGTATGTTATGAATAAAATTATGTACTCTTTGTCTATCCCTTGGGTGACATCTATTTAACCTTAGGAATACTTCCATCTATAGGAGTCCCTCCAAAATGCACTGTGGAGGTGGTTTGTGGGAGGTAAATTCTCTCAGCTTTTGCTTATCTGAAAATTGTTTAATCCCTCCTTCAAATTTAAATGATAACCTTGCCGGGTAGAGTATTCTTGGTTCAAGGCCCTTCTGCTTCATTGCATTAAATATATCATGCCACTCCCTTCTGGCCTGTCAGGTTTCTGTTGAGAAGTCTGATGATAGCCTAATGGGTTTTCCTTTGTATGTGATCTTTTTTCTCTCTCAAGCTTCTTTTAAAAGTCTGTCTTTATCCTTGATCTTTGCCATTTTAATCATGATATGTCTTGATGTTGTCTTTCTTGGGTCCCTTATGTTGGGAGATCTGTGCACCTCCATGGCTTGAGAGACTCTTTCCTTCCCCAGATTGGGGAATTTTTCAGCAATTACCTCCTCAAAGACACTTTCTATCCCTTTTTCTCTCTCTTCTTCTTCTTGTACCCCTATAATGTGAATATTGTTCTGTTTGGATTGGTCACATAGTTCTCTCAATATTCTTTCATTCTTAGAGGTTCTTTTTTCTGTCTGAGCCTCAGCTTCTTTGTATTCCTTTTCTCTAATTTCTGTTCCATTTACCCTCTCTTATACTACATCTAATCTGCTTTTAAATCCCTCCATTGTGTGTTTCATTTCAGATATGGAATTTCTTAATGATTGAATCTCTGTCTTAAATTCGTTCCTGAGTCCTTGAATATTTTTCTGTACCTCCATAAGCATGTTTTTAATTTTTATTTTGAACTCTCTTTCAGGAAGATTGGTAAGTTCAGTTTCATTTGGCCCTCTTTCTGGGGTTCGTGAGATTTTGGTCTGAACCATGTTCTTTTGACATTTCATATTTCTGTGTGGTGCCCACTAGTGCACAGAAGCTCCAGTCTCTGAAGCTGCTCAGCCCCTACAGTGAGGTTGGGGGTTGTAGGGGAGCAGGGCTGGTGCCTGGGGGGAGGAAAGATCTGTTTCCTGAATCCCATCTGCAGTGCCTGTCTCCAGTGTCAGAGCCAGTGGGCCAAGCACACACGTGTAAGCCTCTGTGCTTTGCGTCTCTAGCTGTTGTAGCGGGGCCTCCCTCTGTGTGGCCTGATGCCAGCGCAGTGACTGCTGATTTGCAAACAGGTCCCTTCAGGCCAGTAGAAAGGGTATGCAGGCTGTGTGTCACAGTGGGGGGCCTCAGAGCTAAGTAGGCCACCAGGAGGGTGGAGCACCTGAAGCTCCTCAAAGTTCCCAACCAGCTGGGCAGAGCACACTCTGACAACCTTGTCCAGTCTCCCTTCTCCAGTGCTGCAAGCTCCTTGCAAACCCTGGCCCTTCAGCAGCCCTCTAGCTGCTAGGATGCCTCTCAGACTACCTGCCCTTCCTCTGGCACAAAGCAGCCGGGTGTGGATCCCATCCTCCACCAATGGCCGGAATGTCAGTCTCCCAGGCCCTCCGCCTGTCCAAGCTCTCCAATGTCCAGAGCACCACACTGTATAGGCTTCCGCTCACAAAGCAGATCTCCAGGGCTAGGTGTTCTGCATTCCCAGGCTTCCACCCCCTCCCCACTCTGTTTCTCTTCCTCTTGTTTGTGAGCTGGGGTGGGGAAAGGGCTTGCATCCAGCCGGATTAAGGCTTTCGTACATTACCCTGCTTCGTGAGGTCTGCTCTGTTCGTTTGGTCTGTATGCAGTCTGGTTCAGCCTTCTTTCTTCTTGCTGTTTTAGGGTTAGTTGTATTAATTAACTATATTTTTGTACTATTTGTGGTTTTGGGAGGAATTATCTGTGTCACCTCTCATGCCACCATCTTGAATCTGTAATATAATTTCTAATCAGGAAGTGTGATGCCTCCAATGTTGTTCTTTCTCAAAATCATAAAAATAGCCAAAACATAGGAAAAAATGTTCAACATCATTATCAGAGTAATGCAGATCAAAACTTCTGAGTTATCACCTCACACCTCTTAATGTGGCTGTTTATTTATACATATATATACACACACACATACATACACACATTTGCATATACATATACATGTGTTGGTGTGTAGGTGTGTTCATAAGGATGTGGAGAAATTAGAACTCTTGGTTGCTCTTGGTGAGAACATAAATTGGTGCAGCCATTATGGAAATAGTATGGTGGTTCCTTTAAAAATTTAGAAGAAAACTACCATATAAGTATCTCAAAGACATAATCTGCACTCCTGTGTTTTTTGCAGCATTATTTGTAATAGCCAAGATATGGAAATAACCCAAGTGTCCATTGGTAAATGAATGGATAATAAAATGTAGTCTTTAGAGTCAAATGGCTATTATTCAGCCTTAAAAAGGAAGGAAATCCTGCCATTTGCAACAACATGAATGAAACTGGAGGACATTTGGTAAGTGAAGTAGCCATTCACAGAACAAAAAAATACTATATGATTCCACTTAGCTGAGGTATCTAAAATAGGCAAACTTATAGAAGCAGTGGTTGCCAAGACTGGGAAATAGGGAGTTTTCCAATGCAATAAAATTGCAGTTATGCTAGATAAATAAGTTCTAGAGATCTACTGTACAAAGTAGTGCCTGTAGTTAACAATATGGTCTTCAAAATTTGTTAAAACAGCACTGTTTATGTTAAGTGTTCTAACTACAAAAAAAAAAGATTAAGTAAAATTAAGGGACACAAGGAAACTTTGGAAGTGTTGCATATGTCTAATACATTGTGGTGATGGTATCATAGGTATTTTCATGTACCAAAACTAATAGTAGACATTAAATGCAGTGCTTTGTATATCAATTATATCTCAATAAAGCTGATATATATCATGTATATATATATTATTTATATACACACATTATATATATATTTATACATATACGTATATGATACAAAATACCCAGCAATAGAAATGGGGGAGAAAAACAGACACAGAAATATGATTAAGAAGGGACTATATCTACATGATATATTTAATTCCTTTTAAAGTAGTAAACTACTATAAAGAGACTTTATGCCAATGAATTTAGAATTGAAAAGATGACACAAATTCTTTCAAGATATATATTTATATTTTTCTTGAGTAAATTCTGATTATTTATATATATTTTAAAGAAGTATTATATAAATATTATAAATAAGCAAAATTAAACAACATATTATTTGTGGATCTATACTTCTTTAATAAAATTATTTTTCAAGAAAACAAAAGAATAATAAACAAATCCAGAACAATGATTACTTCCAGGTTGGAGGTAGGGTAGAGGGATAGGGGTTGGGAGAGTAGATGAAATAATAGATGAGCTCACAGGCATTTTATTTTTTTTATTAAAGTATAGTTGATAACACAATATTATATTGTTTTTAAGTATTACAATACAATGGTTCAATAGTTATACACATTATTAAATCCTCACCCCAACTAGTATAGTTACTATGTGTCGACATAGGAAGATATTACAGAACCATTGACTATATCCTCCATGCTGCACTTACATCCCCATGACCAACTTATATTATGATTGAGAATTTTGTGGCCTTTTATCCCCCACCTAACACCTCAACCCCTCCCCCATGGTAACCACCAGTCACTTCTCAGTGTCTGTGAGTCTAATGCTGTTTTGTTCACTTGTTGTTTTGTTTAGATTCCAAAGATAGGTGAAATCATATGGTATTTGTCTTTCTCCATTGAGCTTATTTCACTGAGCATAATACCCTCTAAGTCCATCCATGTTATTGCAAATGGAAAGATTTATTTTTTTATGGCTGAATAATATTCCACCTCTTCTTTATCCATTTATCTATTGATGGGCACTTTGATTGCTTCCATATCTTGGCTATTGTAAATAATATGGCAGTAAATATAGGGGTACATATGTCTTTTAATCAGGGATTTTGCCTTCTTTGGGTAAATTCCTAGAAGTGGAATTACTGAGCCATATGGTATTTCTTTTATTATTATTATTAAGTTATCATTGATACACAATCTTATGAAGGTTTCACATAAGCAACATTGTGATTACAACATTCACCCGTATTATCAAGTCCCCCCCACATACCCCATTGTAGTCACTGTCCATCAGCATAGTAAGAAGCTACAGAGTCACTACTTGTCTTCTCCGTGCTTTATTTCCTTCCCCATGAACTACCTGTATTATGTGTGCTAATATACATTATCTGTGCTAATTATAATGCCTCTTAATCCCCTTTTCCTTCCCTCCCCACCCACCCTGCAACCTCTTCCCTTAGGTAACCGCCAGTCCTTCTTGGAGTCTGTTTGAGCCATATGGTATTTCTATTTCCAGTTTTTTGAGGAAGCTCCATACTTCTTTCCATAGTGGTTGCACTAATTTACTTTCCCACCAAGTGTAGGAGGGCTCCCTTTTCTTCACATCCTCGTCAACACTTGTTATATCTTGTCTTTTGAATAGTGGCCATTCTAATGGTGTCAGGTGATGTCTTATTGTAGTTTTGATTTGCATTTCCCTTATGATTAGCAATGTGGAGCATCTTTTCATGTGCCAGCCATCTGTGTATCTTCTTTGGAACAATGTATGTTCAGGTTTGGTGTGGAGGTGTATGAGTTCTTTATATATTTTGGATGTTAACCCCTTATCAGATAAATCATTTATGAATATATTCTCCCATACTGTGGGTTGCCTTTTCATTCTGCTTACGGTGTCCTTTGATGTACAGAAGCCTTTTAGTCTGATGTAGTCCCACTTGTTCACCTTTGATTTTATTTCCCTTACCCGAGGAGATATGTCCAGGAAAAAGTTGGTCATATTTATGTTCAAGAGATTTTTGCCTGTGTTTTCTTCTAATAGTTTTATGGTTTCATATATTATATTCAGATCTTTGATCAATTTTGAGTTTTGTGTAGAGTTGGGCAGTAATCCAGCTTCATTCTCTTGCATGTAGCTGTCTAGATTTCCCAACACCATTTATCAAAGAGATTGTCTTCTCCCATTGTATACTCTTGGCTCCCTTATCATATATTAATTAACCATATATGCATGGGTTTATATCTGGGTTCTTCATTCTGTTCCACTGATCTATGTGTCTGTTCTTTTGCTAGTACCATATTGTTTGATTACTGTAGCTTTGTAATATAGCTTGAAGTCAGAGAGTATAATACCCCCAGCTTTGTTCTTCTTTCTGAGGGTTGTGTTGGCCATTCAGGTTCTTTTGTGATTCCATGTCAATTTTAGAATTATTTGCTCTAGTTCACTGAAAAGTGTCATTGATATTTTGGTAGGGATTGCATTGAATCTGTAGATTGATTTGGCCAGGATGCCCACTTTGACAATATTAATTCTTCCCATCCATGAGCATAGGATAGATTTCTATTTATTTGTGTCTTCTTTCATTTCTCTCATGAGTGTCTTATAGTTTTCAGAGTAAAAGTCTTTCCCCTCCTTGGTTAGGTTTATTCCTAGGTATTTTATTCTTTTTGATGCAATTGTAAATAGAATTGTTTTCCTGATTTCTCTTTATGCTAGTTCGTTGTTAGTATATAGGAATGCAAGAGATATCTGTGTATCAATTTTGTATCTTGAAACTTTGCTGAATCTAGTTATTAGTTCCAATAGTTTCTTTTTTTGGTGGAGTCTTCTGAGTTTTCTATATGTCATCTCATGTCACCTGCAAATAGTGATAGTTTTACTTTTTCCTAACCAATTTGGATGACTTTTATCTTCTTTTCTTGTTTGAGTGCCATAGCTAGGACTTCAATTACTAAGTTGAATAAAAGTGGTGAGAGTAGATATCCTTGTCTTAGATGAAAAGCTTTCGGCTTTTTGCCATGTATGATGTTAGCTGACGAGCATTTTCTTATCATGCTTTTTAACTCAAATATATGTTACATATCTTTTAAGCTTGTAATATTTCATAACAAAAAGGAAATATTTTAAACAGACAAGTAGATAACTGTCTTTCATATTTGCAAAGATTCAAATTAATTATATATCCACTGTTTGCAAAGATAAAGCAAACAGTGCTCTAATTCACTGTGGGAGATGGAATTTTAAGTCAACCCAACCGTAGTAATGGAATTTTTGCAGTATGCTGTCAAGCCTCACAAACACATTTCGGCACAGCAGGTTCATTTCTATATGGTTTTTTGTAGAAGTAACCAAAGCCATATGTGTATATAAGGAGGTACATTTCATAGAAGAGCTGTTGATAACTAAAAATTGGAAGTAACTTCAATGTCATCAATGAAGTATCAGCTAAAGCAATGACTATATCCATATAATAGATTACCATATAGCCACCAAGAACTACATGCTAGAAGTAGGTTTATCAGCATGAACAGACACATACCATACTGTTAAATTACAGATATTATATTGTTAAGTGACTTACATATCATATCATTCAGTGGATTGTAGACCAACATATATGACATGTATACACATATATGTTTATACATATTACATGTACATGTATATGGAACATTTTCTATAATTTTAAATGCATAAAGGAAAATACTAAAAGAAACATAGCAAAATTTTGGCAGCTATAGTTAAGTGAAATAACTTTCAGTGATTTTTTTTTCTTTTCTTCCTTGTGCTTATCTATGCATAAACTACAAATGTACTTTAGACTTCACCAGTTTGTTATCCTGAGTAAGTTTATTCTAACATTTCTGCTAAATCTACTAGAGTTTCCCCTTCTATTCCTTGTGATTTGGAAAGGGAGTTGTTTCTTTCTCCCTCTCAGCTTTTATTTACCATTGCTCTGTGGAATAAAACAAAAAATTACTGATTTCCCACTGTAGGCCAGACAGCCCTTAGCAAAAAGTCATGTTTTCTGTTTTATGGACCATTTTTCCTGTGGAGAGAAACAAAAATTAATTAAACAGTCTTTCAAAGAGAGATAAATTATGAGGACATTAAACAAAGTATATGATCAAGAATGACTGTTACAGAAAGGCAAGAGGGAACTTCTTAGGTAGCAAGTCCTTTTTTATGAGTTGACACTCAAGCTGAATTACGAGAAGCTAGACCTGCATATACCCATTTGAAGGTGGAGAAAAGGACCAAGGTACAGGTCTCAGATCGCATGCTTGGTGTGTTACAGCAACAGAAAGCCCAAAATAGCTAAGAAGAGTGAGTAAGAGCCAATGAAGCTGGCACGGCCAAATCTTGTCAGGCTTTGGGGACCCTGGTTAGGCAATGAGATAGTATCCATTCCCTGTCACACTGTGGTGTGAATCTGCCCTTAGCCTCCAGAGCTTTCTGTTAATTTCTCTCCTTCCCAGGGCATGCACTTGCCTCAGAAGACTGACCAGCATGCACTCTAGCCCCATTCCAAAACATTCACAAATTCATGAATCCTCTCTGCTCAAACCATTTTGCTGAGCAGGCCAGCCTACCATATCCTTGCAGTAATTTTTTGAAGGACCCATTGTCCCTTCCTAGAATTGAGTTGTATACTTCTAACACAATTTTCTACAGTTCCTGGCACAAGGCTTAGAAGCCAGTGAGTATTCAATACCTTTTTTTATTAATTGAATTTCTATTTATGTAATTTTTTTCATAACTTAGCTTGGTAATTTCTAGCACTTTTAAATAGCACCATAGAGAATCAAAACAAGCTCATAAAACTATTGCATAGCATATAAGAAAGCAATTTGAATAGAAGAGAAAGAAACTGTAGAAAATAAATTTAATTGTGGCATTTTGAAGTTTCTATATTCAAGGAATTTGGTCATTTAAAATAGTCTTGTTAGGGAAAGAACAAGTGTTTGATCAAGGTCTAATGAATACAGTAGAAAGTGAATAAATAATTTGTAGACATCTTGGAAAAAGATCACCAAAACTGAGAAGTGGTTTTAATGTTTTATTTCATTTTATTGAACAGACATTAATATAACACTAAAGACCAAGCATTGTTTAAAGCACTTCACAAATATTAATTGTCAATTATTGTAGCCTTATAAGAAAGGTACCTTTAGCCCTAAGAAACTGCCATTTTTGTAAGTCAAAAACAGTCAAATATCATAAATTTCAGATGGTTGAACTTATCTCCATTTCACAGATGACATAATTTAGGTATAAAGAGGTTAAGCAATTTTTACTTAGTAAAAAGCAGTTTTGAAGTCAGGCAGTCTGGCTCAAGAGTTTGTGCTTGTAACCATGTCATTGAAAAAGAAGAGTTAACCTAATTCTAAGGAATCATTGCTGATTTCAATGTAATTGGGGTAAGGGTTAGCACTAGCTGGTATAGAATTATTAAATAGGTCTTTGTCTTTGCCCGTTACCTGCCCCGCATTGTTCAAATTCCCTGATGGTACCAGAACACAGATTTTGAAAGAACTAGAGTAATTATAAAGCTTAATTCATAGTTATCACATACACTAGTTGAAATGCTTAAGAAGCCATAACCCAGTGATTCAATTTCAGGCTGATGTTGTGATTTTTAAAAATCAAAAATAATTCAAAATAACTTTAGTCCTTTGCTTTTATTTATTGAAGAACAGAATATATTGAAGGGTGGGAGTTAGACAACATCTTTTTTAAATCCCGTTTTTATCATTTATCTGTTTTCTTCACAGAATTACAGCTGCTCCCACACATCTAACTACAGATCTTCAAAAAAAATGATCCCCAATCATTCTAAATTTTGTCATATTTCCAAAGCACTTTTCTTTAGATTCTACATCACAAACCCCAAAAATCAATCTGATGAGGGAGGATCCTCCTCAGGTCACTGAGTAGGAAAAGAGATACAAGAGGCCAGTCCAGAATCCTCTTTATCAAGGAGGGGCAAGGAAATGTGGGAACAGTCTTATATTAATATTTTTTATTCCATCATATTACATAATAAAGAAGAATACCATATCTTATTCAGTTTTCCTCCTTTCAGAAAACACATTTAGAAAATTTTAGACATGAGTAATTAAACTAGTAAGTAAAGCATCCATGGTGTTTCATTGGATTCATGCCTGTGGCATGAGCAGGGAATGTTAGAGATACTTGCCTTTTTTGATCAAAGTCACTTAAAAGTGCTCCTGAATCTCAACACCTGACTAAATAGTCTCCTCATAGCCACCTTCATTTCTTTGTTCCTAAAAGTATAGATTGCAGGGTTCAGAAATGGGGTAATAATTACATAAAAAATGGCAAGAAATTTATCCACTGGCACTGTGGGAAATGGCCATGAATACACAAAAATACATGGACCAAAAAATAATACCACCACTGTGATGTGAGCAGACAGAGTAGAAAGAGCCTTGTACAAGCCGCCTGATGAGCGTTTCCATATGGTGACCAAAATGAAGAGATAGGAGATAATCAAAATGAAGAAAGTTCCCAAAGAGATGAAGCCACTATTGGCAGTGACCATGAGTTCCAATCTGTAAGTGTCTGTGCAAGCAAGCCTAATCAATCGAGGAAGATCACAGTAAAAGCTGTCTACTTCATTGGGGCCACAGAATGGTAGGTTTACAACAAATACAAGTTGGATCAGTGAGTGAATGATTCCAATGGTCCAGGAAGCCACCAAGAGTGCAATACAAGTTCTGAAGTTCATGATGTTCACGTAGTGGAGAGGCCTACATATGGCCACATAACGGTCAAAGGCCATGGAAATGAGCAGAACCATCTCAGTTCCTCCAATAACATGAATGAAGAACATCTGAGCAATGCAGCCTTGGAAAGAGATTACTTTTCTCTCCTTGAAAAGATCAGAAATCATCTTGGGAGCTGCAATGGAGGAAACCCACATGTCAATAAAGGAGAGGTTGGCCAGCTGGAAGTACATGGAGGAGTGTAAATAGGAGTCTGAGATCACTGTGAGCACAATGAGGAAGTTTCCTAACATGCCTGTTACATAGAGCAAGGTAAAAACTAGAAAGAGGACAAGTTGCATTTCCAAAGAACTGGTGAGTCCCACCAACACAATCTCAGACACCACTGAATGATTTCCTCCCCCCATGATCTTAGTCACTTTGGGCTCCAAATTTGCCTGAAAGAACAGGAAAAAATAAGAAATTGGGATTACTGGCCATATCAGTGCCATTAAAGAAGCAGAATCACCAAAGATAATATGCCAAGGGATTTATGACAGTGACTTGACTTTACATAGCCATGGAAGCTGACTCAGCAGTATCTATTAAGTCTGTTGTCTTTGCATCTAGTACTGTAACTTAAAGTCCACAGGAGAGGCAGTCAGGAAGGGAAGGTGGTTGTAAAATGAAGGAGAACAAAAATAAACTGGAACCCACAGCAAAAGCTAAAGACCACAAAGACAGAGTAAAACCAGCATACGTGCTCATTGCCTCTGACCTTGCTGGTGTGGATGTGCCACAGAAACCAGGGCCCTTCAACACAGAGCTAAACATACACCTGGCCTGCAAGCCAGAGAAGCCTAAGGAGGGTGTCAATGGAAGCATGGTAATTGGAGTCCTGGCCGTTACCTCACATTAATGAGGTGAGCTAGTAGAGAAATGACAGTGTATGAGCTACAAATATGGCTGCTGCTTCACTTCCGCCTTCAAAATATTGCAAAGGAATCTTTATTGCAACCCATTCAGTTGGGAACATACAGAAAAAGGAATTCTAGGTAATGTAGCTCAACCAAGCCAAATTGACATAGTATAAAACCACCACACTGGCTATTTAACAGAATGTACAGATTCTGAAAATTAACTGTCTCCCCTTTTCATTTGGTCAAACCATGACCACAATGGCACTTAAATAGATCTGACAAAGGCTCCAAATCCACTGGTCCTAATCTCACTACATCTCCCACCAGATTCCCTTGTTCTTCTTGACTCTGTTTAAATTTCACCATATGCCCTCCTCTGACATCACAGAGCCATTTCAAGGGAGAAATGCAAAAAGAACTTGAACAGTTATGGGTGAAAGGAAAACAAAGGTGCCAAGTATTGTATGGCAATAAATTGTTGCTTCTTATAGTCCCCAAGGATTTTATCATGCTAAAGAATTTGGAATCTGACCTTGCTTTCTCCCTGTTCCAGGTATTTTGAGATCTCTCTGGATCAAGAATTAGTCTATGAATAATCTGGACATCTTCATGATGGTGAAAAAATAACATCAGAAGTCTATTGAGATTCATTTTAGGTCACCTTATCAATGTTCCAAATAGACTTCCACTTAGGAACAAATCTCAAAGCTGATATGATTTCCAGTTCTTCATCCAAGACCAATCCTAAAACTTGTGAAAGCTGATCTAAGTTTTGAGTTGGCATGCTGGAGTACTCAGAAATTTGTAAAACTACTGAAATTTTTAAAAAGTAAATATAGGTTGTTTTCTAGCCATTGGACACCTGGAAGTTTCCAGGGACCCCACAAACATACTTTAATAACATAAAAGATATTTGTGTTTACCAACATGCCAGGTGGTAGAACACAATCAGTGAATATTATTGGGTGGATGACTAGATAGTTGAATTGTTTCATGGATAGATGAATGTATGGATGATAAATGAATATAGCACTTCATTTGGCGAGTTGGGATTTCACTGCTAACCCAAAATCATTTTCTTTCATCAAATTGACTCTCTAATTTCCTTTTTATTTTTAAAGGGAACTAAAATTTGATCAAATTTGAAATTAGATATGTGCTGTGTGGAAATCATTCAGCTCAGCATGTCTAATACACCTTCTGAAAAGTGTCTAGAGTTATATAATTTCAACTAAAATGTAATTATATTAGATTTAAGAAACATCAACTGTATTCAAAACAGTATGCTCTCTGGAGAGAGTACTGTGGTTGCTGAAGAAACAGAAAAGCATAAAACAAAGTTCCTACTCACAAAGGACTTAAAACCTGAGAAAATAGGCCAAATAGAACAGTAATAAACAATGGAGCATATTAAGAGTCAAATTTGTGGTTCAGAAATTTATAGAAACAAGCATAAATCTGGGACTCCAGAATATCTTAGTTCTTTAAAGGTGAGGTAGGAATAAACACCCATCTCATGCCTGAGAAAGCTTGCAGAGAAAACTGAAAGTATTTTGAATCATGATCTTCATTGAAGACCTCATATAATTCCCACAAAGTTGCAAGGGGGAAAAAAAGAGCAACTTACAAACATATCACTAAATACACACACACACACACTAGGAACATATAGAAAACAAATAGGAGAAAGAGAAGAAATAAAAACAAACCAAAGAAGTCTTAAGATATTAGAAGAATCAGTTGCAGAATAAAATCACAATGTTTCATAAACAGGTGAAAATATGAAGAGAGAACAAGCAAATACAAGGATTGAAAAAACAGGTTTAAAAAGGAAGCAAATAAAACTTTCAGAAACTAAAATCATTAAAATTTAGAACTCAATAAAGAACTAACAGCATAGAAGATACTGTCAAAGACAGAATTTGTGGGTTGGAAAATTACATCTGAAGATACAACAGAGAGAACAGAATTGAAAAATATAAAAGATAAAGTGATATGGAGAAGAAGATAAGAGCAGAAGGGATTAAAGAAGGTGGCGTGAGAGGTGAGACAAAGGATTCCTCCTAAAACCGCATAATATGAAAATATAATTAATACAACTAATCCTGAAAGAGCAACAGGAAAGAGGACTGTGCCAGACTGCATACACCTGAAGAAAAGACCAGACCTCACAGAACAGGGTAAGGTACAACAGAGAGAACAGAATTGAAGAATATAAAAGATAAAGTGACATGGAGAAGAAGATAAGAGCAGAAGGGATTAAAGATGGCGGCATGAGAGGTGAGACAAAGGCTTCCTCCTAAAACCCCGTAATATGAAAATATAATTAATACAACTAATCCTAAAAGAGAAACAGGAAAGAGGACTGTGCCAGACTGCATACACCTGAAGAAAAGATCAGACCTCACAGAACAGGGTAAGGTACCAGAGCTGTGGCCCAGTGGGACCCAAGTCCTTCCCCCAGTCCAGCTCACCTGTGAGAGGAAAAGAAACAGAGCAGGGAGGGAGTGGAGGCCTGGAACTGCTGAATACCTAACTCCAGAGATCTGTTCTGGGAGCACAAACCTACATTTCATGGTGCTTGCATGATACTATCATGATTACGGGGTTGGAAAGCTAAGACAGGCAGAATTCCTGGAGAGACTGAGATTCCATCCACTTGTGGAAAGCATGGATCCATATCCAGTGCTCTGGGACAAAAGAAAGGCAGGCAGTCTGAGAGACTTCCTAACAAGAAAGCCCTTAGCAAGAGGGCTGCTAAAAGGGCAAGGAATGCACAGAGCTTACTGCTCAGGAGAGAGGACAGGTAGACAAGTGTCCGGGGGTACACTGTACCCAGCAGGTAGGGAGATTTGCCATATAGACTCTCATATTTAAGGAGGAAAATCAAATCTTCCTCCTTAGACTATCTTCAGGTGCTCCAGCTCCCTGGCTGGCTACACAGATCCAAGGACCCCTCTGTGATACACAGCCTACTGCACCTTTCTCCTGGCCAGCCCCACCTGGCTCACAAACCAGCAAACCCTACCCTGGTGTTAGGCCAGCCAAAGGGAAGATCTGTCTACAGCAAATACAAACACAAAGCATAGAGGCTTCTACTGTGTGCTCAGCCCACTGGTTCAGGCAGTGGAGACAGGCATAGCAGCCAAGAAGCAGGAAACAGCTCTTTCCTCCCCACAGGCACCAATACCACTCTCCTGTGACCCCTGACATTGCTTCAGGGGCTGACCAGCTCCAGGGAGTAGACCTTCTGGGCACTAGAGGGCGCCATATACTAATATGAAGTGCAAAAGGAACCTGGTTCAGAGTAAAATTATTAATACCACTCCTGAGAAAGATTTAAATGACATCAACCTCATGACTTCCTGAAAGGGAGTTCAAAATAAAAATTATTAACATGCTTATGGAGGTACGGAAAGATATTCAAGAACTGAGGAATGAAATCCGGTCAGAGATCCAATTGTTGAAGAGCACAATGGACGGTGTTAAAAGTAGATTGGATACAGTGGAGGAGACGATAAATGACATAGAAATTAGAGAAGAAGAATACAAAGAAGCTGAGGCAGAGAGAGAAAAAAGGATCTCTAAGAATGAAAGAATATTGAGAGAACTGTGTGACCAATCCAAATGGAACAATATTTGCATTATACGGGTACCAGAAGAAGAAGAGAGAGAAAGGGATAGAAAGTGTCTTTGAGTAGGTAATTTCTGAAAACTTCCCTAATGTGGGGAAAGAGATAGTCTCTCAGGCCATGGAGATGCACAGATCTCCCAACACAACGGACCCAAGGAAGACAACACCAAGACATATAGTAACTAAAATGGCAAAGATCAAGGATAAGGACAGACTATTAAAAGCAGCCAGAGAGAGAGATAAGATCACATACAAAGGAAAGCCCATCATGCTATCATCAGACTTCTCAACAGAAACCTTACAGGCCAGAAGGGAGTGGCATGATATATTTAATGCAATGAAGCAGAAGGGCCTTGACCAAGATTACTTTATCTGGCAATATTATCATTTAAATTTGAAGGAGGAATTAAACAATTTCCAGATAAGCAAAAGCTGAGAGAATTTACCTCCCACAAGCCATCTCTACAGTGTATTTTGAAGGGACTTCTATAGATGGAAGTGTTCCTACGGTTTAATAGCTGTCACCAGAGGTAATAAAACCACAGTAAAGAAAGTAGAACAGCTAATTACTAAGCAAATGCAAAATTAAATTAACTGTCCCCAAAGTCAATCAAGGGATGGACAGAGTACAGAATATGATATCTAACATAGAAAGAATGGAGGAGTAAGAAAAAAAAAGAACCTTTAGATTGTGTTTTAATAGCATATTAAGTGAGTTAAGTTAGACTCTTAGATAGTAAGGAAGTTAACCTTGAACCTTTGGTAACCACGAATCTAAAGCCTGCAGTGCCAATAAGTACATATCTATCCATAATCACCCTAAATGTAAATGGACTGAATGCACCAATAAAAAGACATAGAGTCACTGAATGGATAAAAAACAAGACACACCTGTATGCTGCCTGCAAGAGACTCACTTTAAATCCAAAGACATACACAGACTAAAAGTGAAGGGATGGAAAAAGACATTTCATGCAACTAATAGGGATAGAAAAGCAGGAGTTGCAGTACTTATATCAGACAAAATAGATTTCAACACAAAGAAAGTCACAAAGACAAAGAAGGACATTACATAATGATAAAAGGGTCAAACCAACAAGAAGATATAGCCATTATAAATATGTATGTGCCCAACACAGGAACACCTACTTATGTGGAACAAATACTAACAGAATTAAAAGGAGAAATAGAATGCAATGCATTCATTCTAGGAGACTTCAACATTCCACTCCTCTGAAGGACAGATCAACCAGACAGAAAATAAGTAAGGAGACAGAGGCACTGAACAACACAATTAAACAGATGGACCAAACAGACATCTACAGAACTCTACACCCAAAATCAGCAGAATACACATTCTTCTTAAGTGCACATGGAATATTTTCAAGAATAGAGCATATACTAGGTCACAAAAAGAGACTCAGTAAATTCAAATACATTGAAATTGTACCAACCAGTTTCTCAGACCACAAAGGTATGAAACTAGAAATAAATTATGCAAAGAAAATGAAAAATCCCACAAACACATGGAAGCCTCACAACATGCCCCTAAATAACCAATGTATCAATGACCAAATAAAAACAGAGATCAAGCAATATATGGAGACAAAGGACAACAAAAATTCAACACCACAAAATCTCTGGGACGCAGCGAAGGCCGTGCTAAGAAGAAAGTATATTGCAATACAGGCCTACCTCAGGAAAGAATAACAATCCCAAATGAACAGGCTAAACTTGTGGGGAACAGGATATGCAACAGCCATAGTAACTCCATCTTGGGCTCTTGGACTCCATCTTAGAGACTGAGTTTCGAAAGTGCACAAATGGTTTCAGTTTCACATTCCGAGAAATGTGTTTAGGTTTTGGTTTCAATTGCTTTCGCGCCAGAGTGTTCTCACTTAGGTCCGCTGCTTACATAAGAGACAACTGTGCATGCACACAACTTGGTGCATAATTGGAATCTGAAGATCGCTTCATTAGCATAAAGGGCAACCAATGAGAAGAGACCTCACCCCGTGAATCTATATATACTCTGCTGTTTCCGCTAATAAAAGAGACTTGATCAGGAATCTGTCTTGTCTCCATTCTTCGTGGCTCTTGTCTCCTTCCAAATTCCCACTCCCCCTCTCCAGGTCCTCGTTGATGTCCCACGGGCCGGGACATAAACTCACAATTAATGAAATTAGAAAAGGAAGATAAAGGCCCAAAGTCAGTAGAAGGAGGGATATAATAAAGATAAAAGCATAAATAAATAAAATCGAGGAGAAAAAAATAATAAAAAGAATCAATGAAAGCAAGAGCTGGTTCTTCGAGAAAATAAACAAAATAGATAAACCCCTAGCCAGATTTATCAAGAAAAAAAGAGAGTCTACACACATAACAGAATCAGAAATGAGAAAGGAAAAATCATTACAGACACCACAGAAATACAAAGAATTATGAGAGAGTACTTTGAAAAATTGTATGCTAACAAACTGGATAACCTAGAAGAAATGGACAACTTTCTAGGAAAATCCAACCTTCCAAGGCTGACCCAGAAAGAAACAGAAAATCTGAACAGACCAATTACCAGCAACGAAATTGAACTGGTAATCAAAAACCTACTTAAGAACAAAATCTCTGGGCCAGCTTAGCAGCAGACTGGACGAGATGCAAGGGATTGTTAATGGAATAGAAATCAGAGAACAGGAATACAGAGAAGCTGAGGCAGAGAGAGATAGAAGGATCTCTAAGAATGAAAGAATATTGAGAGAACTGTGTGACCAATCCAAACGGAACAATATTCGCATTAGAGGAGTACCAGAAGAAGAAGAGAGAGAAAAAGGGATAGAAAGTGTCTTTGGATGGACAGTGACTGTAATGGGGTTGGTGGGGGGGACCTGATGAAGGGGGTAGTTTAATCACCATAATATTGCACATGTAATTGTAGATTAATGATACCAAAATAAACTATTTTTAAAAAGTGTCTTTGAAGAAATAATTGCTGAAAACTTCCCCAAGCTGGGAAAGGAAATAGTCTCTCAGACCACGGAGCCCACAGATCTCCCAACACAAGGGACCCAAGGAAGAAAACACCAAGACACATAATAATTAAAATGGCAAAGATCAAAGATAAGTACAGAGTATTAAAGGCAGCTAGAGAGAGAAAAAAGATCACCTACAAAGGAAAACCCATCAGACTATCATCAGACTTCTCAACAGAAACCTTACAGGCCAGAAGAGAATGGCATGATATATTTAATATAATGAAACAGAAGGGCCTCGAACCAAGAATATTGTATCCAGTACAATTATCATTTAAATTTGAGGGAGGGATTAAGCAATTCCCAAACAGGCGAAAGCTGAGGGAGTTTGCCTCCCATGAACCACCTCTACAGGATATCCTAAAGTGACTGCTCTAGATGGAAGTACTCCTAAGGCTAAAAAGATGTCATCAGAGAAAATAAAATCATATCAAAGAAAGCAGACCATCCAAATACTAACTCAAGGCAAAGAATAAAACACCTAGTATATAAAGAATGGAGGAGGAAGAATAACAAGGGAGAGAAATAAAGATCATCAGACTTTGTTTACAATAACTTAACAAGAAAGTTAACTTAGACTGCTAGATAGTAAAGAACCTACCATTGAAACTTTGGTAACCACAGATCTAAAGCTAGCAATGGCAATAAGTACATATCTATCGATAATCAACCTAAATGTGAATGGACTGAATGCACCAATCAAAGGACACAGAGTAACAAAATGGATAAAAAAGCAAGACCTATCTATATGGTGCATACAAGAGACTCACCTCAAACCCAAAGATATACACAGACTAAAGGTGAAGGGATGGAAAAAGATATTTCATGTAAACAACAAGGAGAAAAAGGAAGGTGCTGCAGTACTTGTATCAGACAAATTAGACTTCAAAACGAAGAAAGTAGCAAGAGACAAACAAGGACATTACATATTGATAAAGGGGTCAATCCAAAAAGAGGATATAACCATTTTAAATATATATATGCACCAAACACTGGAGTGCTGGCATGTATGAAACAAATACTAACAGAATTAAAGGAGGAAATAGACAGCACTGCATTCATTTTAGGAGACTTCAACACACCACTCACTCCAAAGGACAGATCAACCAGACAGAACATAAGTAAAGACACAGAGGCACTGAACAACACACTAGAACAGATGGAACTAACAGACATCTACAGAACTCTACACCCAAAAGCAGCAGGATACACATTCTTCTCAAGTGCACATGGAACATTTTTCCAGAATAGACCACATACTAGGCCACAAAAACAACCTGAATAAATTCAAAAATATTGAAATTATACCAACCAACTTCTCAGATCACAAAGGTGTAAAACTAGAAATAAATTGTACAAAGAAAACAAAAAGGCTCACAAATACATGGAGGCTTAATAACATTCTCCTAATTAATCAGTGGATAAATGACCAAATAAAAACAGAGCTCAAACAATATATGGAGACTAATGACAACAATAACACAAAGCTGTAACTTCTGTGGGATGCAGCAAAGCAGTTCTAAGAGGAAACTATATTGCAATCCAGGCCTATTTAAAGAAGGAAGAACAGTACCAAATGAATAGTCTAAAGACACAATTACTGAAATTGGAAAAAGAAGACTGAATGAGGCCCAAAGTGACCAGAAGGAGGTACATAATAAATATCAGAGAAGAAATAAATAAAATTGAGAAGAATAGAACAATAGAAAAAAATCAATGAAACCAAGAGCTGGTTCTTTGAAAAAATAAACAAAATAGATAAACCCCTAGCCAGACTCATTAAGAGAAAAAGAGAATCTATACACATAACAGAATCAGAAATGAGAAAGGAAAAATCACGACAGACCCCACAGAAATACAAAGAATTATAAGAGAATATTATGAAAATCTATCTGCTAACAAGCTGGAAAACCTAGAAGAAGTGGACAACTTCTTAGAAAAATACAACCTTCCAAGACTGACCAAGCAAGAAATAGAAAACCTTAACAGACCACTAACCAGCAATGAAATTGAATCGGTATTCAAAAAAATACCTAAGAACAAAACCCCCAGGCCAGATGGATTCACATCTGAATTCTACCAGACATATAGAGAAGAAATAATACCCATTCTCCTTAAAGTTTTCCAAAAAATACAAGAGGAGGTAATACTTCCAAACTCATTCAATGAAGCTGGCATCACTCTAATACCAAAACCTGGCAAAGACCTCACCAAAAAAGAAAATTACAGACCATTATCCCTGATGAACATACATGCAAGAATGAATTCAAAAATACATCAAGAGGATCGTACACCATGATCAAGTGGGATTCATCTCAGGGATGCAAGGATGGTACAACACTCGAAAATCCATCAACATCATTCACCACATCAACAAAAAGAAGAAGAAAAACCACATGATCATCTCCATAGATGCTGAAAAAGCATTTGACAAAATTCAACATCCATTCATGATAAAAACTCTCCACAAAATGGGTATAGACGGCAAGTACCTCAACATCATAAAGGCCATATATGACAAACCCACAATTGACATCATACTTAACATTGAGAAGCTGAAAGCTTTTCATCTAAGATCGGGAACAAGACAGGGATGCCCACTCTCTCCACTGTTATTTAACATAGTACTGGAGGTACTAGCCACGACAATCAGACAAAACAAAGTAATACAAGGCATCCAGATTGGTAAAAAAAAGAAGTCAAATTGTCACTATTTGCAGATGACATGATATTGTACATAAAAAACCCTAAAGACTCCACTCCAAAACTACTAGAACTAATATCTGAATTCAGCAAAGTTGCAGGATACAAAATTAACACACAGAAATCTGTTGCTTTCCTATACACTAACGATGAGCTAACAGAAAGAGAAATCAGAAAAACAATTCCATTCACAATTGCATCAAAAAGAATGAAATACCTATGAATAAACCTAACGAAAGAAGTGAAAGACCTATATCCTGAAAACTACGAGACACTCCTGAAAGAAATTAAAGAGACAATAACAAATGGAAATTCATCCCATCCTCTTGGCTAGGAAGAATAAATATTGTCAAAATGGCCATACTAACCTAAAGCAATCTACAGATTGAATGCAATCCCTATCAAAATACCAGCAGCATTCTTCAATGAACTGGAACAAATACTTCTAAAATTCATATGGAACCACAAAAGACCCCAAATAGCCAAAGCAATCCTGAGAAGGAGGAATAAAACAGGGGTAATTACACTCCCAGACTTCTAGCTCTACTACAAAGCTTCAGTAATCAAGACAATTTGGTATTGGCACAAAAACAGACCCACAGACAAGTAGAACAGAATTGAAAATCCAAACATTAACCCAAACATATACAGTCAATTAATATTTGATAAAGGAGCCTTGGATATACAATGGGGAGATGACAGCCTCTTCAGCAGCTGGTGTGAAACTGGACAGCTACATGTAAGAGAATGAAACTGGACTACTGTCTAGCCCCATACACAAAGGTAAACTCAAGGTGGATCAAAGACCTGAATGTAAGTCATGAAACCATAAAACTCTTAGAAAAAAACATAGTCAAAAATCTCTTGGACATAAACATGAGCGACTTCTTCATGAACAAATCTCCCTGGGCAAGGGAAACAAAAGCAAAAATGAACAAGTGGGACTATATCAAGCTGAAAAGCTTCTGTACAGCAAAGGACACCATCAGTAGAACAAAAAGAGATCCTATAGTATGTGAGAATATATTCATAAATGATATATCCGATAAGGGGTTGACATCCAAAATATATAAAGAACTCACGCACCTCAACAAACAAAAGGCAAATAATCCAATTAAGAAATGGGCAGAGGACATGCATAGACACTTCTCTAAAGAAGAAATTCAGATGGCCAACAGGCACATGAAAAGATGCTCCACATCACTAATCATCAGAGAAATGCAATTAAAACCACAATGAGATATCACCTCACACCAGTAAGGATGGCCAACATCCCAAACACAAACAATAACAAATATTGGCAAGCATGTGGAGAAAAGGGAACCCTCCTACACTGCTGGTGGAAATTCAAATTAGTTCAACCACTGTGGAAAGCAATATTGAGGTTCCTCAAAAAACTAAAAATAGAAATACCATTTGACCCAGAAGCCCACTCTTTGGAATTTATCCAAGGAATACAACTTCTTAGTTTCAAAAAGACATATGCACCCCTATGTTTATCGCAGCACTATTTACAATAGCCAAGATATGGAAGCAACCTAAGCGTCCATCAGTAGATGAATGGATAAAGAAGAGGTGGTACATATACACAATGGAATACTATTCAGCCATAAGAAAGAAACAAATCCTACCACTTGCAATAACATGAATGGAACTGGAGGATATTATGCTCAGTGAAAGAAGCCAGGCGGAGAAAGACAAGTGCCAAATGATTTCCCTCATTTATGGAGTATAACCGTGAAGCAAATCTGAAGGAACAAAACAGCAGCAGACTTAGAGACTCCAAGAAGGAACTAGTAGTTACCAAAGGGGAGGGGTGTGGGAGGGCGGGTGGGGAGAGTGGGAGAAGGGGACTGAGGGATGTTATGTTTAGTATACATGGTGTGGGGGATCACGGGGAAAACAGTGTAGCACAGAGAAGCAAATAGTGAATCTGTGGCATCTTACTACACTGATGGACATGACTGCATTAGGGTATGGGTGGGGACTTGATAATATGGGTAAATGTAATAACCACATTGTTTTTTCATGTGAAACCTTCATAAGAGTGTATATCAATGATACCTTAAAAAAAAGACATGGAGAACAGAGTAAAAAGCCTTATTAAGCTAACTGAACCTCTGGAATATGAGGAAGAAAATGGGGTAGAAGCAATAGTTGAAGAGATATGATGGAGAACTTTCTAAAATCCAAATTTCACAAATTCAAAATTTCCAATAGTACCTCATAAGAATAACAAAAAGAAAACATCTAGATAAATCAATGTCACTTCAAGGGTTATTTAGGAAATTTAAAAAAAACAGAATGCTCAGTTAAATTTGAATTTCAGATATGTGATGAATAATTTCTTTAATATAAGTATGTTCTAAATATTGCTTAGAACATACTAAAAAGTTAATAATTTCTCACCCCGCGACTTTAAGCTCTACTATGGAGTCACAATAATCAAGACAATTTGGTACTGGTGCAAGACCCACAGACCAATGGAACAGACTAGAGAGCCCAGATATAAACCCAAGCATATATGGTCAATTAATATATGATAAAGGAGCCATGGACATACAATGGGGAAATGACAACTGGTGTAGGCAAAATTGTACTGCTACATGCAAGAGAATGAGACTGAATTATTGTCTAACCCCATACACAGAAGTAAACTCGAAATGGATCAAACACCTGAATGTAAATCATGAAACCATAAAACTCTTAGGAGAAAACATAGCCAACAATCTCTTGAAATATAAATATGAGAGACTTTCCTGAACGCATCTCCTCTGGCAAGGGAAACAAAAGCAAAAATGAACACATGTAACTACATCAAGCTAAAAAGCTGTACAGAAAAGCACACCATCAGCAGAACAAAAAGGCATCCTACAGTATGGGACAATATATTTGTAAATGACATATCCAACCATGGGTTAACGTCCAAAATATATAATGAACTCACACACCTCAACACCCAAAAAAGCAAATAACCTGATTTTAAAAATGGGCAGAGGATATGAAGAGACAATTCGCCAAAGAAGAAATTCAGATGGCCAACAAGCACATGAAATGATGCTCCACATTGCTGATTATCAGTGAAATGCAAATTAAAACCACAATGAGATATTAGCTCACACCAGTTAGGATGGCCAACATAGAAAAGACTAGGAACAACAAATGCTGGCAAGGATGTGGAGAAAAGGGAACCCTCCTACACTGCTGGTGGGAATGTAAGCTAGTTCAACCATTTGGAAAGCAATATGGAGGTTCCTCAAAAACTAAAAATAGAAATTCCATTTGACCCAGGAATTACACTCCTACGAATTTACCCAAAGAAAACAACTTCTCAGATTCAAAAAAAATATGCATTCCTATGTTTATCGCAGCACTATTTACAATAGCCAAGATATGGAAGCAATCTACGGGTCTACCAGTAGATGAATGGATAAAGAAGAGGTGGTACATATACACAATGGAATACCAGCCATGAGAATAAAACAAATCCTACCATTTGCAACAACACAGATGGAGCTAGAGGGTATTATGCTCAGTTAAATAAGTCAGGCAGAGAAAGACAAGTACCAAATGATTTCCCTCATTTGTGGAGTATAACAATGAAGCAAAACTGAAGGAACAAAACAGCAGCAGACTCACAGATTCCAAGGAGGGATTAGCAGTTACCAAAGGGGAGGGGTGGAGGAGGGTGGATGGGGAAGGAGGGAGAAGGCAATTGAGGGGTATTATGATGAGTACAAATGTGTGGCGGGAATCATGGGGGGAAGCCAGTGTAGCACACAGAAGACTACTAGTGACTCTGTGGCATCTTACTACACTGATGGACAGTGACTGCACTGGGGTATGGGGGAGGGAGTTGATAATATGCGTGACTGTAGTAACCACATTGTTTTTTATGTGAAACCTTCAAAAGAGTGTACATCAATGATACCTTAATTTTTTAAAAAGTTAATTTCTAGTGTATGTCCTAATTTGCATGGGAGAAACACTAAAAAATTTTTTAAATGATTCACCATTTATCTGGAATTCAAGTGTAAATGGAAATCCTGTATTTCACCTGGTAAAACCACACTACAGAACCTCTAAGTGAAGGAGAAGCTTTGAAAAGCAGCCACAGAAGATATTATTTTCAAAGAAAAAGCAACAATTGCACTAAGTAATATTTCATTAGCAACAAAATCTAGAGAACAAGGTATTTTAATGTATTGAGAAAAATGTAACCGTTATCCTAAAATGTTATACTCAACAAAGCTATCTTTCAAAACCAGAGCAAAAGTAAATGTTTTCAAACAAAAACATAATGACTTTCCTAACAGTAGAACATAACCAAAGAAAATGCTAACCAATGTACTTCAGGAAGAAAGAAAGTAATCCCAGATGGATGTTTTGAAATGTAAAAAGGAACGATGAGAAAATATGTGGCCAAATCTAAATAAAGACTCTGAACACATGGCAGCAACAGGATGTAAATTGGAAGTTAGCAAATGAAGTTAAAATACATGAGGTCCTCAGGGGCACCAGGTTGCACAACTCCAGGAAACACTATTCACACTATATTCCATAGGTCTGTGTTTGACTTTAAAAAGTACAAATGTTAATGTTCTAGTATAATCACTGAAAGAATAAAAATAAAATGTGTAATTTACAAACTAAGTAGAAGATTTTTTTTAAAAAATTAAGAATGAATATTATATCCCAAAAAAAGACAAGCTAGGAGAAAGAAACAAATGATAGAACAAAACAAGTGATAAAAACAAATCCAAATTGATCAGAAATTACCATAAATGTAAATAGACTAAATTCTTTCCAGGCTAAATAAAAAAAAAGGAACGGTCAGATTTTTTTTTTAATTCAACAATATGCTATTTACAAGAGACATACTTAAATTACAAGAAGGTGAAGGGGATAAAAATTAGAATGTTTTCTATCTTGGTCTAGGTGATGGTTACAGTTTATACTCAAGTCAAAATACATCAAGCTGTACAATAAAATTTGTGCATTTTATTATCTGTACCTCGATTTTTTTAAATGGTGGAAAAAATTGACCCACCAAAAAATTTTTAAATAATAAAATAAAACATACAAGAAAACAGAAAAATGGAAAGATTAGTAGTAAATGTATGGTAAAGGTACACCAAGCAAATATTAACCAAAGAAAGCTGAAGAAATAAAGTAGCAAAACCACAAAAAGGAATAGACAAATCCTTGATATTTGTGGAAATAATGGAAGAATGAAGCATACTTCCCTCAGTGAACAATAAGACAAACTGATAAAATATCAGTCAGCATAGAAAAGTTTTAAAAAGATAATTAATAGAGTTACATAGATCCTGGTCACCAATATATGCAAAATACACATTCTCTTCAAGCAACTATAGAACACTACCAAAATTTACCATATGCTGTACCGTTAGCACTCATAAACACTGATCAAAGCAAAAAGAAAGGTGACACAAGAACTAATATCAATAATGAAAGAAGAACATAAGTAGAGATGTTACAAACATTAAAAGCATAAGAGACTATAATAAACAACTTTATGCCAACATACTTCGAAATTTTGGTAATGAGAGTAAATAACCTACCAAAACATTACTAGTAAAACATAACTTACTAAAACTCACTCTGCTGGGCACTCGAGATCTCTGTCCACCTCTGTGCCTCTGTGTACCTCTGGGGCTGACTTTTAAGTGCTGCGTAAACTGGGCTCCCTTGGGCTTGCTGCTCATTGGTTTTGGTCAGAGAGGCACTGACAAGAAATGAGAGGCCAGAAAGAGTGAAAGATAAGAATGCTAATCTGATTTTGGCTGGCAATGGCTGCATGTCTCTCCAATCAGGCAGCCCTCTCCTTTCTTTACAGGTTCCAGCAACCTCCCAGGGTGATTCACCACTCCTTACTGCTTCCTCTTAATCCTACCCTCACCTTCTAAATACTCTTTTCATTATTAATATTCCCTCTCATACTCCACTTGGGAATGCTATGTTTTCTGTGGGCACCAGAGTTGATAAAATAGGAAACGTAAATGACTATAACTGCATTAGAAAAATTAAAGAACTTAAATGTAGTATTTTAAATCTTCCCACAAACACCGAGTTCAGAGTACAAGAGGCTTATGAGAGGCCAACACGTTTAAAGGGAAGTCAGAGGAAGCAGGACTGAGCAAAAGAAGTCTAACTGCATTGCAGACCCAACAAAGCCCCACTGCCCTGAGCTCTGCATGGAGTTTTGTTCCAACAAATTGCAAATTGCCTACATGGGGTGGAAACAGCTGGGTATTGTACCCCCTTCACCCAGTCATTCACCACATGTGCACAGCTTCAGACAGGGTGTGACCTGCTCTCTGCTGCTGAAGCAGATGCCAGGAAGCTGACAGCTAGAGGCTGTTCCCTGATGGCATTCCCCACAGCTGGACAGCACGTCCTTCCTTGAAGAGAAAGCCCAAAATAACAGGACTTTTTAACAACTAAATAAACAGGAGAAAGGAGCATTTGTAGCAGCCAGTGGAGGGGAATGTGAAAGTGCGTAACAGTCAGAGGTAATTGATGATAAGGTTCTGGAATAGCAGAAATGGATGAAATCAAAAATAAAAAGAAGGGGTAGCCTTCAAAAATAAAAGGGAGATATATTGTTCTGGATCAGGAGGGGTAAAGGAAACAAATATGTAAAAATACAAAGAAATGTTATGTATTTCAAGGCTTTTGTTATAGTGAAAAGAACACTAAAGTGACAGGTGCATTTGAACTGTATTAGAAATCAGAAAGGCTATCTTTTAATGGCTATACTGTCAATGAACTGTATGAACTTTAGATTTTCACAGATGTATAAAATTATTTCTGTGTATTACCTTCCCTTTTTTTGCTTCATCATATCACCATCAAATAAATAAAGGAATAACCCAAAAGCCAAGGAAAAGATCATCAGATATCCTGGAGTTGGAGTATTTAAAAGAGAAAAAAAATCAAAAATTTCCAAAGATTTATGTGGAATCTGGTTGGGATAGAATGAGATTCAGGGAGACAGGAAAGAGACTGAAATAATATATAGGGAATGAACCAGTATATCAGAGCTTAAAGATGATACAGTAGTGATGATAGGAAATACTAGGGTCCTGCAAAATTCAGTGTTCCCAGTCCCCAGTCTCTGCCCACCCAGCCCATTCTACAGTAGATTAATATTCCAAAAAGTAGCTATGCCTCTACTATTCAAAACTGATGATTTCCCATTGGCTAAGGAGCAACCATGGCTTTCTAGCCTGTGTGTTTTAGCCCCACCACTATCTCACCCTACCTTCAACCAGATCAGTCCCTTCCCCATCTCTGAAACTCTTTTCCTCCTTTCCTTCACTCTGTCCCCTCCACATAAAATATGCCCTCCTCCTCATCTATGTTGAAACGTTGCTCATTTTTCACAAGCCTGTTAAATGCCACCCATCTCATGAAACCTCCCCAATTCTAACTAGAAAAAAAATCTTGTTCCCCTACTTTCGCATAACACTTCAGAGGTATCATAGCACCTTTTGCCCTGTACTGCAGTTACAGGTACATGACTTCTTTCCTATGTTTCCAAGCACTAAACAGGATCCCAGTATTATTCATCTTTGTCTTTATTCTTAGCTCCTAGGATAGTTTCAGAGGGTAGGATTGCCAGTTCTAGGAAATCTGTGTTTTCTAAGCTATTTTGAATTAATTACTTTGTGATTTCAATTTAATTGTTCAAAACAAGGTAATTTAGAAGATGAACATAAAAGAAGCATACAAAGATAAGCTGAAAGATGGTGAGAGGTGGGGAGGAAAAAAAGGGACAATGATAAAACAGGAAAAATTAAGCAAAGGAGTAAGAAATAGGGAAAGTCAGTGGTAAAAAGAATCATGCAGAAGAGGTAGAGAATAGAAAAAAGAATAAAACTTCCCTCAAGTTCTGGACACAGTAACATGTCCAGATGGAAAATATAGAAAAGGAATAAAAACTAGCTTACATCTTCAGAATTCCAAAGAGCCCCAGCTAACACGCAGAGAAAGGCTTCAGAAAGGAATGCTGACCTCACAAACACAGGACCTGAGTTTTCCTTCTCAGAAAATACTTAACAGAAAGCCTCATGTGCCACAGAGAATGACAGGTCCCTAATTTGAAGCCAAAGTTTCCACCATTCTTTCCACTTCTTTTCCAATGATATATTTTTAAAGAATCTTCTCCCCTTCCTTATCTTTGCACTTCTCAGCTCTTCTTGCTCCGGGCCCACAGTGATACATGTCACTTTCTGTTTCTGAGTCTGTCCCCCACACCAGGTTGTGAGCTCATGGGGGGGAAGAAATTGTGACATTTGCTCTATGCCCTGGACAATGTTGGAAACATAACTAAAGCTGAAGAAGTGTTTTTCATTGAATTTTTAAACATGGATGTACAGAAAACACAGATATCAAGGTTCTCCGAGTAGTTCAGGAAGACTGGGATCCAACTGAATGAATTAGAAAATTTGACCTCAGCAGTCACTGATTAAACAGCCAATGTAGGAGGAAAAAGCATGCAATTCCTGCTTCTTTGGTGAACACAGCCTAAATGGCCTACTTCTGTTTGCTTAGTCCACATGCGACTTGTCTTCCACAACCAAGACCCAATACCGATACCAACTCTGGAGTGGATGTTTACTGCTAAACTAATCTGAATCAAGGGCTAAGCCTAAATATTCCATATGCATGGAATTTACTTATACTCCTGTGTGCCTCCTGGGCAGTGCCTGACTCTCCCACATCATGTTCTTACCTTGAATACTTAACACCCTCTCTTTCCCTGTTTAAAGACCAAAGTCATTTCCCTGCAGGGCATTTTCAACCCGGCCCATGGACTCAACTACTGTTCTCAATTCCTTCTCTGGGTGCCCTCTTCTCCTATACCACAAGTAAATCACAGTTTGAAATCTCAGTGGTGATTTCAAACTGTGATTTAGTTTCCAGAAAATGTCTTAGCTGGCAAAATACAACAATCTGATTGAATCTGTTTTTGCTCATCCTTCTCACTCACCTGTTTTTTAGCAGGTCTGAAATAGCAACATCTGTAGAAAAATCACATATGGCAAAATTTGAAATTCCCCCAGAGTAGAAAAGAAATAGCTAATTAGCAATCATAATGTAGTAAAAAGTGGTACCAAATAGACCAGAGAAAGCCAATATGACTTCAATCTGTGCTGGGAACAGTCACACAGAGTAAGTCTGATTTTTCCCAGAGCAACATAGGAGACAACTAATAAGTCACCTAGGGGATGGGATCCCTCATGAATAAATATGCTTTATCAGGTTATTTTTTACCTCAGGACTTGATGTGAAGATGAAATTCCTAATATTCATGAAAATATCTTCTAATTACTTTTTAATGAAAATCATATTTATTGTTCTCCCATATACATACACATGAGACAGGCACAAACATACACCACTAGATATTTATTTTCTAGATACATGCATTTGGACAGGTTGGAAAAAGAAAGACAAGTATATTTGGGGGTTTAGAAAAAAAACAGTCCAAGAAAATGAGCCACCAAAAATATAAGGACTTATTCTTGATGCTCTCCTGAATCCACCTGTTGATCTAGGGATTTTCATCAATATTCTTACATCTATTGCTCTGCCAAGTAAATATTTAAGAGATTTTTATAAGTTGGTGTGTATTTTCTGTTTCATTTGTGGCATTTGCAATGTCTAATTACCCTTGACAAAATATTTTTCTTTAGATGTTCATAGACCATTCTCAAGATGATAGAGAAAACGGTGAAAGGATCATGGAGTTCAAATCACTTCTAAAAACACTCATTGAGATTCTAATATACCAAGTTCTATTATTGGTGAAAATTATGCAAGAGAAGAAGAGGGGGAGGAAGAGGAGACACAGACACAGGATCTCCCTCAAAAAATTCAGTCTGTGCATAAGAGAAACGTATGAAATATTTTAAATAGAGTGATAAGTGTAGTATTAAATAGTCCATATGGAAGATAAGTATGAAATATGACTGGAATGTATGAAAGGGCTTCATCAAAGAGGCAATATCCAGGTGACAGCTTGGCTTTGAGCGTTGAAGATGTAGAGATATAAAAATCATAGCATAGCACGTTCAAAGCTTGCCAGCAGTTTTTATATGAAAGACCATGATTTGTGAAGAGCTGACGATTCTTGCAAATAACTTTGGGCACCTTGGGTAATGAGAGAAGGTATGACCAAAAATCACAGATCATCTTGTTTTCAACAGCACAAAGGGTAGAGACAGTAGGGGGACTGGTCATTGGCAATACAGAGCAAAATGGGTTTGTAATTCCCCTTGTGGTTTTATTATAAAATCCTGAATTTTTATTAGCTGTGAGGGATTGTGAATGGGAAACCCACTATCCTTTACTTAATATGAATTTGCCGTCAATGTAATTCTTCCTCATTATTTGTCCCTAAACTCCTCTTTTTACTTTTTCTGTCTAAATCTAAATACTGGCGAAACTGTTGGAAAACAACAGGAGCATAAGTGTATCCTTCACTCTATGTCATGCTCCTTAGACTGGAACTCTATGGATAACTTATCCCCGAAGCTTCAAATTCATCTACTGTGTTTCCATATAATTTGGTTTTTAATTTTTTTTGTTATAATAACCTGATAGACACTAGTCACTTTGCAACTTTGGGGGCTTCCCAGGTGTAATCCGAAGCCAATCCCCAATGGAAGGGACAGGGAAAGAACAAAAAAAAAGAGGTAGTAGTACCACTCCAGATTAGTAAATGGCAGAGTCAATAAGCAAGGGAATTTACAAGGTTTGTCTAGGGCAGCTACAAGACAAGTGATCCCCACACCCACCTGCCAAATCTTGTAAGTTTATTGTATGGTGGACTTAACAGGGTTCAGTTAAATATGCCATCCAGATAGCCTTCACGCATTACAGTCTCAAGGCTGTATCCTTGAGGTAGCTTTGCGAGCTGGGAAGGCAAGCTAGTCACTGCCTAATAATACGATGCTTTATTACCCAATTCAGTAAAAAAAATAATTCATATCCCACCGTGCCTTAAAAGCACATTAGAAGCCCACTTTTCTCTTATTTTCTTATTTTGGCATGACAGATGTGTACTCATATATTAGTCAGGGTTAACCAGCTAAGCAGAGCCAGTAGGAAATGAGAGGCAGATAGATAGATAGATAGATAGATATAAATATCGATATATTTATTACAAAGGGTTGGCTTGTGTGATTTGTCTTCTTATCTGTTTGGGTTTTGTTTTGGCTTTTTTTAGTAGTTACTGCAAGGCTTACAATACATTTTTAACTGATTACAGTATAACTTCAAATAATTTTATACTACTTCACATATAGTAGAAGAAACTTTCATTTCCTCTGTCTTATCCATTCTGATAGTGCCATATAATTTATTTCTACATTGTTATTGTCCCCATGACAAACTGTTACTATTTTCTCTTAAACAGTATTTTTAAGAGATTTAAAACTGGGGGTTAAGTCAGATATTTACATACATATTTACATTTCTATGACTATTCATTTCTTTATGTACATCCAAATTTCCATCTCATCGTTTTTCTTTTGCCTAAAGTACTTTAACACTGCTTATAGTGTGGGTCTGCATCAGATCAAATCTCTAAGCTTTTGTTGATCTAAAAAAGTTTATTTCATCTTCAATTGTGAGACATAATTTTTACTGAACAAAGAGTTCCAGATGACAGTGGACTGTGAGTTTGGGATGGAGAGTGTATTTATTTGTTTTTTTTGAAACTTGAACAGTATTTCTCCATTGTCTTCTAGATTGCTTAGTTTCTGATGAGAGGACATATGCTTTCATTCTGTATACACTGAATCCTTTTTATCCAGCTATCTTAAAATTTTTCTCCTCATCACTGGTTTTTAGCAATTTAATTGTTATATGCCTTAGTGGGCTCTTAACATCCTTTTCTGTTCTATCATTTCTGAATCTGTTTCTATTGATTTACTTTTCTTCAGGGGTCATATTTTTCTTCCAGGTTTTGCATGCCTAATCATTGTGTTTTACATTGTTGAGTATTGCATTTTGTTGTATTACTTTAAATAGTGTTGGGTTTTGTCCTAGAATTTAGGCTATTATAATCTACTCTGCTCCTTAAACATCTATTATAAGGTTTGGTGAGATATTCTCCAAAGAATGATTGTAAAGCATAAACAAGGAAGAAGGAAAATCAAATCTTACTTAGCTGGTTCAGTCCAACCTAGAACTATTATTTTGCAGGAAAAATAGAAAACTGAAGTGACTTTTGGGGTAGATTACTTAGATTACCTAGGAGGAGAACTTCTTTTCTGTTTAGTACTTTCTTTAAATATATAGTTGATTCCATTTCCTGAAACACTCAAGAGTCTTTTGTAAGCTAAAAAAAAAAAATTTTTTTTTCTTGTTTTAGAATTGTATTCTACAAAGTCCCCCTCAAAATACATTTCAACCATAGTTACTAACAAAGCAAGCAATAAAAATTCCCCAAGCTTCAAGAGTTGCCTGTTGGTCATATAACCACCTTTCCCTTCCAGAAAAGCCAGTCCCTAAAACACTGAATTCAAGTAGCTATTCAGGGTGTTTTTAAAATCATATCAAGAAAATATCTTTATATGCCATATAGTTAGCTCTTCATTTATGTAACAAACTTATTGTCTAATTTCTATTATGTATATATAGAAAACAACTGGTCAAAGTTCTGTTTAAATGTTTCTTGAGTCACTCTTCAACCTTTAACTTTCCATCCAAGTAATCAACATTTTAAACCGTTTTTCATCTCTTCCATTATTGCATTATTTCTAAACCATGCTTTAAAAAACTACAATGTAGCAGTCTATTAAAGCAAAATCTAGGGCTGAATAAAAAATGATTTTCCCTTGGTTCTTGGAAGTGACTTACCATTAAGACATCACAATATCATACAAGCAGTCTTACACTAACTCATTTCCATATAAGAATAAGGAGAACTATTTTAATAGCAGTGCCATTGGCTGTTAGGCAGATATACCCTCTGGAATACCTGTAATCCTACTTCCTCTCATAATTCTTCCTGCTCAGGATGGCTTTTTCAGATCCCTAGTTCCTCCTCTGGGTGAAACGTTCTCTATCTGAGGAAATTACGTTGACTTAGAAAGGCTCCTGTATTGTTAAGAGAAGACTATTTTCCTGCTGGCCAGGTCAACCTCAGTGACCTATGGGATTATGAATTCCGTATCAGATTATTCTGTCATCCCAGGCACTCCTTGTCCTCCTTCCCCTCCTTTCCATCATAACAATGTGACTCTAAGGAAAGTTGTACCTTCAAGGCTGATGGCTTTATGTGTACTTGGCCCAGTAATGTTGAATTATGAAAATTTTTGTTCCTTAACTGTTTTCTATACTTCAAAAGTATTTTTTAAATCATTCCCAAATGAGGCTATGAAAACTTAACTTGGACTGAACTAAATAAAAGAGAAATATTCCCTTCATCTTGGACAGATTTTTTTTCTTACTCATTAAATACCTGGATTGACAAAAAAGAAAGTAAGGGGGTGGGGAGAACCACTGTAATATGGGATAAGGATAGTTGGATTGAAGGTCCTAGCTCTGTTTCCTGTGTTCTGTGTAACCATGTGGAAGTCACTTCACCTATCTGCACCTAGTGGTCTTATTTAAATGACAGGAAAAGGGTGGAGAATTGGATACTAGATAACCATTGATAGTTTCTTCCAGGTTTAATATTCTGTATTTTACATAAATACATTGAGGTATCTGATGAAACAGAAGAAAAAAATAGGACATTTTTTTTTAAACCTTCAGAAAAGGTGGCACACAACTGTTGATACCTACCACTATGTGCCAGCCTTGGGAACTTAGCAATGAAACAAGCAGATATATCTCTGCCCTCATTGAGTCTAATGATAGAGAGGAGGACAGACATTAAAAATATAAACTGTCATACACACCATTAGTAAGTTAGTGAACTGATTGACTGTACAAGTGAGACAGGGACCATGGGCTTAGACAGAATAGTGTGAGGGCCTCTGGAAAAAGCAAGGCAGGATATTTGCAGTCAGAGCAATTAACTACATGCAAGGAAACCCCCTACCAAAACTCTGTTAAACATGAAGCTCTAGGGTCATTCTTCAGTAAGATCAGTTAATGTTCCCCAGATAAAGAAGAGTAGCACATGTTTTTATTATGCTAATAATTTGTAATCATGTGTAAGATTCACTTTAGCATGCTAAAAGGCCCAGACCTATGTGCTGTCTTTCCTCTTTCAGATCTGATGGGGTGATTTGCAAACTGGGCAACTAATTTAGCATGCAGACCCAGCTGTAAACAACATAGTAAAAGGAAGAAAGATTCTACCTTAAAGATAAGATTGCATTTTAACACCCAGGAAGTTTAAGAAGCAATATTCTTAACTTACTCTTTAGCAAACAAACAATACCTCAGCCCACCTTGGGGGCTGGGCAGGCCGCCTTTTGATATGCCCCTAGACCAAGATGCCAGATTCCCGTAGAGAGATTGTGGCAGGAAATTCCTTGTGTTAAGTAAATTCGGGGTGTTCAGACACCACTAGCAGGTCCACACTCCTAAGCCTTTTTTTCATGTTCTCAAAAAATCCTCATCTACCTATAAAACCCCTAGACAACGCACCACACCAGGCTCTCTTGTCCCCTCCTGGTGTGAGTCAGGAGCTCTGTCCTTTCACTTTATCTCTAAATAAAAGCCTGTACCTTGCTCTCCTACCTTGGGTGTGTGTGAAGCTCATTCTTTGGCTTCGTGAACAAGAACCCCAGCATCACAAGTTAGGAATACTTTTAATAGGGCTACCCAATCTAATCTTGGCATTAGAAAAGCTTTCCCTGGGAAAGTCATTTAAACTGAGACCTGACTCAAGGAGATTTTCAGAACATGAAGCATTTTTAAGTAAGAAAAGTGGAGAAAAAGAGGAGAGAGAGAAGTTATGATGAAACCTCAGAAAGTTGAAAAAGAGAGAAAAAATAAAAATAATATAAGGAGTAACCAAGATTTTCATAGTATCTACTTCAGAAATGGAAAGCTCAAAACTTAGACAAATGTCAAATTTATCCTGAGCACAAATCACTACACAAGCTTCTCTTCTGGTAGGCAAAATAACTCTCATTATAAATAGTAGTACATTCTACTGAGACCACACTGCATCATGTCTTCACTCTAGGTTTTTATTTACTTGGTAATGAAGTACACAGAAAACAAATTCCTTCTGTGTCATGATGACACAAGATCCTGGCTACCAGGAAAGAGACAATCTGTAAAGATAACTGCTTAGAATGATAGAGACTGCATAGAGACTCCCTTGCAGTCACTAACAGTTCATGTCAAACATATATAGTCATAGAAAGTAACTGTCTAGAAGAAAATCTCCCCAAGATCTGTCTGACAACAGTAAGCTTAACTACTGGTTTACCTTCTTCCAGCCTGTGGCTAGAGCTGCCCTCTCTTGCTTTTCTAGTTTGAGGGTCCCAGGAGATTATGGGTCTCCATGGTACGCCAAGCCTCCCCTTTGTTTCAAGATGTCTTCAAAAAGAACAAGTATCTTGATTAGACACTTGAGATTTATACAAAACACTATGCCCTTTGGAACTTGCATTGCACTCTACATTTACCTACAGATAAGCAATCAGCCAACAATAACTATCAAACCAGAAGAAAACTGAGGTTCTAGAGTCTATAATAAGTTAGATACTTCTGCCAATGGAAGCAATTGTGGTTTGTGGCAAAGAGTAATGATTGATGTGATTATCCTAACCTTCATTAGTTAACAGAACAATTGAGATGTGTAGTATGTGATCTTTCAAGAGAGTCTCTGAAAGAGGATGTCAGGTATAAAGATGGTCTCTTTTTATCTCATTCATTGCATGATAAATCCACAGACAGAAATATGACTCTTGATCTTTATGTGATGAAGGAAAAATCATTCAATAATACCAGTGAAGCCGTGAATTGGCTCCAGAATTGATGGGCAGATTCACCACCTGAGTACTACATTGGGAAAGTTGGTAACAAAGTTGATTCATAAACCATTTGAAGAGCAATTGAGCCTGAGAACCAAATAATATGAGCCTAGAAACCAAGTGAAGAAATGAGTGAACGAATGAGCTGTTTTTACCTATTGCCTTCCTATTTCTCTTAAAAAGATGCTCCCAGCTGCTCATTAGACCCTGTTAGAGAGAGGCAGAGTAGTATAGTGGTTCAGAGAAGATACTAGTGTCTACCTAGTAAAATTGTTATGAGTCTTAAGTGAGTTAATATTGGTAAAGTGCTTAGAAAAGTACACAGCACTTTTACAGTAAGTTCTAGAAAAGTATTCACTGAATAGTTAAATGACAATAATCTAAAAATACCATTTCTTTTATTTTATTTTGTAGCTTTCTCATTTGTCTCTGTCATTTCAATTAGCTCACCATCATAATAATCAGCACTATTATTGTTCTTATAGCAATATGATCTTAGCCAAGCTAATTGGCTCTAGTCTAGTAGTTTCATCCATATCTCTGAGAATAAAATATCATTACATGGAGATGATAGGATCCCAAGCCTAATTTCAGGCTTTTCCAAAGAATCCCTCATAATAGACAAAGGAATTCAGAGTAATGAAACAAAACAATTAAAGTAATGAAACCGTTTTTATATTAATAATCCATGTGGGCATTATGTCAGTCATATCTCAGTTTTTTTAAATAGTCTAGGCAAACGAGAACTGGCCTTCAAATAACTACCTAGAAAATTTTATACATGTTCCAATAACGCTGGCATTGTTCAGAAAATGGGAGGCCCTCACAGACCTATAAAACATCATAGAGATGTAGAAATAACTATTGGTTATGTTAGAGATATAACATTGTATTTACCAAAAAAATATTTGTAGCAAGTATGACTCTAGGTCCCCAAATTCGAGGATACAAGAAATAGTACGTTGCCTTATTTTCTTTTTTAAAAATCATCTTAAATCTTTCAGCCCATTCTGCTAGGCTGGTGAAGAGAGGCCATCCATTATTTGTGTTTCCAGTTCCCAAGTTGTGCCATGATCCTAGGATCTTTCATCACTGAGCAGTAGATGCCTGAGAGAGTTTCTCAGTAGTCTATCCAGGCTGCTAAGAAGCCTGTCGTCCAATGGATTAGCCCTTCCAGTCTCCTCCTCTGTGCACATCTTGAGTGCTGAGTTTTAGGGGAGGTTGGGACTCCCTGTGCCCAGGTTTCTAAAACACAAGTCCTGGTGACTTTTATCTCCATCCCACTCTACCATCTTTTCTTTACCTCTCTCAGTTTGTCTTTTATTCTCTCTTTCTTACCCCTCCAGGACATAAAGTATACTCAGTGGAGGTAATAGCCCATCAAAATTGTATTTATATCCTACAAAAAAAAAATCTGAAGCAAGGAAGTTCTAAAGGGCCTGGCTGTGTACTTGAATTCGAGAAGCAAAAATAAATACATGGCAAAATACAAATTAATAATTCCAAAACTTATCCTGACACACATCAAAAACCCAGGTTAATGGCTTTTCTTATGTGAAAGACTTGGCTCTGAATAACTTTGACTATTTCAAAAAATGAAATTTAGTTTTCAGTAACTTCCTTTTACAAACATTCAAAGGACTCTGCCAACCCTGAGATTAAAACCAGTCTTAAATTACAAAAAATAGGACTTCCGGGAATATGGCGACGTGAATGGACCAGCAGAAAAATTCCTCCCAACATTATATTTATTCAAGAAAATACAGCAAATACAACTATCCCTAAAAGAGAGACCAGAATACACAGGAAAGTGCACAGGGGACAGCTACACCTGTGAGAACTTGGCAGCCGGCGAGGCGGAAGGGATACAGAGCAGCGACCCGGTGGGACCAAGTGCTCCTCCCCCCAGAGCACCGGCGGTCACACACTCCGGACAGAGGACTCGGCACCTGGCAAGGCGGGATGGAAACGCGATCCAGTGAGACCATAGCGCCCCTCCACCCCAGCACTCTGGCTTGACTCCCGGCAAGGCGGGTAAGGTATGGAGCCGCGAGCAGACCGAGCGCTCCTCTCCCCCAGCGCTCCAGCGGGAGGAGAGGATTCAGAGCCGGGAGGGAGTGGAAGTCTGCGCCGGGAGCACCGACACACAGCCTGCGGTGTAGCGGAGATAGGAGAGACAGAGGGCACAGGGTCCCAGCCCGGAATGTGCAAGTTGCCCGCGGCAGGCTCCGGGAAGGAAAAAGAAAGGAGAAAAAAGGGAAGAAAAGCGCGAGCTCTACCTCGGCGGTCTTAAAGAGACAGGAGCTCAGTAGAGGGGCCGGATAGCCCTGCAAACTGAGCCCAGCACGCTGGGAGTCCTGGGGAGCTTTTGGACCCCTTGGCTGGCGACTGGGCAAGGGTGCCTGCCATTGAGACCCCCACGGAGATCAACAGCTTCCCATTGTTCCCATCCCAGCCAGAACTATACAGTGGCGCTGGAATAGTGGAGCAACAGCGCCACCTACAGCACTCGCGCGGAACCCACTCTCAGTGCCTTTTTTTTGTTGTTGTTATTGTTTTTTCTCCCCTTTCTTTTCCTTTTTTCTTTCCCTCTCTTTCAACAGCCTCCCATTCATTCTCACTCCGGCCACAGCTTTAAAGGGCCATGTGGAGCGACGTGGCCACGGTTCTTGAATAGTGGAGCAATAGCGCCACCTACAGCATTCACACAGAAACCACCCCCAGTGGGCGTTTTGGTGTTTTTTGTTGTTGTTGTTGCTTTTTGTTGTTGTTGTTGTTGTTGTTGCTGTTTTACATGTTGCTGCTTTTTCTTTTTCTTTCTTTTCCTTTTTCTCTCTCTCCTTTTACTTTTTTATTATTAGTAGAAATTTCTTTTTTTTTCTTTTCTCTCCTTTCTTATCTCTCCTTGCTACCAACAACCAATTCTATAGTCATGAGAAGACAGAAGAATATGATACAGACAAAGCTTCAGACAAACACCACCCCAGAGAAAGAAGCTGAAGGAATGGACATTCACAGTCTTCCAGAAAAAGAATTCAGAATAAAAGTCATAGCCATGCTGACGGATCTACAGAAAAATGTGCAAGAGCTGAGGGAGGAAGTGAGGGAAGTGAGGAAAGACAATGCAGAAATGAGACAAGCCATTGACGGGCTCAACAGCAGATTAAATCAGGTTCAAGACACAATCAAGGAATTGCAAGACAGGGAACAGGAATACAAAGAAGCTGAGGCAGAGAGAGATAAAAGGATCTCTAAGAATGAAAGAATATTAAGAGAACTGCGTGGCCAATCGAAACGGAGCAATATTCGCATTATAGGAGTATCAGAGGAAGAAGAGAGAGAAAAGGGAACAGAAAGTGTCCTTGAAGAAATAATTTCTGAAAACTTCCCCACGCTGTGGAAGGAAATAGTCTCACAGTCCACGGAAGCCCACAGATCTCCCAACACAAGGGACCCAAAGAAGGCAACACCAAGACACATAATAATCAAGATGGCAAAGATCAAAGACAAGGACAGAGTATTAAAGGCAGCTAGAGAGAGAAAAAAGATCACCTACAAAGGAAAACCCATCAGACTCTCATCAGACTTCTCAACAGAAACCTTACAGGCCAGAAGAGAATGGCATGATATATTTAATGTAATGAAACAGAAGGGCCTCGAGCCAAGAATATTGTATCCAGCATGATTATCATTTAAATATGACAGAAGGATTAAACAATTTCAAGACAAAAGAAAGTTGAGAGAGTTTGCCTCCCATAAACCACCACTACAGGATATCTTAAACGGACTGCTCTAGAGGGAAACACCCCTAAGGCTAAAAAGATGTCACCAGAGAAAATAAAAGCATAGCAAAGAAAGCAGACCATCCAAATACCAACTAAAGGCAAAGAATAAAACACCTAATATATAAAGAAAGGAGGAGGAAGAATAGGAAGGGAGAGATAAAGAAACATCAGACGGTGTTCACAATAACTTAACAAGAAAGTTAAGTTAGATTCTCAGATAGTAAAGAAGCAACCCTTGAACCTTTGGTAACCACGAATCTAAAGCCTGCAATGGCAATAAGTACATATCTATCAATAATCACCCTAAATGTAAATGGACTGAATGCACCAATCAAAAGACACAGAGTAACAGAGTGGATAAAAAAGCAAGACCCATCTATATGCTGCTTACAAGAGACTCACCTCAAACCCAAAGATATACACAGACTAAAAGTGAAGGGATGAAAAAAAATATTTCAAGCCAACAACAAAGAGAAAAAAGCAGGTGTTGCAGTACTTGTATCAGATAAAATAGACTTCAAAATGAAGAAAGTAGCAAGACATAAAGACGGACATTACATAATGATAAAGGGGTCAGTCCAACAAGAAGATATAACCATTATAAATATATATGCACCCAACACAGGAGCATCAGCATATGTGAAACAAATACTAACAGAAGTGAAGGAGGAAATAGACAGCAATGCAATTATTCTAGGAGACTTTAACACGCCACTCACTCCAAAGGATACATCAACCAGGCAGAGGATAAGTAAAGACACAGAGGCACTGAACACACTACAACAGATGGACCTAACAGACATCTACAGAACTCTACACCCAAAAGCAGCAGGATACACATTCTTCTCAAGTGCACATGGAACATTTTCCAGAATAGACCACATTCTAGGCCACAAAAAGAACCTCAGTAAATTCAAAAATATTGAAATCTTACCAACCAACTTCTCAGATCACAAAGGTATAAAACTAGAAATAAATTTCAGAAAGAAATCAAAAAGGCTCACAGATACATGGAGACTTAACAACATTCTCCTAATGAATCAATGGGTTAACGACCAAATCAAAACAGAAATCAAAGAATATATGGAGACTAATGACAACAGCAACACAAAGCCACAACTTCTGTGGGACGCAGCGAAGGCAGTCTTAAGAGGAAAGTACATTGCAATCCAGGCCCATTTAAAGAAGGAAGAACATTCCCAAATGAACAGTCTAAGGACACAATTATTGAAATTGGAAAAAGAAGAACAAATGAGGCCCAAAGTTACCAGAAGGAGAGACATAATAAAGATCAGAGAACAAATAAATAAAATTGAGAAGAATAAAACAACAGAAAAAATCAATGAAACCAAAAGCTGGTTCTTTGAAAAAATAAACAAAATAGATAAACCCCTAGCCAGACTCATTAAGAGAAAAAGAGAATCTACACACATAAACAGAATCACAAATGAGAAAGGAAAAATAACGACGGACCCCACAGAAATACAAAGAATTATAAGAGAATATTAGAGCATCTATATGCCAAGAAGCTGCAAAACCTAGAAGAAATGGACAACTTCTTAGAAAAATACAGCCTTCCAAGACTCACCAAGCAGGAAACAGAAAAACTAAACAGACCAATCACCAGCAACGAAATTCAATCAGTAATCAAAAAAATACCCATGAACAAAACCACTGGACGTGATGGATTCACCTCTGAATTCTACCAGACATATAGAGAAGAAATAACACCCATTCTCCTTAAAGTTTTTCAAAAAATAGAAGAGGAGGGAATACTTCCAAACTCTTTCTATGAATCCAGCATCACTCTAATACCAAAACCGGGCAAAGAGTTCACTAATAAAGAAAATTACAGACCAATATCCCTGATGAACGTAGATGCAAAAATACTCAACAAAATATTAGCAAACCGAATTCAAAAATACATCAAGAGGATCATACACCATGATCAAGTGGGATTCATCCCAGGGATGCAAGGATGGTACAACATTCGAAAATCCATCAACATCATCCATCACATCAACAAAAAGAAGAACAAAAACCACATGATCATCTCCATAGATGCTGAAAAAGCATTTGACAAAATTCAGCATACATTTTTGATTAAAACTCTCAACAGAATGGGTATAGATGGCAAGTACCTCAACATCATAAAGGCCATATATGACAAACCCACAGCTAACATCATACTTAATAGCGAGAAGCTGAAAGCTTTTCATCTAAGATCGGGAACAAGACAGGGGTGCCCACTCTCTCCACTGTTATTCAACATAGTACTGGAGGTCCTAGCCACGGCAATCAGACAAAACAAAGACATACAAGGCATCCATGTTGGTAAAGAAGAAGTCAACTTGTCACTATTTGCAGATGATATGATACTGTATATAAAAAACCCTAAAGACTCCACTCCAAAACTACTAGAACTAATATC